>OX336393.1:126507532-127107532 GCA_946902985.2 Meconema thalassinum | reverse complement strand
TTTATTATTAGGATTTGAACAATCGACACACCTCATTCAATCCCGTGTATTTTTTTAAATGATGGATTGTTAAGCTTTGTATGATGCAACCCAGTCAGTCAAAGAAGCAGTTTAAATAATGATAAAAAATGATGGTTGAGGAAGTTATTTTTATGGTCTGCAGAGTGTTTCACCAAAGAGCCGTTAGTTTTATCTTTCTCCTACGTTTATGAAGATATTTTAAATTGAGTTTTTTTTTAATATGTACTGTAGGTATAGTCAGCTCAGATAAACCATATTCATTGGCTACATCATGCAACGTCTATTTCAAATTAAAAACGTCTTGGTTTTGCACAAAATCTTATTTAAAATTAAACTTTACATGACTAATCGATCGAGTGGAATCGATATATTACGACGGTTACTGACGGTAACAATAAATATTGTAGCTTTCAGTCGGTGAACACAAATTAATTCCAATTACTGGAATATGTGAAAACAAGTTGTTCCGTGAAGAACTAAATAGCCTATTTTCATATATCCTATTTATAATAATTACCCCTATAAAATTTCAGTTTGATTGCTGCAATAGATTCATAGATATTGGGAACCGTCTAAATATTTTGGATGGTCGTCATATTGGATTTCTATATATGTAGGCCATAGAGTTATGTACTATTAGATGCAGATTATTACGTAGGTGTATTATTGGAACTTCAATCGCATGATTAGGACATAAGAAATAGAAACGAGATTCTAAAATTTTGCACAGCCGACATCTTGTGGTTGTAAAAATAATTGAAATAAATTAGAAATCAGTAGATTAAAATTTGCGTAAACATTTACCGTACCAAGTTTCACTGCACTCGAATTGATCAACCACGAGAACCGTCCATTTAAATATTTAGATTTCGTGTCACCGCCATGTTGGATTTGTGCTCACCAGGTTATTGAAAGTCTCATAGGTGAACTTGTGTTCATAGCCTCTATCAACATACAAAATTTCAGTTTGATTACAGTCATGGAATAGTAGATATTGAGAACCGTCTAAATATTTCGGATGGTCACCATGTTGAATGTTTATGTATGTAGGCCATAGAGTTATGTATTATTAGATGCCTATTATTGCGTAGGTTCGTTATTCAGACGTTGACTTCGATCGCATGACTAGGACTCAGGAAATAAAAACATAATTTTAAAATGTTGCACAGCCGCCATCTTGTGGATACGTAAACAATTGAACAAAATTATAAGTAGATGTCAGTGTATTACAATGTGTACAGACATTTTCTGTACCAAGTTTCACTGCGTTCGGATGGTTAAATCGTGATAAATGTCTATTGAAATGTTTTAATTTTGCTTGGCCGCCATGTACGTTTTTTAGTTAATAGGTTTCTAAAAGTCACATAGGTGAGCGTCTAGTAGTGCCCTTTATCACCGTACAAAATGTCAGGGTAATATGAATAATAGTTTGAGAGATATAGAATGACGGTGAAATATTTCGCACAACCGCCACGTTGGATTGGTGAGACGTAACAAAATTTGAAGGAGACATTCGTTGTCGGACACAATAGTACTATGACCTTACCGAGTTTCATTGAAATCGCTCCAGCCGTTTAGTTTTTTATTTAGGGTGGGACACATACACGGGCAAAAGGTGATCTCGTAAGCCTATTTTTTGTATAAATGAAAATAGGCTAAAAATAACCTTAAATAATTTACAGTACATGTGATAAAGATTTATATTGTTTCAGACTATTGAAGATGTAAACTAAGGGATGGCATGATTTGCTCCTCAAGTGATCTTCATTAAATCCAAATATGCAAGAAAAATTGTTCTACAAAACTCTATCAAACCTTCAGTGATACCCACAGACAGTCTCTGCTCTCCAAAAACAAAAAACAAGAAAACCTGTCGGAAAATTTAGTAAGTGTGGTAATTAATACTGATACATATTAAAGCATTAACAAGTAGTTCCGTAAAGAACTATACAGCCTATTTTCATATATCCTGCTCATGTTAATTTCTTCTAACAACATACAAAATTTCAGTTTAATTGCAGTAACAGATTCGTGGATATTGAGAACCGACTAAATATTTCAGATTGTCGCCAGGTTGGATTTTTATTTTTGTACTATTACATTAAGATTATTGTGTACGTGTGGTATTCAAACTTCAATCGCATGATTAGAACACAAGAAGTAAAAACGAGATTTTAAAATTACGCACAGCAGCCATCTTGTGATTATGCAAACAATTGAAATAAATTAGATGCCAGTGGATCAACATTTGTATAAGCATTTAACGTGCAACGTTTCACAGCACTCGGATAGTTAATTCGCGAGAATCGTCCATTTAAATATTTATACTTCGCGTCGCCGCCATGTTGGATATGTGCTCCCCAGGTTAATGAAACTCCTATAGGTGAACATATGTTCATAGTCTCTATGAACATAAAAAAATTCAGTTTGGTTGCTGTAAAAGATTCATAGATATTGAGAACCGTCTAAATATTTCGGAAGCTCGCCATTTAGGATTGTTATATGTATAGGCCATAGAATTATGTACCATTCAAGGACACTTATTGCCTAGGTTCATTATTCAAACTTTCACTTCGATCGCATGATTACGACACAAGAAATAAAAACTTAATTTTAAAATTTCGCACAGCCGCCATATTGAGGTTATGTAAACAATTGATTTAAATTAGATGGCAGTGCATTGCAATCTGCAAAATCATTTACTGTACCACATTTCACTGCGCTCAGAGAGTTAAATCACGAGAAAAGTCTATTAAAATATTTCAAATTCGCTTGGTCGCCATGTTCGTTTTTTACTTTACGAGTTTATGAAATATACATAGATAAACTTGTACCAGTACCCTTCATCACCGTACAAAATTGCAGGTTAATATCTGTAATAGTTTCGGAGATATAGAATGTCAGTGAAATATTTCGCACAGCCGCCATTTTGAGGTTATGTAAACAATTGAACTAAATTAGACTCCAGTGCATTACTATGTGTATAAACACTTGCTGTACCTAGTTTCATTACGTTTGGATGGTTAAATCGTGAGAAAAGTCTATTAAAAGTCTCAACTTCGCTTGGTCGCCATGTTCGATCTCTACTTTACAAGTTTATGAAATATACATAGGTAAAATTGTATCAGTACCCTTTATCACCGTACTAAATTGCAGGGTGATATCTGTAATAGTTTCGGAGATATAGAATGTCAGTGAAATATTTCGCACAGCCGCCATTTTGAAGTTATGTAAACAATTGAACTAAATTAGACTCCAGTGCATTACAATGTGTATGAACATTTGCTGTACCAAGTTTCATTACGTGTGGATAGTTAAATCGCGAGAAAAGTCTATTTAAAAGTCTCAAATTCGCTTGACCACCATGTTGGTGTTGTAGTCACCAGGATTTTGAAAGTCTCATAGGTGAACTTCTAGTAGTACCCTTTATCACCGTACACAATTTCAGGGCGATATCGGTAATAGTTTCGGAGATATTGAATGCTAGTGAAATATTTCGCACAGCCGCCATTTTGCATTGGTGAGACATAACAAAATTTGAAGGGCACGGTCGAGGTCGCCGGGAATAGTGCTATGAACATACCGAGTTTCATTGAAATCGCTCCAGCCGTTTAGATTTTATTAGGGGGGGACACACACACGAATCACACACACACACACACACACACACACACGCACGCACACACACACGGACAAAAGGTGATCTCATAAGCCTATTTTTTCAAAATTGAAAATAGGCTAAAAATATATACTGTATATTACCCTGGCACTACAGTCCTTGAAGGGCCTAGGCCATTTGGCCTGCAGATATTGGGGTGATGCGTGATCAGCACATCGAGTCCCCTCGTTAATCTTGGTTTTCGTGATCGGGGCGCTGCCTCACTGTCAGACAGCTACTCAATTGTCCTCACGAGGCTGATGCACCTCGTTCCAGCCCTCACGCCAGTTTCTAAAATCCATGACGGAGCCGGGAACCGAACCCGGGGCCTCCGGGTGAGAGGCAGGCGCGCTAACCCAAACACCACGGGGCCAGCTATTAAAGCATTTAACACCCGATAAAAACACTGGTTATCTTATTGTTGCAAAACTTAGAAATTACGAAATCAACAGAAACAGTATTCCTTCCACAAACTAATGTATGATGGTAACAGTAAAACAGGGCTAATAACTGTTTAGTGAGATTTGAAAATGTGACGACAGTCGGCGAGAAAAGCTTGAAACTCCAAAACTCGTGGACACAAGAAAGACGGAAGGCCCAGAGTGAAAGAATGAAGACATTTTTGGCGAATTAGAAGTTCAAAAAGATGAGTTCCAGTGCTATTTAATGATTCCACGTGCTCCTTAGGAGGATGAACGAATATTAATAATAACAACAAAATCTTTTGTCCAGTCTGCTTAGTGGGAATCTGAATGAAACGGAAGTCTCAGGAGTTAGGCCTATATCATCACTCTGAAAGGATCACCGACACATTCAGGAAGAGGCGATTCAAGTTCTATGGCCACATTCTTCGCATGACCGATGACAGACTGACTGCTCTCTCAATGAAAGTCAAAACCAACTGGCTTAAGGAAATAGAGGAAGATCTTCAGGAATTTTTCGTTCCTGCATTTCTATGTCCTATGACCGTCGATCACAATTGTTTCAGCGGCTTCGGTGGCGTAGCAGGTAGCATGCTGAACAGCTGTGCCCAAGATAGCGGGTGCGGCCGAAGCAGTCGGATTTTTTAAGAGCGTTAAAAATCCCTCAGTATGCCTTCCTTCGGAGGGGAAGTAAAGCCGGCGGTCCCATGTCATAGATGTATGGAATGTTAAAGAACCTTCCACTTATTACACCTGTGTGAAGCTAAATTGGATAGGTTAAGAATGTAAACAACGCTCTTAGGTTTCTACGTTCGTTGCCAAGAGCCGACTGCGGTGGCGTCTAGTAGCTAAGTTCTGAACTTGGCCTAGTAGTCGTTGACGGTGGTGCTTGGCGGCAAAAGTAGGAACTATTTGAAACATTCTAAGTTGCAGTCTGAACTTAAATTTAAAAAAAAAAAATACAGATACACACACTAATACAGCCATCACAATTAACACCGGTTATCACACAGATTCTACACACACCCAAAGTACACGGGGCTACATGACCACGTTGTCGCAGCCCCTAAACTGAGGAACCAACCAACCAAGCATGGTTTCCTGATACTGGTACTGATTTTCCCCACATAATGATAGTTGTTGACAACCGTTCTGAATTTGGATCTGTCTTGTATGATGTCATCCACGGTGCCAACTTATCAATAGCCTATATGATCGCTATGTTCTAGAGCAGGCGTTCTCAACCTTTTTGAGACTGTGAGCACCATTCCGTTGGCATACCAAGTGCCCGAGCACCATAATTCGATAATAATAATAACAACATTGCGAAGACTGAATTCATGACTAGCATCAAGGAAGCCCCGTCCACATTTCCACTTGAGGGGGTCTTCATCCGAAAAGTCCCTGCGGTCAAGTACCTAGGAGAGTGGATCTCAGCAAACCAGAGTGAGAATATGGCCATAGACACCAGGTGCACCAAGTTCGAGAGGGCCTACCACTCCTGCCGCAGCATCTACGCATCGAAGTTCCTCTCCAAAAACTTCACTCAGACACTACAATTCAGTAGTAAAACCGTCTGTTCTGTACGCCTCTGAATGCCTCGTGATGGCCAAGAAAGGCCCACTCAGGAAACTTGAACTCAAGGAGAGGAAGATCCTGCGGAGGATACTAGGACCTATACGGGAAGAGGGAGGCACCTACAGAATTCGGCACAATGATGAGCTTTACATCCATCAAGAAGATATTGTGAATTGTATAAGAAAGAGGCACCTGGCCTTCTATGGACACTTGACCCGCATGATCCCTTGCCGGCTCTCCAGTAAGATCTTCACAGTGGCAGGAAGAGGGAAGGCCTCTAGGACCAAGTGGATCTCTACGGTCAGGACGGGTTTAGACCACCTAGGGATCCCACTTAATACCATACAGTACTGCCAACAAATCCAGCAAGCCATCCGGCAGGGAGTTTTTCCTGTATCACTGACAGCTAGTAAGAACACCGGTGTCAGCAGACCACCATGGATGGAGGAAAGAAAGTTGGCTCATAGTCAGATGATGAAAAAGTACTGGAAGAAGAGAAAAGACAAAGCGACGAGGAGATACGAGCCCCGTGGTCCTCAGTAGGCCCAAATGACGACGAATAATAATAATAATAATAATACGCAAACGGCGTATGAAATTTTATGGACATTTAACACGAATGGATGATTCACTCTGACTAAGAAAATATTTCTTATTATCAATGGAAAGCGACAAACCTAAATTCGCTGGCTAGTAGATACACAAATGGACCTTACTGAGGTCGACATTGATCCAATGACTACAACAAGGACTACATACAGACAAAAGATCAACACCCACAAATTTGCACCCAAGAATCCATGCGAGAAAAGCTTGAAACTCCAAAACTCGTGGACACAAGAAAGACGGAAGGCCCAGAGTGAAAGAATGAAGACATTTTTGGCGAATTAGAAGTTCAAAAAGATGAGTTCCAGTGCTATTTAATGATTCCACGTGCTCCTTAGGAGGATGAACGAACATTAATAATAACAACAAAATCTTTGGTCCAGTCTGCTCAGTGGGAATCTGAATGAAACGGAAGTCTCAGGAGTTAGGCCTATATCATCACTCAGAAAGGATCACCGACACATTCAGGAAGAGGCGATTCAAGTTCTATGGCCACATTCTTCGCATGACCGATGACAGACTGACTGCTCTCTCAATGAAAGTCAAAACCAACTGGCTTAAGGAAATAGAGGAAGATCTTCAGGAAGTTGGCACCGTGGATGACATCATACAAGACAGATCCAAATTCAGAACGGTTGTCAACAACTATCATTATGTGGGGAAAATCAGTACCAGTACCAGGAAACCATGCTTGGTTGGTTGGTTCCTCAGTTTAGGGGCTGCGACAACGTGGTCATGTAGCCCCGTGTACTTTGGGTGTGTGTAGAATCTGTGTGATAACCGGTGTTAATTGTGATGGCTGTATTAGTGTGTGTATCTGTATTTTTTTTTAAATTTAAGTACAGACTGCAACTTAGAATGTTTCAAATAGTTCCTACTTTTGCCGCCAAGCACCACCGTCAACGACTACTAGGCCAAGTTCAGAACTTAGCTACTAGACGCCACCGCAGTCGGCTCTTGGCAACGAACGTAGAAACCTAAGAGCGTTGTTTAAATTCTTAACCTATCCAATTTAGCTTCACACAGGTGTAATAAGTGGAAGGTTCTTTAACATTCCATACATCTATGACATGGGACCGCCGGCTTTACTTCCCCTCCGAAGGAAGGCATACTGAGGGATTTTTAACGCTCTTAAAAAATCCGACTGCTTCGGCCGCACCCGCTATCTTGGGCACAGCTGTTCAGCATGCTACCTACTACGCCACCGAAGCCGCTGAAACAATTGTGATCGACGGTCATAGGACATAGAAATGCAGGAACGAAAAATTCCCAGGAAAATTTACGGGGCAGTCAGTAAAATCGGCATTTGGATGAAGAGACCTCAGAACCGAACTCCATCAAAAGACCAACCCAATAACGGAAGAAATCAGAAAACGCAGAGCACATCTACAGGTTGGAAAACTTCAGAACGACAAAGAAACTACTCAACATCATAACAAAGAGTGAATGCGGAAAGGAATGGCTGAAAGAAGTCTAGTGGGACCTGCAACAGGTCAACATAGAAAATCTCGAGGACCGCTCCGAGTTTGAGCAAAGAACATCATGACAATCTGGAAAATAAGGACAGCTGAGCGGAGGAAGGAGCATTCCGAGAGGATGAAACATAGTTGGGAAGAAAATAGGATAAACGCCCGAAGATGAAATCGTGAATTCAAGTTCAAACATTCTCCTAAACATTCTCGATAGCATCAAATAAATAGTAATAACTAGGGCTCGGATCGATATGCTCGATAAATATGCTCGAAAAACCCAATATATGCTCGATAGATATGCTCGAAAAAAAACATTATATACGGTTAAATATGCAGAATATGCTCGAAAAAACACCGTTAAAAACTATAGAAAGGAAAGTTAAACGAAAAAAACAATAACATACCTTTATGTACGAGCTTAATTTTCTAATTGTATGTACATTATGATACACTGCAATACACTCGCATTCAAGTTTTTCAAGTATATTATAAGAGAAGTTTTCTTATAAAAGTTACAGTTCCTTTACAAAATGTTCAGAATTAGGCGAGTCAGTGAAGTAGATCTGCATTGGTCTGTACAACAAGAATTTGTTGTATGCTTTCAGTTTTGAATGATTTTCTTAAATCAGTCAATAAGAGTTTCAATGACGAGAACGACCTCACTAAAGGTTAAAAACCTGCGGTTCTATTATTCGCACCAGATAGGCTTTTCAATAATTATTTCTGTTTTCGAACCTAGGATAGTCAGGGCCCGAATTGGGGGGGGGGGAATTCGAAGAAAAACAAATTATTTAGACGAAAAAGAACAAGAATATGCATTTATATGCTTCTATTCTAAAAACCGCCGTCTTATGCATTTATATGCTCGATAAATTTCAATTCTGTTGGTCCCAGAGAGATGAAACTACCGCCGAAAGGCTTCTTTCAATGTGTACTATTCAGGAAAGAAATATGCAAATATGCTCGAATCCGAGCCCTAGTAATAACAATGTACAGTATGCGAACTGATATTATACGCCTAGATGCCAAGCAGATGAATAATCTTCAGGCCTACTTTATGGGCAAGACGAACTCTCCCCTATATCAGGCTGTTATTAATGTGGATGACAAGTACACGCCATTGGACCTTCTCGATGCCAGGGATGTGCAGCTAGCTATGTCAGAATAGCATATAACCAACAAGCTTCAATAGCGGCCTCAGAAAGCAATGCACGGCCGTCATCCGTATGATCTCAGTCAGGAATATGTCGACATACATGCGTCGAACAGCTGGCTCTGACCCATACCCAACTATTTCCTGAGACTGAGGGATTCATGGTCGTGATACAAGATCATGTGGTGGCAACAAAGAACTGCCTAAAATACATCGTTAGGGCAGGCATGTCAGATGACAAATGTAGGAGATGACCATCCAGCATATCACAGGGAGCTGTACAAAAAATTCATCTACGTACTACTTGAAGAGGCATGATCAAGTAGCCAAGATAATCCACCTGAACCTGGCAAAGAAGCACTCCTTAAGTAATAATGTTCTGCCTTACTGTCAATATATTCCTGATGCTGTTCTGGAGAACGATACACACAAGCTGCTCTGGGGCAGGTCAGTGATCACAGATAGACCTATATCAGTAAACAGGCCAGACATTATTCTTATTGATAAAGTGCAGAAGAAAACTCTTCTAATATATATCGCAAGCCCTTACTCGCATAATTTCCAAAACATTTTTGCTGAGAAAGTGACCAAATACAGTACATGCCGATGGCTGAAGATTTTCCGACAGATGTGGCGACAGGAATTTGTCACTGTATTGCCTATCATAATCTCTTCCAGTGGGATCATAGCGAAGTCGCTGAGGGACAACCTCGATGAACTAGAGCTCCACCATAATCTGCATACCAGTATGCAGAAGGCAGTCATTTTAGTGATTTACTCCATAGTTCGTTCGTTCCTCAACCTACTAATATAGAGAAGTCCACTCCATCTTGCATCAAATGCCGATGAAATGGTGAATTGTACTCATTGACATGGAGAACATGTGATTGTAAGTAATAATACTGATGCTACAGGCATGCGCCTCTCCTTCCATTTCCTCTCTCCCTTAGTTGCCATTCTGACACATAAAATATTACATACCAAGATCCCGTTATATCTCTACAAACATTTACACCAATGCATTCTGTTCATAATCGAGAAAATAGATACACAAAATTAACACTCCAGATTCCTATACACCGAACCATGAAGTTCAATAAATATGTTGTTTGCACCGGCTCATACCTCTTCAACACATTCGATTTATATAAATTCGTTAGCATTGCAAGCACTGCAGGTCTCAAAAGACGTCTTTCATCCTGCTTCTTGGAAAAGTATACCTCTCACATCTGATTACTGCATTATGTTTAAATACTATTTGGCCATTACTTCAATTATAACATCAGGAGAAAAGCTGACAACCTACCTACTTTAATGGCTTTTCTTGTATATGGTATTTGTTTTTCGGGCTGATACTGCGTCTGTAAGGACTCTTTTGTACATAATCTTTCCATTATTTTATTATTATTATTATTGTATTATTACTGTCTTTTTGTTACTACCATTGTTAGACTATCATTATTTATATTGTGAATGTAAGTTAAATGTTTTATTTTTATAAGCCCTGATCTTTTTATGTAGTGCGCTGCTGTAAAGGAGCTCCTAAGCTCTAAGTGTAGCAGTGGAAATAAAAGCAATCAATCTCCCTCAGAAGTACTGAACTAGTTAGAGATTCACCGCTCATCAGGCATGCTGCAAATGCTTGTATGGTTCATAGAGGTAAGATTCATTTACGTGTGGCAGCCGAGTGGATTTAGCATCTTTCGTGTTACTTATGAAATAGGAATGTTTAATTATTTACTATTTATGTTCCACAAATTGATAACATTTCTGACTGTCAAAACTTACAATGAAAGTACATTTATTCTGGTTCATGGAACAGAATTCGAATTGAAGAATGAATCTTCGCGAACACCTTCTGGTATGAAGAGAGCACCAATTTTCATTTAAAGAGCACGCCTGTACTAAAGCCTTTTCTAGAAGACGAATAGTTTAACTTCAAATAGTGGATGAGTGAGGGTGATTACCCGACATCATGTGATTCACTGCACGCCACCGTCCTGTGCCGTCAACCAACAGCCCTCAGACGCCATTGAAAGAAATGTTACCGTACCTTTGTTACTCGGTCGCCGCCAAACAATAGACCAAACTGAGACCCATTTATCGATTAGTCAAGCGAAGTAAAACGTTTAAGAAGATTTTGTTTTAATCGCAAACACAAAGCCGTTTTAACTGGACATTACATGATGTTTATGAGGTATCTTAACCTATGGCTCACGACTCAAACATAGGTCGCCGTGGCGATCGGGATGGGTTACCATAACTTCTCGAAAAATAAGAGTTTATTGACATCACTAGTGACGAAGCCCTATGTCATTTTCCAAAAGCAAACGGGATAACTATGTTCGTTGCAGATAAACTGTTATCATGAAAGATGAAAAAAATAAAAGATCAACTAATCGGACATTTACGGTTTCCATAATTGATTTCAAAGCTAGAAAGTGTAAAAGAGGATTTGTTTTTTAATGTGCAAATCATAGCATCATGCCTGAAATATTGCAATATCTCCATTCAAATTCGAGGTTTAGCTTATTTAATTTTGAAGTCATTTGTCGAGAAACCTAAACTTAGTTACCATGGTATCTCATCAAGTTCTTGACAATATTACGCAGAAGATGACAGCAAATCTCTGATCTCATACAGAAGATGATGAATCGTTCTAGATTGTTCTCCCTACTAAGCCACCTTATGTCTGCATGAAAAATTATGTCACCATGCTTAGAATCTGATTCTGATAAATTCAAAAGATTTCTGATCAATCGGTGACGTGTAGAATATGATCTGATGTAATTTACTACACGCGTTACTACTTCTATGATATGGCCGAAGTCCAAAACCTTTGTGTTTAAAACTTCCTAGTGGATAAGGCACTGATAAGAAATAAATTTCGGAAATGCATCCATAACACATAGAGCAAGAAACTCATTATTCCTACCCGTCAATGAAGGCTATAACAACCGGAAAATATTTAGAGAGCGGAATGTTAGTATCCTTCACAAATTTCAGGAATGAATTAAATATGTCTTCTCCCTTAGTATGTTAACGAAGAGGCAGCACTTTTCCAAACTCTTCTTTAACTGTAGGACCATTCTAATAAATACAGACAACTGTACAATATAGGAAATATCAGTTCTCTCATCAAAATGAAGCAAAATGTATTCACGCGATTGCGTTCCTGATCGTATAATTGAGGTTCTATATTGTTATAAATCTGTTCAACCCGTCTAGTAACAGTTTAGTAAGACAATTGAAATCCTTTTATGGAAGTCTAAAGTGCAGATTTATATTTGCGACCGTCCAATAGAGATTCTGCGGTACCGATCATTGCTTTTTGACCACTTCCCCGTCACTGAAGGGTTCATTTCATTTAGCTGAAATAAAACAGTCATTGTTAGAAGGGCAGAAAGAAAGTACCTCTACTTATTTATTTATTTATTTATCTATTTATCGTATGGCTTTTAGTGCCGGGAGTGTCCGAGCATGTGTTCGGCTCGCCTGAGTCTCTAGCTGCTTCCAGCTGACACCCTTAGGGTGAGCTACAAGTTCCGTTCAATTTCAAGTAGTTCTAACTTTCGTTACCAGATATCAATGATACATAGTGGTGAACGTTGGAACTTTGATAGAGCGTTCCGACGAAATCTAACCTAACATTTTAGCTTCACACAAGTTTTAGCTTCACACAAGTTTAGTCTGAGGAAGGATATTTTACATGCCATAAATCTATGACATGGGACCGCCGGCTTTACTTCCCCTCCGAAGGAAGGCATACTGAAGGATTTTTAACGCTCTTAAAACATCCGACGACTTTGGCCGGGTTTGAACCCGCGATCTTGGGTTCAGCAGTTCAGCATGCTACCAACTTCGCCACCGAAGCCGCTTGTACCTCTACTGTTCGGACATTATGCACTAAATTATTTTGTTGGAAATAATGTTTGGCAAGTAAGGCTTTTTAACCTATACCATATTTGGAGTACGGCTCTGTAGTCGGTGACTCAACATTATTGTTTGGCCTTGGAGCCATGCACAGTATTTCGAATGCGAGAGACTGTATCTCAGTGGCGGCCGACGGATAATTGTTCTGGGTGTTGCACTATTGTCATTAAGGGTGAGGAGGAGAGGAGGAGGTGGTAGGGTAAAAGACTGCTTGATATCAGAGAAAACTGTAATCAATTGCGCGGTGAAACGGATGTACCTCATTCATCATTAATGCCGCAGTTCAGAGAACACCACATTGTCATCGGATTAAGAGGATTATAAGTTAGTCTACATGAAAAACTTCACGAGAACAAAACAACACAAGATATATTTGAGGGCGAGTTAGAACCGGGAGTGTCACAATTATGGGCAAATGCCAAGGTATCGGCAGTTGATAGAGCATCACGGATACCTCCGTCCGCGCCTCGGATTCTTTGTTGCAAACAGCGGGCAACGACCAGCCGAGTTAACTGTTGGGATAGGGCTTACTCGGTCTAGCACCTCTGCCATACCCTTCACTATTGAGATCTGGTCGGTGATGGGGCCTGGCAACGAACAAACGGACGAGTGCTCCAGACAGTTGGTCCGCTTCGCATTCTCAGACAGTTCACATTAACTTACAGTCATCATCATCATAAGCGGCTTCGGTGGCGTAGTCGGTAGCATGCTGAACTGCTGTGCCCAAGATAGCGGGTTCAAACCCGGCCGAAATCGTCGGATTTTTTAAGAGCGTTAAAAATCCTTTAGTGTGCCTTCCTTCGGAGGGGAAGTAAAGCCGGCGATCCCATGTCATAGATATATGGCATGTAAAAGATCCTTTCGCAGACTAAACATGTGTAAAGCAAAATTGTTAGGTTTGATTTCGTCAGAACGCTCTATCCAAGTTCCAACGTTCATCACTAGGTATCATTGATTTCTGGTGGCGAAAGTTGGAACTACTTGAAATTTAACGGAACTTGGAGCTCACCATAAGGGTGTCCGCTGGAAGCAGCTACAGACTCAGGCGAGCCGAACATGTCCTCGGACACTCTCGGCACTAAAAGCCATACGATAAATAAAAATAAATCTTCATCATCATCGTTTCTTCACTCCAGCAAGCCGGGTGCGGTTATAAATGAACCGTCTCCAATTTGTCCTGACCATCCATAACTGTTGTTCTTGTATTTGATGCCAGTTCTTATCTCTAGCTTCAAGGTCCTTATAAATTTGCTTCTCCCACACATCGCGAGGTCTTCCTCTTGGTCTCTACCCGGGGACACTCTGGCCAAAGTACACTCGAGGTATCCTGTGGGGAGCCATCCTCTTCATATGACCATACCATCTCAATCTCTTGAGTACGAGTGTCTCCAGCAGGCTCCTTTCCAATCCCAGTTGTTGTCGGATATCCTCATTCCTTATTTAGCCCATCTTCGTCTTTTGAAAGCAAGAACGGAGGAACTTTATTTCTACTCCCTGGAGACGACTGTTTGTTGGCCCAGTAAGGGTTGCTACTTCCAGTCCATATGTTAGTATAGGTATTAAGTATATCTTGAACAAACTAATCTTGGAAGCTTGTGGAAATGTTTCGTCCCAAATTAGCTGACGCACTGCCTGATGGAAATTGGAAGTTTTCTGCATTCTGTTGTTAATCTCTTGATGTATGGTATTGTCCGAGGAAAGAATACTACCTAAATACTGGAATTTGTCTACAACATTTATCTCCTCATCTCCAAGTCTTGGATGGACCGTAGAAAGATTTCTACTCATCAATAAACCAACTGCATTGGTTTTGCTGATTTTAAGACCCGTGTTCAGAAATTCATTCTGCCAAAGATCTAGTCTAGCTTGCACCTCCTCTTCTGACTCGCCCCACACCAAGACATCATCGGGGAAAACTAAGGCATTAGTTTCTTGATCCTTTATTTTAACTGCTTTTAAGACTTCATCCATTATGATAATGAAGAGAGGCGGTTAAAGGCAACTTCCCTGTTGGATTCCGCTCTTTGTTTCGAACCAACCTGACTTTTCATCCTGGACCTGTACACAGCTCTTGGTTTCATCGTACAATCGTTGTACCCGTGCTATGATGTCCTTGGGCACTTTCTTACGTCTCAAACATTCCCATATATGCATGCGTGGTACATGGTCTTATGCTTTCTCGATGTCCAGAAAAACAGTTATAAGTGTTTTATTTTTCTCCCAGTACTTTTCATAGAACATTAACTTACAGTACTATAAGATTTCCTCAATCATTAAAGAACAAAATTATGAATCCTTATACATATAAAAGGAAACGCACAGCTTTCATTGCTAAATATTTTATTACGGTATTAATTGTTTTTCTTAAGACATCTGGTCGTTGTGTAACACTGCAACCTTATTACCTGCCGCCACTGCTGTATCTGTTCTGTTTGAATTTATGCCAATTAGAAAAGCAAGAGAGAAAAATACCGAGAAAACGCTACGGGTAAATTCAGAATGAGGGAATATGGATTAAGAGACCGACAATAGTCCTATACAAAGACACAAAGACGATTACAAACAACATCACGAAAAGTAGACTGATCAAGAAGATTTTTAATATACTTATGAATGGTACACTGAAAACCAATTGGGTAAAAGAAACAATGGAAGATCTCAAGAAACTAAACATCTCTACAGAAGACATAGCAGACAGGAAAATATATCGAGACAGAATCAAAAAACAGAAATTTGAGCAAACGCCCAAAGAGAAAAAAAGCAGGAAAGAAGATTGCAGATTCGCCCTTTCTCCTTTCAGCTGAACGGGCGACTATTGTATGTAATCTTATTGCAGATTCATCCTTTCTCATCCCAGCTGAAAGGGTGAATATTATATGTAATCTTATTGCAGACTCGCCCTGTCTCCTCCCCGCTCCTGAATTGTATATCGGCGCTGAACTTGCAATACCGCGTATCTCGCAATGCTCCATTATTTTCGCTATGACTGGTCACACCTCCCAGCCGAATGTGGATGTGCCGTACAATAGAACAATTCATTTTGGATTAATTTTCCTGTGTACAAGCATAAAGCAAAATGAATTTTAAAATTCTTGTACTGTAGAAAAGTAAGTAATATTTCTGTGTGTTTCTGCACTCCTACAGTACAATATAATTAGGGTTCATTTTCCGTTAGTTATCAACACAGGAAAACGAATCTAACGTGAATTATGTTATTCAGGACATCCACATGCGGCAGTGAGGCGTGCACAATCATAAGGAAATTATTGGAAAGAAGATGATAATAATAATAATAATGTTAAAACTCTGCAATTCTTCTAGGTTTGTGCCGTGTCTTGTGTGGGGTTTCGCGTAGGACACCAAGCTGGCTCATCGGCGGGCTCTTGGTGTCCCCGCCCGGACCCCCACAGGAGTGACGAACTGCGCGCCACCTCCCTTTATATTTGGTGCAATTGCACCACTCGACTGCGAGAACTAAAAGCTCAAGCAGCCTTAACCTCCCTATGAAGGCTTCCAAAAAGATGGTATATTGGCTTTCACGACTGGTGAAAGCCAATATACCAATAATAATGTTATTTGATTTACCCCCCCTCCCCCCTCCACCCCCTCTCCCTTTTTAAGCACTGCGGCATTAGAGACACCGGGGTGCCGGAATTTGCGCCGTAGGGGATCATTAACGTGTAAATGTAAATGTACTGTTACGGCACCCTCGCATTTGTGCACCCTCAAATGCCCGCTGACTGCGCCAGGATTCGATCCTGCAACCTTGGGAACAGCAAGCGAAAATGTTTCCGCAGAGCCCCGCAATCAGCCTGGAAAGAAGAGCATCATCAGATATAGAGAGATTTATTTTGTCTGGCAAGATTAGGGCCATTGGGCCCTCTCTTACATCTAACCAGATTATACAATTGATACATAACAAACAATACAAATACTACTTAAATCTAACAATAATACAATGTTGATAGGCTACAATATAAAACGCATATAAAACATATTAGCTTGTTGTATTTCTAGGGTGAATAAGTAAGATACATTGGAGTAAGTTTAAAATTAGAGTAATGTAAGGAATCATCATCATCATCATCATCATCATCATTTCCCCTTATCCAGCTCCTGCCGGGTCGGGGTATTTATGGCACTTCTCCACTTTCCTCTTTCCTTCCACAATTCTTCTTCCACGATCTTGTCCCAGTCCAGATTCCTTTTTCTCACGCTGTTCTTCACTGAATCGATCCACCTTGTTCTAGGTCTTCCCCTTGCTCTCTTACCCTTGCACTTGGCCTCCAGCACCTGTCTTGGTATTCTATTTTCCTCCATCCTCTTTACATGTCCAAACCACCTTAGTTTATTCTTCTCAATTCTCTCATTTAGTTTTGCCATCCCAACTTCCTTCCTAACATCTTCATTCCTCACTCTGTCTTTCCTTGTCTTACCTATCATACTTCTTAGGAATTTCATTTCACTGGCTTGGATTCTACTCTCTTGCCTGCTCGTCAGGGTCAAGTCTCAGCTGCATAAGTTAATATGGGTACATAGTACATTTTATACATTACCTCCTTGCTTTTCCTTGGTACTTCCTTATCCCAAACAAGTTTTCTTACACTTTGATAGAATGCATTGCTCTGCTGTACCCTCCTGCCAATCTCCATGTCCAACCTACCAGTTTGCATCAATTCACTTCCTAGGTATTTGAACGTGTCCACAATTTCCAAACTCTGACTTCCAATTTTCACAGTGCCCTAGATACTGATAAACTGTAGACTAATGATGATAATGATGATGATGATACGCGGTATTGCAAGTTCAACGATGATATTCATGTTGCTGAATCGTGATGTGATCGACGTTCTACGGTGCGACAATATTTTCCTAATGTTACTTTCACGGTCATCAAATGGGCCGGAAATAATAACATTAGGGTTTCCTGTCGCAAGTATGAAAATGTACAGTACTGTAAATAACGTATATAGTGTTTTATTTATCTACGTACAGTACACAAAACGGAATAATATATTGCATGATTATCATCAGTGTAATTGAATAGTTCATTCCAAGAACCAGACAAGTACAAAAATTAAATTGTTCAGAAACTTTAAAAAGCAGTATAGCTTCATTTGTGCTGAATGAAATGAAAATTGCTTTTAGACCTACTTTTGTCTCACTAACAGCTGCACATTGCACATAAAGGAAATATATTATTATGAAGATAATTGAGAAACCCTAAAGAGCCTTTAGACTAGTCTGTTTTTTTTTTGGCCAAAATTTTAGTTGAATACAAAAAAGAAAATTATTATAATCCTCAAATACGATTATTTATTATGTAAATCCTAACAAAGTTTAAATCATTATTGAATGCCAAACATTCCAGGTAATTAATTATCTTGGAAAAGCATTGAAAAAGCACTGGACTTGTCTTATTTTTCTAGAATCCCCAATATTTTACACCCGTAGGCCCTATATAACCCGACATGATTTTAGGAATGAACCCTTCAATTTCATTACATCCCTATAAAAAGCACACCTTTTATGTACATAGGAACAAATACACTGCAGTGAGCCCTAAAACTACAGTAGAAATGCCACCTTATATGAGGAAATAGTAGCTGCACCTTCATAGATTAGTTTTGGGGGAGGAAGACTGGTTTTGGATGATACGATAGTGATTTCTAAGTTTTTGCAACATAAAAATAAATAGTTTTTTTACTGCTTAATGCCTTAATATTTATCAGTAATAATTACCACACTTACTAAGTTTTTCACAGGTTTTCTTTTATTTTGTATTTTAGAGGGCAGAGACTAGCTGCGGGTGTCACGGTAAGTTTGGCAGTGTTTTGTAGAGCTATTTATCTTGCTTATTTGGATCTGATGATGCTCGCTTGACGAGCGAAACATGTCATTCCTTAGTCTTCTGCTTCTTCTTCAATAGGCCACAACAATATATATAAATCTTAATCACATGTAATTCATTTCAGGTTATTTTTTTTAGCCTACTTTCAATTTTGAAAAAAATAGGCTTATGATATCACCTTTTGTCCGTGTGTGTGTGTGATGGAGTGTGTGTTTCCCCCTAATGACTTCTAAACGACTGGAGCGATTTCAATGAAACTCAGTACGTTCATAGAACTATTACGGACGACCCCGACCGTGCCCTTCAAATTTTTTTACGTCTCACCAATCCAACATGGCGGCTGTGCGAAATATTTCACTAGCATTCAATATCTCCGAAACTATTACGGATATCACCCTGGAATATTTTACGGTGATAAAGGGAACTCCTAGAAGTTCACCTATGTGACTTTTGAAAAACTGGTAACTACAAAACCAACATGGTGGCCACGCAAATTTGCGACTTTTAAATAGACGTTTCTCGCGATTTAACCAATCAAACGCAATAAAACTTGGTACAGTATATGTTTATACACATTGTAATGCACGACACCTAACTTCGTTCAATTGTTTACATAACCACAAGATGGCGGATATGCGAAATATTTCACTGGCATTCAGAAATATCTCTGAAACTATTAGCGGCATCACCCTGAAATTTTGTACGGAGATAAAGGGCACTACCGGAAGTTCATCTATAAGACTTTCAAAAACCCGTTAACTACAAAACGAACATGGCGGCCAAGCGAATTTGAACTTTTTAAATAGACCTTTCTCGCGATTTAATGTTCCAAACGCAATGAAATTTGGTACAGTATATGTTTATACACATTGTAATGAACTGGTATCTAATTTAGTTCAATTGTTTACATAACCTCAAGATGGCGGCTGTGCGAATTTTAAAATTCAGTTTTTATTTCTTGTGTCGTAGTCATGAGATCGAAGTGAAAGTTTGATTAATGAACCTACGCAATAATTTTCCTTTAATGGTACATGACTCTATGGCCTATACATTTCACAATCCTACATGGCGACCATCCGAAATATTTAGACGGCTCTGAATATCTACGAATCTATTATAACAATCAAACTCAATTTTTTTTATGTTCATAGGGGCTATGAACTTAACTTCACCTATAGGAATTTAAATAACCAACATGGCGGCGACGCGAAGTATAAATATTCACATGGACGTTTCTCGCAATTTAACCATCCGAGTGCAGTGAAACTTGGTACAGTAAATCCTTATACGAATGTTAATCCACTGGCATCTAATTTATATCAATTGTTTCCATAACCACAAGATGGCAGCTGAGCGAAATTTTAAAATCTCCTTGTTACTTCTTGTGTCCTAATCATGCGATCGAAGTTTGAATGCTACACGTACTCAATAATCTTCATGTAACGGTACATAACTCTAGGACCTACATATATAAAATCCAACATGGCGACCATCCGAAATATTTAGTCGGTTCTTAATATCTACGAATCTATTAGAGCAATCAAACTGAAATTTTGTATGTTGATAGTGGCAATTAACATAAGTAGGATATATGAAAATAGGCTGTATAGTTCTTCACGGAACCACTTGTTACCTATTCCAGTAATTGGAATGATTTTTGTGTTGACCGACGGGAAGCAATTATTATTATTATTATTATTATTATTATTATTATTATTATTATTATTATTATTATTATTATTATTATTATTAGCGTATGATGTTACTATTGACAATTGGGTCACTAAATATATAAATATATATAGGAAAACAAAGAAATGTGAAAATTACTTCGTCATTGTGGTAGCCTCTCACAGACCTATGTCCAGTGTCTCCAACCAAGTGATTGCGTCAGGGGTTAAACGATGGAGGTCTTCGAGTGATCCAGAGAATGCTCGCAAAGGGCAGCCCTTCGCAATGTGCGTGATGGTTTGCACTACAGAACCACAGTCACAAGCAGGAGACTTCAGCCAACCCCACTGGTGGAGAACAGAAGCACTTCTTCCAACACTGCAGCGTATCCTGTTAATTGAATCCATATTGCCATTCCCAAGTCACACCTAAAGAACGTAATTCAACTGCAGTTCCACCGCAACTTCGGAATTAAGACACATATTTTGTGTCTGGAGAACAAAATATCTTTCCAGTTATCGAAATATTCGAGGAGCAGAACTTCGAATTATAAAAAACGAATAAAAATTAATAACATGACATATAAATTGTGTAGAACTTCACCGGAAAGTTAAAATTACTTCGAGGTATTCAAAATTCGAGACATAGATGTTCGACTGGATTTCTTGATACGTGTAAGTTACTGTTGGTTAATTAAAAACCTGACCGTGTGAGTTAGCCGTGGTCGTTACGGCATGACTGCTGCCAGTCGCTCACATCCGGGAGGCGAGGAGGTTCGAATCCCCCCGCCGGCAACCTCTAAGATGGTCTTCTGTGGTTTCCCTTCTTCCTTCCAGGCAAATGCCGGGGTTGGTCCCTAACTATAGGCCACAGCCGCCACCTACCAACTCCTTGTCCTTACATTCAAACTTTCCTCCCCAGACAACACTCCACACGCGACGGTACGTGTAGCTCACCCATTGGGTGTCCGTCTCGAAGCAGCTAAAAAACTGGCGAGCCGAACATGTCCTCGGACACTCCCGGCACTAAAAGCCATACGCTAAAAAGAACGAAAAAAAAACAAACAAACAAACAAAAAAGAAACTCTTCGCGTCCGTAGCATTTCTTAAGCTGTGTCTCCTGGATGGTGCTAAAGAACGGTCACTTAATGGGAAACATCTACACCAAGGAGTTCTGGCAGCCAGACAATCCAAGTAATCTCCTGGCTCAAAATATTGCTTGATGTCACAAAACGTGAATACCAACAGCCCTTCTCAGGGTTTTCCAGCTAAGAACCATAGGAGGCATAAGTAGATCGAAATGACAAGTACTCCAAAAAATCCTATTAAAAATTAAATCGAATATTTGTATATATTTTTATGTAGATAGTTGTACTTTAATAGCTGGAATTTGTTCCAAATTTCTTGTAGCCAATGTGATAATTTAATGATTTAATGTGCCATACGCTAAACAAATAAATTAACAATTATTTCCCCAGCCCCTTTTTATTTAATATATTGTGCTGTAAGGGCGTCGCTTGTAAAGCTTGGTTATCTAATTGCAAGACCCGCGTGTGAATCGGCCAGTTAGCGTTCATTACATGGCAGCAGATATTGGGGTCATAAAGCTCACCTTTATAGCCAGCATAGCTTTCTTGAGCATTGTACTTATGGCGTGCGTGAAACAACTTGCGCTGATAAGCATAAAATATCATCACGACCATTTCACTGCATGACATTTAAGAAAAGTAATCCAAAACTGTTAGCATGCTACATTACTCTAGCTTGTTTCGGTGATTAGTATATTTATAGCCAGGGAGGACAATTATCAGCAGAAATCTCATAATATAATGTCGTCGTGACCGAATTGCTATGAATTCCTCTTAAAACTGTAAATATTCCATAATGTCATCGACGATACCAGGTTTGTGAAGTAACGTGTTACTCGTAACCGTTATTTCTTACAGTAAAGGAGGGGGGGGGGTTCGGGGGTAACGCCGTTACTTTTGAGAGTAACGATGTGTCGTAAATACTCGTTACATTTAAGAATAACGAAGTGACGTAAATGCTCGTTACTCTTAACAGTAACGAAATGCCGTAAATACTCGTTACTTTTAAGAAAAACGAAGTGACGTAAATACTCGTTACTTTTAACAGTAATGAAATGTCGTAAATGTTCGTTACTTTTAAGAATAACGAAGTGACGTAAATGTTCGTTACTTTTAACAGTAACGAAGTGAGGTAAATGCTCGTTACTTTTAACAATAATGAAGTGACGTAAATGCTCGTTACTTTTAACAGTAATTAAGTGACGTAAATGCCCGTTAATGTTAACAGTTCCATGTGTACTTGTGTGTGTGACTAATTTGCCTGATAATGTGTGTTATTGTGATGGCTGTTTTAAGGTGTACTTGTAATTCAGGTGAGGATTGGTAAGTAGAGGGCCGTGGCCCTCATTTAGGAACCATCCCGGCATTCGCCTGGTGTAGAAGGCCTATTAACCATCTCTTGATGAATGCAGTACATTTGCATTTGTCTGTTGGTACAGGCAAGAGTAAAATGTGGCATTCCACCGATGTCTCAGTCTCACTCATGGCTGGGATTATATGGAAGCTGTTGCGGTATGAGTGGTGCTGGGTAATAGTATTTTGGCACAACCAGTGTCAGTGGGTGCAGTGAAAGGTTCTACCCATAGGGTCAGTGCTATAGTTCTGGCTCAGTGCCTAGTACGCCTCATTATAGTGCTGCTTTGAGATTTTGTGGGTATCTACCGACCTAACCTACGTCGGTACTTTTTGAGGAACCATGATGATGATGATGATAATTGTTGTTTTAAGGGGCCTAACATCTAGGTCATCGGCCCCCTGATGATGCGGGTGATCGTGAAGATGAAAATGAAATGCAAACTTAAAACTAAAACTAACTACTAACATACATACTAGATGAAATGGAAAACTAAAGGAGAATAAGGCAAATAAAGGACAGGAGGAAACGAAATGCCCTCAACTCTCGAAGAATGTGGATTGAGGGACTTGGAAGGAATGAGAGCCATGAAAGGCAGATAGGAAAGTGAAAGAGGAGAGGGCCCGTCCCACAGGTAAGGGACAAAAGGGGGAAACCGGACCCTGCTCAGAAATCCCTCGGGGTTGCCAACTCCCGAGCTCACCAGCTGTGAGCCCCTGAGGGTGTAGCATTATCTAGGGTGCACCAAAAGTGGTGGGGCTACATACACCCGGCCTCCTTGAGCAGAAGGCAGGAGATAACATGAAAAGAAAAGAAGGCTGACCCCTCGCAGAAGGAGGGAATCAGAAAAGATGAGACGAGGGCCAATTAAGGCGGGAAATGAAGAGACTCCCTATGCCTCGGATACCCTAATACCGTCGGGGTCGGAAGAGAACAAGAGTTGACCAAGGGAGGTCGACAGGAAAGAAGACAGAGAGGAGGCCGGCACAAGTAAGTGGAAGCAATGCCGGACTCAACTGGGGCCCCGTGGTCGCCAACACAAGTCCCCTCCTGGGGGGTTTTGATGAACCAAACAGCCTCTGGGCTATCTAACAAACAGAAATGGGGAATCCACGGAAAACCACTTCCAGGATGGTTGAGGCGAGTATTGAACCCTTCTCTTCTATTTTTTGCCTCATATGACTGTGTAACCCGTTCCAGGCTGCAGACCAAAATTAAGTTTCTTGACAGGGCCGGGAACCAAACCTGGGCTTCGGCGAAGACAGCCAAGAGTACTAGCCACTGTGCAACGTGGCGGACTAGTGAAGTTTCTCATCTTTTCTTCTGCGCGAATGGGTCTCCTAGGACCACGCGGAATCAACACTTATTGGCCTTGACGTTTGCCCAATAACTCTTCATGCGGAACGATTGAGCTAGTCTTCGTTGCTGCGACCAGACGTATCTGGTAGGTCTTCTCTCTTCTGCCTCAAAACCCCGTGTATGAGTAATTTTCCTAATTTCCTCCCGATCCTTGAGATTGGGAAAACCTAATTCAGCCAAGTCCTTTACCGCCTGTTTCAAACCATTTGGACCTTGTTGCCTTTTTCTGCAAAAACGTATAGATTTTATTTGTTAACCTAGTTGGGGCCATTCTGTCCAAATGTCCCATGAATTGGATCCTTCTCATACGGATTGTGTCTGTGATTTTAGTAATGTTTAATTAGATGTCAGCATTAGGTTTCGGAAGGTGAATTCCATCTTTAATTCTTGGTCCCAACATTTTTCACATGATTTTGCGTTCCTTAATCTCCAATTGATTTATCAGTGTTTTATGTTGTAGATTGTCTCGGCTGCATAAAGGGCTGCAGGCAAGACTACTGTTTTATAATGTTGAATTTTACAATTCCAAGAGAGGCATTTTTTGTTATAAACTTGTTTTGTCAAATGGAAAGCTGTTTCCGTTTGCTGTAGTCTTGCTTCTATAGCTTTTCTTTCGTTGCCAGTTTCATTGATCCATTCACCTAAATACTTGAAGTCTTTCACTCGGGAGACCTGACAATTACCGATGCGGAGTGTATTCGGAGCAGTTTTAATATCCGTCATAAATTTTGTTTTGTCAAAAGAAATCCGTAAGTCGATTTTTACTGCTTGTTCTTGGAGTAATTCAAGTTGTTTCTGGGCATCGGAAATGCTTGGCGCAATTAAAGCCATGTCATCCGCAAATGCCAAACAGTCTAGTGTTATCCCTTTGAGTTTTGGTCCTAGTCTATGGGATGGTGCACCAGCTCGTCCCCATTCTCGGACGACTTTTTCGAGCGCACAATTTAACAACAATGGAGATAATCCATCTCCTAGACGCACTCCTGTATCAATTAAAAATTCTGCGCTCAGTCCCCCCATAAATTTAACCTTTGAACTTGTATTCAAGAGGGTATCTTTGATGATTCATGTTGTCTTGCGATCTAATCCAAATTCTCAGAGTACAGCAACAAGGGATTCACGGTCAATGCTCTCATAAGCCTTTGCAAAGTCAACAAAAGTAATGACATAATTTTTGTTTGACATTTTACGGAAGTAAGACATTGAGTTTTTCAAATTGATAATTTGCTCTGTACACGATCGGCCTTTCCGGAACCCACCTTTGTATTCACCAATCTGCGGATCTCATTTCATTTTAATATTGGTCACATTTAATTAAAAATAAACATTATCGTGTAGGAAGCCAATTTTAGCCTATTTTCATTTATGAAAAAAAATTGACCCATGAGATCACCTTTGTCCGTGTGTGTGAATGTGTGTGTTTGGTTATGTGTGTGTGTGTGTGTGTGTGTCCCTCCCCCTAATAAAATCTAAACGGCTGGAGCGATTTCAATGAAACATGGTAAGGGCATAATTGACGTCAGAAAAGTTGGATGGCGCAGCCACGCGGCAGAATGTTGAAGCTGTAACATTGTGACTGTTGAGATTTATTTAGATGGTGAAGCATTGACGTCGTGATGGAAACAGAAAGAAATTTGTCAAATTCGAGGAGGTACGGCTCTGTATACGGTTGCAAATCGTATAAAACGGCTACGAAATATCTTCACTACTTTCCTGTACAAAAAGTTCAGAGAGAAAAATGGGCTTCGGCGCTGTCAATTGGAAAACGTGTTACATGTTACATGACAGTGTGCAGTCTGCATTTTTGTGAAGACGACTTCTTTCCACCGGTACTGTTGATTATTGATAGTTTTTGTCTCTAATTTGTATTCACATGGATTTTGCTACATCAAAAATACTGATAAACTTATAGCCTATTACTTCTGTGCCGTACAAAGAATGTAATCCGCTCTTCGTAAACTTATTTTAGGGGTTCTTCCGATTGACAATAGCCGAATGGTTAGAAAACTTAAGAAAAATGCTGTTCCTAGCCTTAATTTGCCAGAGAATTTATATTCTTGCCTTTGAACAGCAAGTATGTAGGTCATTGAAGTATGATTTGGCTTAAATTGTGTTTTTGGCTATGATCTCCCTACTGTTGAATTTAGTTAATTAAAATGTAAAATCTTAGTTTTAAGTACCGGTTTGGTGACCCATCATCCCAGGCAGGCCGGCAACACCTATACTACTCAGGCAGATAGGTCACTTAGTCGTAATATTGAAGTTATAGTGATGTTAAGTATACATATGCGGTAATGTAGAAGGAGACCGGATCGGCCTAGGCTATTCTAACTTTAATTAGTTCCCATTTCAGGGTTTTACAGTTTTGAGTGCGAATAGTTGGTTTGAAAGTTGTACAACAGTAAGGAGAGTATGTTTTGTATAGGTTTTAATTGGTATTATGGTTTATGTCGAGCTGAGGAGTGAATTTGGTATGGCTTAAAGTGTAGATTTTGATCTGATCCGTTTGCTTATGACAAGTTCAAATGGAGACTCCAGCTTTGTTAAATATCTGTATTTTAAATATTTAATTAAATATATTGATAAAGAGGATGTCTCCATTTTAACTTGCCTGTGGCAAGAGATTAATAAATTAACATTCCTGCCTTTGAACAGCAAGTATGTAGGTCAATATTTGCAATATTGAAGTATGATTTGAGCATCCCAAGTAACGCTTCTTTGAACCCAAAACATTCATGCAAATTCAGGGTTGCTTGATTCAATTTATTATCAGGGAGTCGTCCTTTGTGTTATGTGAGATATATATATTGTGAAATTAATAAAAACATCGATACCGCTAGGCTCCCAAGTACAGGCTTCATATATGTAACAGCAGACAGTAAATTAACTATCTACATGTGGGTAATATTTTTAACTGGTAGTAATTAGGCACTGCATTTAAATTGATTTTAAAAATATTTCTATCAATGAAAGGAAATATGTAGTATTTTGCCATCATAAATTAGAAGCCATAACAAACGCTAACCCAATTACTTTACGTCACTATATCGCCGCCATATTGCAAACAGCTGACCGTAAGCTCCTCCCCCGTTTCGGACGTCAATACTGTTTTGTCCGACCCCGACCGTGCTCTTCAAATTTTATTGCGTTGCACCAATCCAACATGGCGGCGGTGCGAAATATTTCACCGGTATTCTATATCTTTGTAACTATTACTGATATCACCCTGATATTTTGTATGGTGATAAAGTGCACTAGTAGTGACTTTCAGAAACTTGTTAAGTTCAAAACGAACATGGCGGCCAAGCAAAGTTGAAAGATTTAAATAGACAATTCTCGCGATTTAACCATCCGAGCGAAGTGGAACATGGTACAAAAAATGTTTTACACATTTTAATGCATTTTAGTTCAATTGTTTTCATACCTTCAAAATGGCGGCTGTGCGAAATTTTCAAATTAAATTTTTATTTCTTGTGTCCTAATCATGCGATCAAAGTCAGTGTTTGAATAATGAACCTACGCAATAATCGTCATCTAATAGTACACAGCCCGATGATCGACAGATATAAAAATCCAACTTGGCGACAATCTGAAATACTTAGACGGTTCACAATATCTACGATTCTATTACAGCAATCAAACTGAAAGTTCGTATGTTGATAGAGGCAATTAGCGTAAGTACGATATGTGAAAATAGGCTATTTAATTCTTTATGGAACTACTTTTTAGTGTTGTCCAAGCAAACGATTTTTTTTCTGTCGGTCAACATGATTGTACTCAAAATTGTAGTGGGTGTTATTCCCTAAAAGGGACTGATAAGCCCAGACGGTAGAGGCGCTGAGGCTCTATTTGATACTGGTTGCCTGGCGCAGCGGTATCCTTCTCGCCTGCTGTTCCAAAGGTTGCAGGATCGAATCCTGACGCAGTCAGCGGATCAGGGAGCAGTGTCAGTAGATTTACTGACAAGTTAAAAATCCTTTACTTTGATGATTCCTACAGATGACAAAATTCGGCGAACTTAAATGTGCCCGCGAGACTTGAGTATCGCATTGCTACAAACAATGTTTCGTAGGCCCTCTGGTCTTAGATAGGTTGAAGAAATAATGGTTGAAATAGTGTGAATGATTGGAGATGGTATGAGAACTCAGTAAGCTCTCATACCTGGGCTCAGTGTGTTCAAAGTGTAGCCTACAATTTCACCATCTCTAGGGCTGTTACATGGGAGTTTTGGTATGAAATACCATCACGGATGCCTCCTTGCGATTTGACTAACATAAATGCAAAGTTTAGCGAGTCGACAGATTCCCGTTTGCATTGTTCTCTCTTGTGAGTTCTCCGTAAGATAAGGAAGTAATGGCATAAAACATTTATACTTCTTTTAATGTTTAAAATGAAATTGAATGATATTTCAAAGAACATAAACGAACGTTGGAATTCAACATTTTATGCGTTTGCCAGCAGATGCTTCATGCCCTATGGTGATGATTGGTGTTCGAAGGCGCGGAACGTCGTATATGAACAATATATGAGTTATTTCCTTCTTTGTTTGTTTGAAAGGAAGCGATATTGCATTCGGAATGGCTTGAGAATTGCCTCTCATATGAGCTTCAACGTTTTCAGCCTTTGCATTTCAAAAGAAATTAATGCATGTAAATAACTTGTTTCCTATACGTTCGAGTAAGAATGGATTGGTAATAAATGATATCACAGCCAGGAAACGAAAATAAAATGATACCTTGGGAGTAGGAATTAAATACGTGGCCAATTTAATAGAGTTAAAATAAAATAGCCTAGTATATTAACAGTTCGTATCCTTAATTAAGATAGTTACCGATCTTATCACAAATTTTATTTTAGTCAATCATTAGAGTGGAGTTTTGTATATTTTGGGTAGGGCTGGTACTATTAATCGATTAATTTAAATTATCGAATAGCGGCTTCTGTGGCGTAGTAGGTAGCATGCTTAGCATCTATGCCCAAGATTGCGGGTTCAACCCCGGCCAAAGAGTGTTATAAATCCCTCAGTATGCCTTCCTTCGGTAGGGAAGTAGAGCCGGCGGTCCCCTGTCATAGACTTATGGCATATAAAAGAACCTTCCACTAATTAAACTTGTGTGAATCTAAATTTGCAGATTAGATTTCGTTGAAACGCTCTATTAAAACTCCAACGTTCACCACTTGGTGTCAGTGACTTCTGATAGCGAAAGTTGGAACTACTTGAAATTGAACGGAACTTGTAGCTCGTCCCATTGGTGTCCGCATTGAAGCAGTCACAGCCTCTGGCGAGCCGAACAAGTACTCGGACACTCCCGGCACTAAAAGTCATACGCTAAATAAATAAATCATCATCATCATCATCATCATCATCATTATCATTTATTGCATTAAACGGGCCTTTGAGGCCTACAGCAGAAGGATAATAGGAAAAGAAAGATAATCTATCACAATTATTACAAATAACAAAAAAATATAACAAAGGGAAAAAAATATTACAAAACACAAAAAAGAGCCAATAAAAGGAAAGTCAGTCAATCATAAGAGGAGGTATTAGTTGCAGATGGCACTCCATCTTTTTCGGTCTCTAGCATCATCCTCCACAGCTGTCGGTTCCACTTCTTGAAGGATCGTCGTCACTCGATCCTTCCATCGTGTTCTTGGGCGTCCTCTCGGGCGTTTTCCCGTGGGTTGAGACTGGAGGACTCTCTTAGGAAGGGATCCATCCGCTCGTAAGATGTGTCCAAACCATAAATAAATAAATAAATAAATACTCGAATAATTGATTAATCGAAGCAGAAAATCGACTAATTGCTGCATATAACGATTAATCGATTGTGAATTTAATCGATTAATCAGTTGTTCAAATAATTGATTAATAGTTTTGTCGATTACTCGATGTAGTTCGCTCCTTTCACTACTCTCTTACGTTTCAGCAAAACAGACATTTAATTAACATACAATGTAGACTACCATTTTGTGAAAACTACGCTAAAATAAAGTAAAACAAAAATGTTCTTGTCCTATTGGAAACATTGAACAAGAATTCAAAATCTTTTTTCTAAACCCGTCCTTAATTGATTGTTGTTTGTCTTTTCACTGTGACTGACTCTTATTTGGTTATTGTTAACATAAACAGGGTCACTTTGTATATTTAGGCAAAAAGTAACTTTTATAGATTTCTATACATCATTCCAAAAACAAGATATTCAGTAAAGAACATATAGCCTACTTTCTCCTAAATGCATGGGTATTGTTATAACTCTTGGTCCTGTTCAGGGAGCACAATTGAATGTTGGTTGTAGTAGCTTGTTGAAATACAACGTGCTATACGGATATTAAACGTGAATATGAGGTGCCCTTTGCTAGTGCTACCTCTGTACAAAATTTCATTCAATTCAGTTTCACCGTGTTCGAATTGATATGGTGAATCGATTTACACACATACATGGCCGTCATCCGCAAATTATTGGGCTGATGACCTTGTAGTTCAATCAAAAGATTCTTCGTACTTAAAGGTATAATGTTGCAAAATTTGGTAGACATCAGATTAAGTTGGTCGTAATTTGATTTAATCTTTTAACATTTGGGTGGCCGCCATTACTTTTTCGTCAAGATGGTGGCGATATAAATCATAACACTGAGGTGCCCTTTGCTAATGCTACCTCTATCAAATTTCATTCAATTCGGTTTCACCGTGTTTGAATTGATAGGGGAAATCGATTTGCACACATACATCGCCGCCATCCGCAAGTTATTGGGCTGATGACCTTGTAGTTCAGCAAAAAGACGCTCGCGATATAATTATATTATTGTTGAAAAATATGGTAGAGGTCGGATGATTAGGTTAGTCGGAATTTGATTTAAGCTTTCAACATTTGGGTGGCCGCCATTACGTTTTCGTCAATATGGCGGCGATATAAAACATGACACTGAGGTGCCCTCCGGTAATGCTACCTCTGTACCAAATTTCGTTCAATTTTGTTTTACCGTGTGCGAATTGATGGGGAGGGGGCATTCAGAGTACACACACTCACACACACAGACAGACACACAATTTTTCGCCCTGTGTTGATCTCATAAGTCTACTTTCATTTTTTGCAAAAATCGAAAGTAGGCTAATAAGCGTAACTCAACTTAAGCGATGACCTCTCATTTAAACTTCTTTTCTTATCTCGAGTCTACTAATCAATTAATATATTCTTCGGTTAGCCGATTCACGCTGTCAATTAATCGATTGAATGGTCTGTGGATTAATCGATTAGTCGTTAATATTAATCGATTCATCAATTATTAATAGACTATCTAAACATCGCTTATTACCGCATGTAGTGTTGTGCTATGTGAAATTTTATGCAATTATGTTGAGCTAAGTGAGTCTTTTCTATTCCATTTTTAGCCTACTTTCGATTTTTGCAAAAAATGAAAGTAGACTTATGAGATCAACACAGGGCGAAAAAAGTGTGTCTGTCTGTGTGTGTGTATGTGTGTGTGTGAGTCTGTGTGTGTGTGTGTGTGTGAGTGTGTGTGTGTGAGTGTCTGTGTGTGAGTGTGTGTACTCTGAATGTCTGTCCCCCCCTATCAATTCGAACACGGTGAATGCCAATTGAACAAAATTTGGTACAAAGGTAGCACTAGCAAAGGACACCTCAGTGTCATGTTTTATATCGCCGCCATCTTGACGGAAACGTAATGGAGGCCACACAAATGTTCAAAGCTTAAATCAAATTACGACTAACCTAATCATCCGATCTCTACCAAATTTTGCAACAACATACCTTTATGGGGGTAGCATCCTTTGACCAAACCAATAGGTCATCAGCGTAATAGTTTGCGGATGGCTGCCATCTTTGTGTGAAAATCGATTCCCCCTATTAATTCGAACACGGTGCAACCGAATGGAACGAAATTTGGTACAGAGGTAGTACTAACAAAAGGCACCTCAGTGTCATGTCTTATATCGCCGCCATCTTGACGGAAACGCAATGGCGGCCACACAAATGTTCAAAGCTTAAATCAAATTACGACTAATCTAATCATCCTATCTCTACCAAATTTTGCAACAACATACCCTTATGGGGGGAGCATCCTTTGACCAAATGAATAGGTCATTAGCCTAACAGTTTGCGGATGACGGCCATCTTTGTGTGAAAATCAATTCCCCCTATTAATTCAAACACGGTGAAACCGAATGGAACGAAATTTGGTACAGAGGTAGTACTAACAAAATGCACCTCAGTGTCATGTTTTATATCGCCGCCATATTGACAGAAACGTAATGGCGGCCACACAAATGTTCAAAGCTTAAGTTAAATGACGACTAACATAACCAGCCGATCTCTACCAAACTTTGCAACAACATACCTTTATGGAGGGAGCATCTTTTGACCAATCTAATAGGTTATTGGCCTAATAGTTTGCGGATGGCGGCCATCTTTATGCCAAAATTGATTCCCCATATTAATTCGAACACGGTGGAACCGAATGGAACGAAATTTGGTACAGAGGTAGCACTAGCAAAGGGCACCTCAGTGTCATGTTTTATATCGCCGCCATCTTGACTGAAACGTAATGGCGGCCACACGAATGTTCAAAGCTTAAATCAAATTACGATTAACCTAATCATCCGATCTCTACCAAATTATGCAACTACATACCTTTATGGAGGGAGCATCCTTTGACCAATCTAATAGGTCATCAGCGTAATAGTTTGCGGATGGCGGCCATCTTTGTGTGAAAATCGATTCCCCCTATTAATTCGAACACGGTGCAACCGAATGGAACGAAATTTGGTACAGAGGTAGTACTAACAAAAGGCACCTCAGTGTCATGTTTTATATCGCCGCCATCTTGACGGAAACGTAATGGCGGCCACACAAATGTTCAAAGCTTAAATCAAATTACGATTAACCTAATCATCCGATCTCTACCAAATTTTGCAACAACATACCTTTATGGGCGTAGCATCCTTTGACCAAACCAATAGGTCGTCAGCGTAATAGTTTGCGGATGGCGGCCATCTTTGTGTGAAAATCGATTCCCCCTATTAATTCAAACACGGTGAAACCGAATGGAATGAAATTTGGTACGGAGGTAGCACTAGCAAAGGGCATCTCAGTGTCATGTTTTATATCGCCGCTATCTTGACTGAAACGTAATGGCGGCCACACGAATGTTCAAAGCTTAAATCAAATTACGATTAACCTAATCATCCGATCTCTACCAAATTTTGCAACTACATACCTTTATGGAGCGAGCATCCTTTGACCAATCTAATAGGTCATTCGCCTAATAGTTTACGGATGGCGGCCATCTTTATGTCAAAATTGATTCCTCCTATTAATTCGAACACGGTGGAACCGAATGGAACAAAATTTGGTACAGAGGTAGCACTAGCAAAGGGCACCTCAGTGTCATGTTTTATATCGCCGCCATCTTGACTGAAACGTAATGGCGGCCACAGGAATGTTCAAAGCTTAAATCAAATTACGATTAACCTAATCATCCGATCTCTACCAAATTTTGCAACTACATACCTTTATGGAGCGAGCATCCTTTGACTAATCTAATAGGTTGTTAGCCTAATAGTTTGCGGATGGCGGCCATCTTTATGTCAAAATTGATTCCCCCTATTAATTCGAACACGGTAGAACCGAATGGAACGAAATTTGGTTCAGAGGTAGCAATAGCAAAGGGCACCTCAGTGTCATGTTTTATATCGCCGCTATCTTGACTGAAACGTAATGGCGGCCACACGAATGTTCAAAGCTTAAATCAAATTACGATTAACCTAATCATCCGATCTCTACCAAATTTTGCAACTACATACCTTTATGGAGCGAGCATCCTTTGACCAATCTAATAGGTCATTCGCCTAATAGTTTACGGATGGCGGCCATCTTTATGTCAAAATTGATTCCTCCTATTAATTCGAACACGGTGGAACCGAATGGAACAAAATTTGGTACAGAGGTAGCACTAGCAAAGGGCACCTCGGTGTCATGTTTTATATCGCCGCCATCTTGACTGAAACGTAATGGCGGCCACACGAATGTTCAAAGCTTAAATCAAATTACGATTAACCTAATCATCCGATCTCTACCAAATTTTGCAACTACATACCTTTATGGAGGGAGCATCCTTTGACCAATCTAATAGGTCATTCGCCTAATAGTTTACGGATGGCGGCCATCTTTATGTCAAAATTGATTCCTCCTATTAATTCGAACACGGTGGAACCGAATGGAACAAAATTTGGTACAGAGGTAGCACTAGCAAAGGGCACCTCAGTGTCATGTTTTATATCGCCGCCATCTTGACTGAAACGTAATGGCGGCCACAGGAATGTTCAAAGCTTAAATCAAATTACGTCTAACATAACCATCCGATCTCTACCAAACTTTTCAACAACATACCTTTATGGAGAGAGCATCCTTTGACCAATCTAATAGGTCATTCACCTAATAGTTTGCGGATGGCGGCCATCTTTATGCCAAAATTGATTCCCCCTATTAATTCGAACACGGTGGAACCGAATGAACGAAATTTGGTACAGAGGTAGCACTGGCAAAGGGCACCTCAGTGTCATGTTTTATATCACCGCTATCTTGACGGAAACGTAATCGCGGCCACCCAAATGTTAAAAGCTAAAATGTAATTACGACCAACCTAATAATCTAGTCTCTACCAAATTTTGCAACACCATATCTTTATGTGGGAAACATATTCTGACCAAACTGCAAGAACATCAGCCCAATAGTTTGCAGATGGTGGCCAAGTATGTGTGCAAATCGATTCCCCCTATCAATTCAAACACGGTGAAACCGAATTGAACGAAATTTGGTACAGAGGTAGCACTAGCAAGGGGCACCTCATATTCATATCCCTATAGCACGTTGTATTTCAACAAGCTACTACAACCAACATTCAATCATACTCGTTGAAAAGGACAAAGAGTTATAACAATACCCATGCATTTAGGAGAAAGTAGGATATATGTTCTTTACTGAACATCTTGTTTGTTGTTATAATCTACCACACGTTTTCCTCCTGGATCGGAAATTATTTTAATTCACAAATAATTAATCATTCACGTCACACTATCCGTAAAAAGGCACATATAAAACGGTTTAGTAACTGGGCAACATGGAATATACATAGATATTTATAATTCAATAACTTTAAAGATTGTGAACATTAATGTGATACTTATAATACAATTCTCCCCAAAAAATTAAAATAATTCAAAGGAAATTATGCAAACCTGAAGATGCATATGAAACATTTTCTGAGGGAAAACAAAATTAAAATTGACAATATAATTCGTTGAGCCTATAAGATTATACAAATGCAAATGCAATTTTCCTTCTTATTCATTATTTTTAGTAGCTAAAAAGCATTTACATAGAACGTGCTATTCGACTTAGCCATTGTACAAATTTAAGAAATAGTAATCAATGATATGCATGCTACAGACAAGGCTGCACCTTTTAGTGGCATATGTGATTGCTCTTCCTGCTCTGTATGAATTTGATATCCTTTCTCGAACTGCCTTTATCATATTGTAATAATATAATTTAACAATAAATTGTAAGAAAATCCAAGAATATGACCATGGCAGAGCCCTTGTTTTTATTGACGAAATTTAAAATAGTCAGTAAATTGAAACCTTAAGTCAATAACCAGTCGTACTTTAATCACAGTTCGGCCACATTTTGAGCTTCTTCAGCGTTATATTATAAAATACGTAAAGAAACAAGTCTAAGGCTAAATACAAAGATTTCCTTATCAGCGGTCGTTATCAAAATAATTGCTTGAAATACTAATGGTCTATAGGCTGAAAAAGAAACACTTTAAACATTTTAAAATCTGATCTGTTACAATGTGTTACAAAATGAAAGATTTAAGTCTTGATAAAAAGAACAGCTTGACGTTGAAATAATTGTAAATTTACAGGTAAAACCAATGTGTAGGAAATGAAAAGAAATTCATAAAATGTGTACAGTTTCTGAATTTTATTAACTGCGTATATTTGTAACGATTTAATTAATAATCATCTTCCTCTGTATTAATAATTATTAATAATGCTTGCCACGGTGGGTGAGTGGATAGCGTGTCGGTCTACTAACCCCAAGATTGCAGGTTCGCCCCTGGCCGTGGTAAGTGATTTTTGAAAGGCGGCAAAAATACGATACGCATGTCATACGATGTTGGCATGTCAAAGTACCCATTTGAATTCAGTAGGCCGAGTTCATAATGGCAAAATTAATCTCGGGAGTTTACGCCAACACAAAGTTCCTCATTTCTCTACTAGAAAGCGCTTAGATATCTAACATCTAACCTCCTTGACTTTCATAGTTAAGGAACAACGAAATTCGACACGCAAGCTACCCACTGGGTGTCAAATAACGAAGCTTGCACCTGGCACCCGAGGCCATACGATATTATTATTATTATTATTATTATTATTATTATTATTATTATTATTATTATTATTAATCATAATAACTAGTTGAAACCCGTCAAAACATGACGGACAATGAACAACATATTTACTGAAGAAGTCTCCTATATAAGTTACATTGTTTCTACGATTACATTTTGGTACTATTGCAACTTTAAGGGCGTCAAAAGATTGCACTCTCGACATTGCAACATACTGCTGGCTCAAATCTCACATCGAGTGACCGGGATTTCAACCACGGACCCAGTGGTGAGAGAGCGGCGTGCTGCCGCCTAAGCCACGGAGGCTTCTCCAAGAGATAAAATAAGGTACCGTATCAAAATGATATATTGTCGTAATAAAAGATATATTTCCGGTGCAGCAGTGACAATTCAAATTGAAATCAACTTCTAATGACTCCCAGAAAGCTATGTGAATCATAAATAATTTATTTTCAATGATCTGCCTAGTGAAAGTTATGAAGAGGGAGGAGTACAGTACCTACTCTCAACAATAATTGTTGCGTTAATATTAACGTAGATTAAGTATGTCAACCTGTGACATATTGACTTACTAGCAGTAGTGCCTGGCTTCGCCTGGTGGATTAATTGTTTTATGGATGATAATGAATACTACCTCATAACTGGCACATGATACTTAAACTAACATAAAATATATACATAATATAACCTTTTGTGGTGGTGGTAATGCGAGTGATAAGTAGTACAGCATAATGGACGTAACTTCCAGGTAATAATAATAAAAATAACATCGTATGGCCTCGGGTGCCTGGTGCAATCTTTGTTAATTGACACCCAGAGGGTAGCTTGCATGTCGAATTTCGTCGTTCCTCTGAACGCTATGAAAGTCAAGGAGGTTAGTTTTCTAAACTCCTTGACACTACAGCGCTTTCAAGTAGAGAATGGAGGAACTTTGTGTTGGCGGAAAATCCCGAGATTAATTTTGCCATTGAACACGGCCTACTGAATTCAAATGGGTTCTTTAACATGCCAACAACGTATGACATGAGTGACGTGATTTTTGTCGCCTTCAAAAATCACTTACCATGGCCAGGGGCGAACCTGCAATCTTGGGGTTGGTAGTCCGACACTATAACCACTCATCCACCGTGGCAATCTACTTCCAGGTCTTTTTCCCGTAATGAAAATAATGTACAGGAAAACGGCTATTTAATAACTACAGACTGACACGTGTAATTTAAAAACGAATTGAAAAATATGATTAAAAAGAGGAGTAAGTGAAATAAAAGACAGTGCCTAGGGCCTATATCTCATTGGTTGTTAGAAATGCAGAGACCAACAGTGTCGTTATTGGTCACATAGCGCCATAGAAAATAAATTACAGCACTTTGAAAAATTCGCCTGTCCCGAGCTCCTGAGGTAGCAATAGTGTTATTTAAAGCCGCATAGCGCTCAAGGATGATCGGAATAAATGAAAGTAAATTTGAAAGCACCAACGCTCATTGCTCTATCTGCTCCACCAACACTATCGCACTTATACAGAGGCATAATATTTTCATTAAGATAACTGTTTTAAGGGGCCAAAGAAGTCTTTCTGCACTAATTTATCCCCTTGACTGCAATTTATAAGCAGCGCAAAACGTAACTATTTTTGCAATTCTGCTCCAGAACACTGGTAGGGGTGGCTTGATTTAGCCCGCATTGTCAGCCAACAATAGACTTATTAAAATATTCTTACAGTTACACCTACGGACATGAATGGTTCTAGGGCCTTAAAACATGGTTTTCAAGTTCCTCTTGTCTGTTACCGGTATTCTAAATGTAAGGAATGGAGAAGGTTCTCCAAAATATCAGCAGGGTTTCAAAGGGTATGTGAAATTTGGTGCAATGGGCGTGTTCTAGGCGAACTTCATGTTGCCACCACAAGAGTGCAGCAGGCATAGGAGGGGTCCAGGTGCATACGAATTGGCGGGCATGCTTCATTCTTTCCAATGCAATCAGCTGTTCTGTCAGGCATCCAAATGAATGAAAAAAAGGAGTATGGGAACTGGAATTTATTTCAGTTGAAGGCGGAACTCGGAAGAAGAAATACGAAAGTTCATGGAAGGAAAAAAGGACGAGTGTAGTTTAACGTGACCGTTAATCTCGAGATCATAAGTCACACGACCTCCTTTTTACGTGGAATCCGAACGACAGGACATGGCATTTCACTTTGAAAATCTCACATGCGTTGACCGGGAATCGAACCCGGTCCGCCGTGTTGAGAGGCCAACAGCTTGACCGCTGCGCCACCACGCCCCCAGTTCATGGAAGGAAGGGTGAACTTATAAAGAGGTATTGTTGTTTGGAATATCACTTCTATACAGTACAAATTCTATGGATGCTTTTCTCGTCAATATCCGCTTAAAATTTCGTATTTTCACCTTAATAGGCTCGAAGATTATGATGCCACATTTAATGCGGAAAATCGGCAGGTTGAGGAGGAGGATAATTACGTCATGAAAGTACCAAGTGCAGTAGCATACAAGAGTGTAAATGAAAGTACAGACCTTCCATCTGTGACAGCTCAGTGCTTTTCAAGATATTTAAAGTACTGTGAGCAACGTGATTCAGGTGTGGGTAGTAATAATTAAAGAGACGTAGGCCTAGGTACGTGTGCTTGCGCTGGGCAATAAAAGGTGAATTTACTTTTTTCAAGGCAGAGTTTCGTCCGAGTACAGAAAGAACGTGGTATACCATGGCTTGGTTTGAGTCTTCAGTCTTTTGGCTGGTTTGATGCAGCTATCCATGCCTCCCTATCCTGAGCTAATCGTTTCATTTCTACATAGCTACCACACCCTACATCCGAGGCAAACTGTTTAACATATTCTAACCTTGGTCTTCCCCTACAGTACTTGTCCTCGACCCTTCCTTCCATAACTATGCTTGCTATTCCTGGATGTCTTAGATAGAGTCCTACCAACCTATCTCTTCTCTTCATTTGCAGTTGTCAGAAACATCTCTCCTCTCCCACTTGTCTTAATACCTCTTCGTTTCTAACCCCATCGTTCATCAATGGTTATTTTGCTTCCTAAGTAACAGAAGTCTCCTACCTCTTTCAGCTTTTCACCTGCCAATTTGATGCCTGTCGTAAGTGCAGGATTAATGGTTAGAATTAAATAGGAAATTCTGGAGGGGCTAATCAGGCATTTAAGCGGCAGTTAGTTTCTAAATATGTTACTGATGATTGAATTGCACGTCCTACCTCGCCAAGTAGAGCTTTTGGGTGTGAAATGGCCGAAACAAACAACAATGCTGTCAGTTTGATTCCATTTAATCCGCCGAATTTGTTTTGTCCATTGTTTTCTCAAACTGGGATCCTTTGGAAACCTATGCCCACCTCTATTTATACACAGTAGCACGTACTAGGCCTTATTCACGCATGTAAATGTAAGAATCTGTGAAATTTGCTTAGCATTCGCCATTAGCCATATTACGTACTGGACCCGTACTAGTCATGCTGCACTATGGTGACAACTTTTGACAGTTACATGCCCATTAGGTGAAATGGTGCCGATTTGAACTAAAGGGCAGGCCTAAGTCTGTAAAATTTGGTTCAGATCAGTGAAACGGTGTAGATTTGTGCAAAAGGCCTAAATGCAGGGAATGGAGTGGTCTATCCGAAATTTCAAGTAGACAGTGTTACTCGTAGAGTTCCAAAGGGTAAGCATGTTAATCGCAGGGTTCCAAAGGGTAAGTAGACAAATTTGGGTTCTGATCGGTTAAACGGTGTAGATTTGTGCCAAAGAGCCTAAATGCAGGGAAAGGAGTGGTCTTGTGCCAAAGGGCCTAAACGCAGGGAATGGAGTGGTCTGTCTGAAATTTAAAGTGGACAGTGTTACCCGCAGGGTTCCAATGGGTAAGTATGTTAATCGCAGGGTTCCAAAGAGTATGTATACACATTTTGGTTCAGATCGGTGAAGCTGTGTAGATTTGTGCCAAAGGGCCTAGATGCAGGGAAAGGAGTGGTCTGTCTGAAATTTAAAGTGGACAGTGATACCCGCAGGTTTCCAAAGGGTAACTATACACATTTTGGTTCAGATCGGTGAAACGGTGTAGATTTGTGCCAAAGGGCCTAAATGCAGCGAATGGAGTGGTCTGTCTGAAATTTCAAGTGGACAGTGTTACCTGCAGGGTACCAAAGGGTAAGTATACAAATTTTGGCACAGATCGGTGAATTGGTGTAGAATTGTGTCAAAGGGCCTAAATGCGGGGAATGGAGTGGTCTCTCCAAAATTATAAGTGGACAGTGTTACTCGTAGGATTCCAAAAGGTAAGTATACAAATGTTGGTTCAGATCGGTGAAACGGTGTAGATTTTTGCCAAAGGGCCTAAATGCAGGGAAAGGAGTGGTCTGTGTGAAATTTAAAGTGAACAGTGTTACCCGCAGGGTTCCAAAGGATAACTATACAAATTTTGGATCCGATCGGCGATAGGCTATGGTGTAGATTTGTGCCAAAGGGCTTAAATGCAGGGAATGGAGTAGTCTGTCCGAAATTTCAAGTAGACAGTGTTACCCGAAGTGTTCCAAAGGGTATGTTCACAAATTTTGGTTCAGATCGGTGAAACGGTGTAGATTTGTGCCAAACGGCCTGAATGCAGCAAATGGAGTGGTCTGTCCAAAATTTCAAGTGGACAGTGTTACCTGCAGGGTTCCAAAGGGCAAGTATACACATTTTGGTACAGATCAGTGAAATGGTGTAGATTTGTGCCAAAGGGCCTAAATGCGGAGATTGGAGTGGTCTCTCCAAAATTATAAGTGGACAGTGTTACTCGCAGGATTCCAAAGATAAGTATACAAATGTTGGTTCAGATCGGTGAAACGGTGTAGATTTGTGCCAAAGGGCCTACATGCAGGGAAAGGAGTGGTCTGTCTGAAATTTAAAGTGGACAGTGTTACCCGCAGGGTTCCAAAGGATAACTACACAAATTTTGGTTCAGATCGGTGAAACTGTGTAGATTTGTGCCAAAGGGCCTAAATGCAAGGGATGGAGTGGTCTGTCCGAAATTTAAAGTTGACAGGGTTATCCGCAGGGTTCCAAAGGGTAAGTATACAAATGTTTGTTCAGATAGGTGGAACGGTGTAGATTTGTATACATAACAGACAAACAGACAGACAAACTTTGTATTTTATATATAGAGAGATTATTAAGACGATATTCAGGTGGAATGTTTACACTAACTTATCTTGTTTTTTATGAATCTAATTAAGCCATTCCTATTAAAACAGGTGGCCCATTGAAATGTGGTTAACTTGTCTAATTGTAAACCAGAGCCCCAGCAAGCTTCCTGTTTGTGTTCCCGTTCCCAACCAATTGTGAACTAGAGCCCCAACAAGCTCCCCGACCTAATTCTCGTTCCCGTTCCCGGACCAATTGTGAACTAAAGCTCCACCCAGCTAACCGTTCTAATTTTCGTTCCCGTTCCCGGACCAACTGTGAACTAAAACTCCACCCAGCTCCCCGTTCTAATTCTCGTTCCCGTTCCCGGACCAATTGTGAACTAAAGCTCCACCCAGCTCGCCTTTCTAATTCTCGTTCCCGTTCCCGGACCAATTGTGAACTAAAACACCACCCAGCTCCCCGTTCTAATTCTCGTTCCCGTTCCCGGACCAATTGTGAACTAAAACTCCACCCGGCTCCCCGTTCTAATTCTCGTTCCCGTTCTCGCACAAATTGAGAACAATAGCCCCAATAAGCTCCCCATTCTAATTCTTGTTCCAGTTCCCGGACCAATTGAAAACTAGAGCCCCAACAAGCTTCCCGTTATTGTTCCTGTTCCCGTTTCTGGACCAATTGTGAACCAGAGTGCCAGCATCATTCCGCTTCTAATTCTCCTACTCGTTCCCGGACCAATTGTGAATTAGAGCCCCAGCAAGCTTCCCGTGATAATTCTCGTTCCCGTTCTCGGACCAATTGTAAACCAGAGCCCCAACAAGCTTCCCGTTCTCGTTCCTGTTCCCATTACAGGGCCAATTGTGAACCAGAGCCCCAACAAGCTTCCCGCTACAGGGCCAATTGTTAGCCAACCTCGAATGTTCTACCTGAGCTGACACTAAGTGGAGCTGGCATGGGCTACAGCAGAGTAATGCTATGAACGCTGAGTAAAATGACATGTGGGGTGCTGGGCGTGCCAAGGGGATGTCACGTGATATTATGTAGACTCGTTCTAAAATCCGCACGTGCATACGACCGGCCACGAATGGCTGGTCCATTTGTAACGGTGTCGGGACATTAATAATTTTAATTCAAACTTAATTGAAATATTTAACAACGACAGTTCAACATCGGGATTGTCCTAATGCAACATATATAAAACAAGCGTACCGAGAAAACAAATTCGCCGTTTAACTGCGCCGTGATGTTGAAAATGATTATAAACCATTGCTTTACTGTATAGCTAAATATTCACGAAGTGACCACAGTTGATCATCAGAAGTTGAAGAATACAGCCTGTCTAATCGGTTATCACCATATCTGATTTCCAATGCAGAATTGATAAACATATGTTCTTGGAATGTACACAAGCACAAAAGAAGGAGAAAAGAATGCGGAAATGGGTTCATCATTTGCAATGACCCACAGTTGTATGATCTACCAACTTCAATGGGAGAGGAAATATTGCACAAGATGATACTCAATTGGCAAAATCACCGGCCACCACGATTCTACTCATCCGAATCTGGGAAGATAAAGTAACATCAATTGTCATATTTATAAAATCGACCAGATAACCGCAATTTTAATGTGTGACTATCAGAGTTGTTGTTGCTTCAATTAGGGAATAAGGGAGAGTGACACCTTTAATGATAGCTTTGAAGCTATTCTTCAGTGTTGCCGTATTACAGTTTCAGATCTTTGAACACATTACGGTGGTAGTAGACAAACGATATGTTATGTTCGACGATGTCAATATGTAAATATTATATGTCAGAAAACTGTTTCATAATGGGGGTCATTAAAGTACTACTTTTCATTATAACACAGTTTCTCCAACCAATCAGAGCTCAATATTTTCATTCATTGACTAATTTGGTAAGGATAGCTGCTCACATGCACACAGAATCCAATCTGTCGGACATGAATTACATGATTTGAAAGTTCACAATGTAGACTATATTGGACAACCATTACAGTTATTATTATCGTATCAGAAATACCATTTACACAGTTCATAGTAAACTATATAAAACAAATAAATTAAAAGGCACTTCACACCAATCTCGACCAGAACCTAGCAACATCAAGTGCATTTTGTGTTGCATAAAGGAGATCATCTTCGGAGCAGGAAGATTGGCACAATGGACACTGGAGCATATAATGCATAGTTTGTTCTTCACCACAGTCACATGTGATGTTGCTATAACCCCATCTTGCTAGGTAGACTTTGGATCTGCCCACTCCTGTCCTCAATCTGTTTAAGGACTTCCACACAGACCAGTCTTAAATGGCAGCCAGGTGGCAAACGTTCTGCAGCTGTCATTTGTCCTGGGATGACGGGGAACTTGGCTTTCCAAAGCCGTACTCTCGCTGTAGTAAGTGACTCAGTTAGTACCCCAGACATTCGTAGGAAGCCTTTTCTTGATTTTAGTCTCTGAACTGGAGGTGTTTGGCCATGTAAGGGATGAGCATTTTGTTGCTCCACTCTACTCCTCTCCTTGTACGCAGCTATTTTCCTTCCAATACAAAGTGGAGCAATTCCTGCAAGACAATAGAGTTTGTCAACTGGAGTAGACTTTAAACAGCCAGTAACTAGCCTGCAAGTCTAATTGAGGGCCCCATCCATCTGTCGGGCATGGGATGAAGAATACCGAACAGGACATGCGTATTCTCCAACGGAATAACAAAGTGCCATTGCAGATGTACGGAGGGTTTGTGGTTGACTACCCCACTGTGAACCAGCCAGTTTGCGGAGTAGGTTATTCCTTGCCGACACTTTGAGTAGTTACAAAGCATAAACAAACTGGGCAATATTGCAACAGAAATAGCACTGTACCTTACAGCTTAATTTGGTTCAGTGATTACCTTATAACCGTCTGAATACTTTAACAGTAATGTAATAATTGGAATTGCATTGCGTCTTACAGAAATAGATGGACCTGTGAGATTCTGTTACCATGGTTACCGTGTTGTATTCTTTCATTATTTCATTGTAAATATGCATGTTTTAACGTGAAAGGCCTCCGTGGCTTAGGCGGCAGCACGCCGGCCTCTCACCGCTGGGTCCGTGGTTCAAATCCTGCTCACTCTATGTGAGATCTGTGCTGGACAGAATGGAGGCCGACAGGTTTTTCTCCGGGTACTCCGGTTTTCCCTGTCAACATTTAATTCCAGCAACACTCTCCACTATCATTTCATTTTATCTGTCATTCATTTAATCATTGCCCCAGAGGAGTGCGTCAGGCCTCGGCAGCCGGCACATTCATATCCTCGCCGCTAGATGGGGGCTTCATTCATTCCATTCCTGACCCGGTCGGAGACTGGAAGCAGGCTGTGGATTTTCATTTTCATTTAATTGTGAGGCATTTAAAGAGTAAGTGAGTGCGTTTCGCTTACGCATTGGGTTATGCTGAACCTGTAGGTACCCCATATGTGTATGATGGTGTTAATGGGACCTTATTTTCGGTACAAAACTGGAATGGGACCTTAGCAGAATAATATAGGGAGGGATCAGTAATAATTGACACAATTATCATGTTTTTTTTTTTTTTTTTTTTTTTTTTTTTTTTAAGGGCAGAGGTTGTCTGTGGGTGTCACTGTAGGTTTGGTAGTCTTTTGAAGAGTTATTTGTTTTATGAACTTGGTTCTGCTGATGCTCGCTTGACGAGCGAAACTTCATCCCTGAGTTTTCTTCTTCTTCTTCTCCTTCAATAGTCCATAGATATATACATAAATCTTGTAATTTATTTCAAGTTATTTTTTGTCGGCCGTCTGAAAGCTACAATATTAAAATACACCTTTGTTAATCAGTACCGCGAGTGATGGATTTCCAAGTGAAATGCCATGTCCTGTGGTTCGGATTCCACGTGAAAAGGAGGTCCAGTGGCTCATAAAACGTAAAACTACAATCTTCCTTCCTTTTGTTATTTGGTGGAGATGGTTGTTGTTGTTGTTGTTGTTGTTGTTTTAAGGGGCGTAACATCTAGGATATTGCCCCTAAAAATATGTAACTTACATCATCATCATCATCTTGCACAGCTTCCAGCCACTGGCCGGGTCTGTTTGGAACACAAGTCTCTCCAACGTCTTCTGTCTTCCCACCATCTCTCAACCTCCACCCTTGTCCAGTCTTCTCCTCTCTTCTTCACGCTTTCCTCCACCCCCTTCAGCCACCTGTCTCTCGGTCTTCCTCTCGGTCTCTTTTCTTCCCACTTCGTCTCGTGTACCCTCCTGGGTATCCTCCTCTCCTCCATTCGTTTTACATGTCCATACCATCTAAGTCTAGATTTCTCTATACCATCCTGCAATGGTTCCTCCTTCATTAATCCTCTGGTCCTCTCATTTCTTATTCTGTCCATCTTTGTAGCTCCAATACTGCTTCTCAAGAACCTCATCTCACTGGCCTGTATTTTGCTCTTCTCCCTTCCTTTCATAACCCAGGTCTCCGAGGCATACGTCAGGATAGGGACATAGTACGTCCGATATATGATCTTTTTGCTGTTCTGAGGGACATCCTTGCTTCATAACATGCTTCTCACACTCCTCCGGAATGCTTCTGCTTGCCTCCCCCGCTCATTTATTTCTCTATCGTTTCTTCCATTATCTTGTATCAGGCTTCCCAGATACTTGAAACTCTCCACTTTCTTCAGCTGTTCCCCACCAATTGTTATTTCCGTTGTGGTTCTTTCCTTCTTCCTTGTTGTGATCACCATCTCACTCTTACTTATGCTAAATTTCATCTCATATCCTTGTATTATTCCTTCCCACACGTCCAACTGCTCCTGTACCTCCTCCTCTTTGTTTCCCCAAATCATCTGCAAACACCATTGCTTTCATCTTTCCTTCCCCAATTACTTGTGCCACTCGGGTCATTATGCCATCCATCACCACAATGAAAAGTAACGGTGACAGTGCACTTCCTTGTTTCAGGCCGTTTCTCTGTTCCAACCAGTCCGATCTCTCTACTCCCACTTTCACACAGCTCACGCTTCCCTTGTACATTTCCTTTATCCTCTTTATAGTCCATTACTCTACTCCTCTATCCTCCAGGGACTTCCATACTTTGTTTCTGCACACACTCTCATAACTCATGCTTTCTCAATGTCCAGTAACTTACATACTAGAAGAAAAATGGACAAAAACAAATAATGGACTTAATAGACTTAAAAGCCCACAACTCGAAGAATGATGATTATGAGAATTGGAAGGACATAAAGCTACGAAAGGCAGATAGGAAGGGAACTAGGAGTAGGTCCACCCGAAAGTCAATGGAAAAGGGGCAATAAACAGGTCCAGGTTAGGACTCCTTCAGGGTCGCCAACTGACGAACACACCATCCATGTCATCTTCAGGTTGTAGCTCTATCCGTGGTGCACCGTGTGTGGTAGGGCTACACTCAGCTCTCCTTACGACCTTCCATAGAGAAAGAAGATGTCTGGCTCCAGAAAATTGAGCCTATCAGGAATGGAGAGAGAAATACGAATTAAGGCAGGCAAATTAAAAACATCCTAAGTCTCGGATAACCTACTGACCAAAGAGGCTTTTAGCTTATAGGTTAAGAGTTGTAAAAAGCCATGTATGTAGAAGGTATGTATGTTAGGTAGTCAACCCGGAGGCTGGTCGGATCCTCAAAAAGTGCCACTGTAGGTTATATGAGTAGAAACAACAAAAACCCAAGGCAGCGTTATATTAAGGCGTACTAGGCAAAGCGAGTTGTTGGGTAGTTTGCCATTGCTTTCCTCACTGAGTCAGAACAACAGTACTGACAGTACCTTTTACAGCATCCACAGGCTCTGGCTGAGCCTCAGATGCCATTTGGTTATTAAGCATCACCCATACCGTACCTCAGTAGCTTCCATATAATCACAGCCTTAAATGAGACTCGAGCATCGGTGAAAAGCCACATTTTTCTCTAGCCTGAGCCAACAGACAAATGCAAAATTACTGCATTCATCAAGTGATGGAAAATCTCAGAAACCATTCGCAAAAGAAGGGCCATGCTCTTTGGACATATATACAGAATAGACCCAGGTAGATTAACCAACCAGATAAGGAAATTCCTTGCGACCAGGAAAACCACAGCTCGCTGGTATCAGGAGGTGAAACAGGACCTAGAAGAAATGGCAACATCTGAAGCTGAAATCAGCAACAGGGAAGCATACAAAGCCATAATTAAGAATTTCACGAGTTTTAAGTGTCAACCTACAGCACGGATCCAGGCACCATGGACTGAAGAAAGGAGGAGAACGCAGAGCGATAGAATTAAGGAGTACTGGACAAAAATAAAGACCCAGAAGCTGAAATCAAATTAACGTGGTCCACAGTCGGCTTAAACGACAGGAGAAGAAGATGGCAATAGGCATAAGATGAAAGGTAGAGAATTAAATTGTCTCACGTATGCGGGATTAGAACCAGCGATTTACAGTTATATTTCTCAGAACATTGACGTTTATTTTCAACAGTTCAATCAGTCATGCAAATCACGTTTGAGACTAATTGTAAGATAATATCCGTCAGTCTGACTACCACCTCTCCTCATAGAAACTTTCTCTGTCGTGTTTAGATGTTCTCAAGAACTGGCTATTTTAAACGATTACTGAAGAGACCTGATGTCGTCTGTTTTTCTGAGGACAGAGGATTTTTGCCGCCTGAAGGAAAGGAGTATTGAATGCCTTGATGTGGTGGACCGCTGTGTTTCTACAAACACACACACACAAACACGCCAGTAGGTTCCTTGCAGCAGCCTTTAATCCAGACGGAACCACTTGAAGGGGATGGGCCTTCCGTGATGTAAACACGGAAATTTTATAAGCGGAAGGTTGTTTACAGATATTACGTCATCCACTGGGCATCTAGCTGAGTTTGAAATGAATTCCACTAATTTCTCTTTGAATTATCTCCTTTGTTTTCCCTGTCAGACCTACGTTGCTCAATACGTAGACTATTATTTTGGCCTACTTTGAAGCTTATGTGATCACTCGGGGTCTGTGTGTGTCACCCCTCCTACCTCACTGTCAATTCCTAAACTCTGAACCCACCTGAACAAATATTGCTGAAGAATTAGCTAACTTTCTATACACCTTATCAGCACTTGCCGCCATCTTAGCGAAAACAAAATGGAGGTAACTTGAATTTACATTTTCTAAGTTGATTACGGGCTAAACCATCGGATCCTTCCTTAATTAATAACTTACATCCCATCCTATAAGAAGATTCGTAGGCGAGTTCGATTCCCATCTCAGCCATCCTGGAAGTCAGGAAATTTTTGTCATATATAATATTTGTTTATTAATTCAAACATTAAAAAACCAATATTATCATGTACTATTGTTACTATGAAACCGACAGTAGTGGCTACGCTGGCTAAAGCTCAGCATTAGTTCATGGGGCCAAGCTCTCTGCTGACTCGGTAGACGCGTGGGTTCGAGCCCCACCGTCGGCCGTCCTTGAAATGGTTTTCCGTGGTTTCCCATTTTCAACACCAGGCAAATGCTGGAACGGTACCTTCTGACAGGCCACGGCCGCTTCCTTCCACATCCTTGCCCAGTTTCATTCACCATCATTCATTTCATCTCTCATTAACTCCTCTCATGAGGTTGGCGTCAGGAAGGGCATCCGGCCGTAAAAATCATCGCCACAATGACTTCCATCGTATTTCATCCCCGACCCCGTTAGAAAACGGGAATAATAAGGGATAGACATACATACATACTATTGTTACTATGAGACGTATGGCAACGTTGCAAAGCAAGGCGAAGGTAGAGCGATGTAAACAGTGTGACAATCAGTTTGCTCTGATCTTATGAGTAACAACATAACCTCTTATTACTCTCCAGTGGCTTCGCTCTTATGAACAAACAAAAGTTTTTTCCCTAAATTGCCCTTGAAGCGTGACAAAAGTTTTTTCCCTAACTTTTATACCCTTATCAAACTTTTGGCAAATTTGCCTCTCTCTGTAGCTACCGGTAGGCCTACTGCCGAACGGACTTTGAGCTGTTGGTTGAAAACATACTTAAGAAATTCTACTTCTGAAAACAGACTCAACGGTCTAGTATTGTCATCTATTCACAGAGACATACATCTCACTGACGCTGAAGTTATGAACCGATTTGGCAATGCTTCAAGAAACCTTGACTTTATACACACATCAAAAAAAGTTTTGCATCACCTCGGTTCCAAGAGTTCCGGAACCTTTAAATACAAAGGGAATAGAGATCAACACAAACAACATTTCAGCTCGTTTTATTGCTCATGAGACCCACACATTGCATGTTGTACCATCATACAGCTAGACTTTCAGCATTTGTGGTCCAGATTGCAGTACACACCACTACCTCTAATACCCAGTAGCACGTCCTCTTGCATTGATGCATGCCTGTATTCGTCGTGGCATACTATCCACAAGTTCATCAAGACACTGTTGGTCCAAATTGTCCCACTCCTCAACGACAATTCGGCGTAAATCTCTCAGAGTGGTTGGTGGGTCAAGACGTCCATAAACAGCCCTTTTCAACATATCCCAGGCATGTTCGATAGGGTTCATGTCTGGCGAACATGCTGGCCACTGTAGTCGAGCGATGTCGTTATCTTGAAGGAACGCATTCACAAGATGTGCACGATGAGGTCGAGAATTGTCGTCCATGAAGACAAATGCCTCTCCAATATTCTGCCGATATGGTTGCACTATGGGTCGGAGGATGTCATTCAGGTATCGTAAAGCCGTTTCGGAGCCTTCCATGACCACCAGTGGCGTACGTCGGCCCCACATAATGCCACCCCAAAACATCAGGGAACCACCACCTTGCTGCACTCGCTGGACAGTGTGTCTAAGACGTTCAGCCTGACCAGGGTGCCTCCAAACACGTCTCCGACGATTGTCTGGTTGAAGGCATATGCGACACTCATCGGTGAAGAGAACGTGATGCCAATTCCGTGGGGTCCATTCAGCATGTTGTTGGGCCCATCTGTACCGCGCTGCATGGTGTCGGGGTTGCAAAGCTGGACCTCGCCATGGACGTCGGGAGTGAAGTTGCGCATCATGCAGCCTATTGCGCACAGTTTGAGTTGAAACACGACGTCCTGTGGCTGAACGAAACGCATTATTCAACATGGTGGCATTGCTGTCAGGGTTCCTCCGATCGGCAATCCGTAAGTAGCGGTCATCCACTACAGTAGTAGCCCTTGGGCGGCCTGAGCGAGGCCTGTCATCGACAGTTCCTGTATCTCTGTACCTCCTCCATGTCCGAACAACATCGCTTTGGTTCACTCTGAGACGCCTGGAAACTTCCCTTGTTGAGAGCCCTTCTTGACACAAAGTAACAATGCGGACGCGATCGAACTGCGGTATTGACCTTCTAGGCATGGTAGAACTACAGACAACATGAGCAGCGTACCTTCGTCCTGGTGGAATGACTGGAACTGATCGGCTGTCGTACCCCCTCCGTCTAATAGGCCCTGCTCATGCATGGTTGTTTACATCTTTGAGCAGTTTTAGTGACATCTATGAACAGTCAAAGGGACTGTATCTTGGATACAATATACACAGTCAACGTCTATATGCCGGAGATCTGGGAACCGAGGTGATGCAAAACTTTTTTTGATGTGTGTATTATAGTGTGAGTTGTAAATCAAAACAGTAATATTAATGCTTTCCATGTAAATACTATCAAGTGAGCAAGATGACTGTATTAATAAAAAGTATCATAAAATGGTCTTAGTTGTATTTGACATTAACCAAACATAAAACATCACAACAAATTGGTTGAAAAAGTGATGCCAGATAGCCTTAAAACTCATCATTTTGCACCAAATTATACAAAAGGTTCCCGGGGAGAAGCCCGGACCCCCTATTCTTTGGACCTATACCATTTCCCCTAACCCCCGGTTGGGCACCCCCCGAAATAAAATTCTATATACGCCCCTGCTGGAAGTGGTTTTACGTGGATTCCCACTTCTACTCCAGGCAAATACCGGCATGGTACTTAACTTAAGGCCACGGCCGCTTCCTACCCAAATCCTACCTCAGTTACAAATACACACACAAATCGCAGCTCCTAAAATAAGCAACAACAACAAACATGTTGGTATATGTTGTTGTTGTTTGAGTCTTCAGTCTTTTGACTGGTTTGATGCAGCTCTCCATGCCTCCCTGTCCTGAGCCAATCGTTTCATCTCTACATAGCTACCACACCCTACATCCGAGGCTATCTGTTTAACATATTCTAACCTTGGTCTACCCCTACAGTTCTTGTCCTCGACCCTTCCTTCCATAACTAAGCTTGCTATTCCTGGGTGTCTTAGTATGTGTCCTACCAACCTATCTCTTCTCTTCATTAGCAGTCGCCAGAAACATCTCTCCTCTCCCACTCGCCTTAATACCTCTTCGTTTGTAACCCTATCTACCCATCTGATCTTCATCATTCTCCTGTAACACCACATTTCAAATGCTTCAATTTGCCTCTTTTCTGCTGCACCAATAGTCCAAGTTTCACTTCCATAGAGTGCCACGCTCCAGACAAAGGCTTTCAAAAATGACTTCCTAATGTAGAGCTGTTAATAATCGATTTTCGGTTAATCGATTAATAACCGATTAATCGATTAATTTAGAATTAATCGAAACCGATTAATCGCGTAATTCATTATTCGATTAACCGATTAATCGATTAACCGAATAATCGATTAATCGGTTAACCGGGGAATCGATTAATTGATTAGTAGACACGAGATTAGAAAAGATGTGTTGAAAATTATTGAAATGAGAGGCCATTTCAGATTAATTCTGAGCATCACATACATGACATTGTTCCCAACATGATTTCACGCGCACTGATAAATCCAATATCAAACAGCGTGTAACGTCCATACTATCCATTAGACTTCAACCGAAGTTTGTATGTACATTCTAAACCTTAAGAGATGGAACTAAGAATATATTCAGAGTCACCAGGGCTGCGAACTATAGTAAGTTACTCTATTAGGCTAAACTATTTCAGATGTATTTCAAACTGCAGTACATAGAAATGTTACTATTACCAACTTGATTTCGTTATTATTCTAGATAGGTCTATATGGATTACCATGAATCTTAAAGTTTAAGAAAAGTAGGCTCTTTAGTTCTTCTCGGAACTACTTGTTTATCACGCTTTTTTTTAACAGTCTATAACTGCCTTATTATGAGAACATTGTGTTTTTATCGAATATGCTTAAAAGTTCAGTTTGGACATACCTTCGTTCGCAGGACGCCAAATTTACATCCTTGGAGTGAACTTTCGTCAAATGAAACCTCAAAGTGGACGTTGAGCTTCTATACGCCAGTCGTTTCTCACACAAGGTACACACAACATGTGAACCGTCCGCAGATTTTTCGAAATATTTCTCAACTATGCTGGGCATGGTCGTCCGTTTTCCTGTGGTAGATCTTCTCTTTCTGAAACTCGTCGAATATGTGCTCATTCGAATGAATGTGTCATCGCAACTTGCGCACACACGGTTGTGTAGCTTTACCTGTTCACACAGACCAGTTCCCAAGCATTGCTATCGCAACCGTATAATAATAGGCCCGTATCACACGACACCTCTGGCTGTTGTGATGCCTGGTACAAAATCCTGTTCATCCTCGTCAGTACACGTGCTTTTATGACCGAAGTGTATCACACGCTAGCTTATCGTGCGCAAAGTTGCGCTAGCATATCGTGCGCAAAGTTGTAAGAAATAAATCAAGGAGGAGGGTTGTCGTTTGACGGTAATATTTGCATTTGATTCGCATTATTTCAAAACTTGTCATGCACTGAGTGAATGCATTTCAATCAGTATTCAATCTCCAACTGTAATAATTGTATATTTAACCATACGCGATAATACGTTAGGTAACAACGAGCTTCAAAGTCCGTTGGAAAAGTGTATGAGTGGTATCGCGGCTTCTCACTGTTTTAAAGATACCGGGTTGAATCCTATCCACCGACGGGATATTTTACTTTTTTTTCTCATAATTAAGGTTAAATATACTATTATTGCAGTGGAAAATATTACCCTCAAACGACAACCCTCGTCCATGTTTTATTTCTTACAACTTTGCTTCGGTAAGAACGTAGTGAAAAGTGGAAGTACATAGCTTAATCAACAAAACAATTAATCAATTAATCAACCAACCGATTAATCGATTAATCAACCAACCGATTAATCGAATAATCGATTAACCGATTAATCGAATAATCGATTAACCGATTAATCTATTAGTCGATTAATCGTTTTTTGTGGCAATTGATCGATTTTTCTATTTCGATTAATCGATTAATCGAAATCTGAAATTAATCGATTAAAAGTACCAGCCCTACAATACCTAAATCTATATTCGATGTCAACAGATTCCTTTTTTGTAGAAAGGCTTTCCTTGCCTGAGCCAACCTACTTTTTATATCCTCTTTGCTTCGTCCATCACTGGTTATTCTGCTTCCTAAGTAACAGAAGTCTCCTACTTCCTTCAGCTTTTCACCTGCCAATTTGATCTCCATAGAGGTTTCTGATTTATTTCGGCTGCATTCCAGTATTTTTGTTTTACATTTATTAATTTTCATCATGAATTCCTTCCGTAAGATGGAATCCATACCATTCAAAAACTCATTCAAATCCTCAGGCTTGTCGGCCAAGATGACGATGTCATCAGCAAATCTCAGAGTTGAAATTATTTCTCCTTGAATCTTCACTCCCACTTTAAATTTTTCTCCAATTTCCTTCATTGCTTGTTCAATGTAAAGATTGAAAAGTATGGGTGATAAGTTGCAGCCTTGCCTTACACCTTTCTGAATACCAGCTTCTCTCTCATGTCCTTCAGCTCGAATGACTGCTGTCTGGTTTCTGTATAGATTGTATATCACCCTCCTATCCCTGTACTTTATTCCAATAGATTTCAAAATGTCAAACAATTTAGTCCAATCAACGTTATCAAAAGCCTTTTCTAAGTCTACAAATGCCATGAACGTTCTCTTATCTTTCCTTATTCTACCTTCCAAAATCATCCTAAGACTTAGTACAGCTTCCCTTGTTCCTACATTTCTCCTGAAACCAAACTGGTCTTCACCCAACTCCGTTTCTATCTGGCTTTCAATCCTCTTGTAAATTATTCTAGACAGGATCTTTGAAGCATGAGTAATCAAGCTGATTGTACGGTAATCTTCACATCTGTCAGCTCCCACTTTCTTTGGTATAGGGATGATAACATTCTTCTTGAAATCAGGGGGTACCTCACCTGTCTCATAAATCCTACACACCAAGTGAAATAACCTCATCAGACCTTCATCTCCTATGCAGCGTAGCAACTCAATCGGTATATCATCTATGCCTGGTGCTTTGTTCCTGCCTAAGTCCTCTAATGCTCTGTCAAATTCTGATCTCAATATTAAATCTCCTTTTGCATCCTCATCAATTTCCTCCTCCCTTTCCATTACATGATTCTCAATCTCCTTTCCCTTATGCAAGCACTCTATGTAAGCTTTCCATCTCTCGACCTTTTCTTCCCTATCTGTTAGAGGCTTTCCATTTGTGTCCTTAATATTACAGCACTTAGTCTTCTTTTCCCCAAAAGTATTCTTAATCCTTCGATAAGCTGTGTCTACTTTTCCTAATTTCAGACAATTTTCTATACCTGCACATTTCTCTTTCAACCATTCTTCTTTCGCTTCCTTGCACTTCTTGTTAACCTCATTTCTCAAACGTCTGTATTCTGCTTTCCCCTTTTCATCTCTTAGATTCTTGTGTTTCCGCCTTTCATCCATCAATTCTAGTATATCCTGAGTGATCCACGGTTTTTTACCTATTCTTTCTTTCCTACCAATGTTTTCTTCTGCGGATTTTGTTATTTCATTCTTCAAAAGTGCCCATTCGTCTGCAATTGAAGTTTGTTTAGGGGTTTTGATTAGTCCTTCCTTTATACTCTTCTTGAATCTTTCGTTTACATCCTTCACTTTCAGTCTGTCTATTGCCCACCTTTTTGGCTTTTGACTTTTCTTCAGTTTCTTCAACTTTAATCTGCATTTCATTACAACCAGATTGTGGTCAGAGTTTATGTCAGCACCAGGATATGTTTTACAATCCAAAATCTGGTTTCGAAACCTCTGCTTGACCATAATGAAGTCGATTTGGTAACGCCCTGTATCTCCTGGTCTCATCCATGTGTATATTCTTCTATTGTGGTTATCGAATAAGGTGTTAGCTATGACCAACTCATGTTCGGTGCAGAATTCCATCAGCCTGCTTCCTCGATCATTCCTTTCACCTAATCCAAAATCTCCTACTATCTTCCCTTCTCTCCCTTTTCCTACCACAGCATCCAATCTCCCATTACTATAACATTTTCATCACCTTTGATATACCTCAGAATTTCGTCTATTTCTTCGTAGACCTTTCCAACATCCTCATCATCAGCTTGACTGGTAGGCATATAGACTTGTACCACTGTGGTGCACGTAGGTTTAGTATTGATTTTTGCTACAATAATCCGTTCACTGTATTGCTCATAATATTCCACCCGCTGTCCAAGTTTCCTACTCAATATGAGGCCAACCCCTGCTTGGCCATTGTTTGATTTAGTGCTAATGACCCTATAGTCTCCTGACCAAAAGTCCTGTTCTTCCTGCCAGCGCATTTCACTAATCCCAACCAAATCCAACCTCAACCTATCCATTTCCCTTTCTAAGTTTTCTAACCTTCCACTTCCTAGCAGACTTCTAACATTCCACGCTCCGATCCGTAGAATGTCAGATTTTCTCTTTGTCACTTCTGTGATGTTAACCCCCTCTCGAGTAGTCCCCACCCGGAGATCCGAACGGGGGACTAGTTTACCTCCGGATTGAAATTTTACAAGGGAGGAGGCCATCATCACGTGTAATTATGCATAGAGAGGTGCATATCCTCGGGAATAGCATACGGCTGTAGTTTCCCGTGGCTTTCAGCCGTGCAGCAGAACGCAGTGTAGCCATTAGTTGGCTTATATTATCAATATCTTAACCGTCTATTAGACTAGTAAAGAATTGATTTATTCTGAAAGGCTGCTACTCCCTTTCAGAATAAGTAAAGAGCAATTCTACTACAAAATACTAACCTACTAACAATTAAATACCAAAATTCTACTAACGAAAAAAAAAAACTTAAGTTTCACCAACAAACAAATACTACCACTAAAACAGTCTGTCACCAGGCCCACTCACATGCACCCTCACCAGACACACTCACACACCACAGTCTAATAGAACAATGACATATATCTAATAAACAAATTAACTTCATACTTACAATTAAAACTAACTACATACTTACTGTACTGAAATTTGAATTGACAACATTTACAAAATTTAAAATGATAATCTGGTAGCAAAAATATCTACCCCGTCCGAGTAGATAATCGACCTGCCGTGTACAGTACAGTACAGTACATTTATTTGTTCTTAACAGAAACACAAGTTTTAAAACGATTAAGCCACTACAATTACAGTACTTTTAATAAAAATAAAGGAAAACATAATTACAATATAAAAGAAACCTTAGAAAACCTATGCCTACAATCTATTTTTATAATATGTACACTACAGTATATGTACAAAACAATTCGTGTAGGCAAATAGTTTTTTCACTTAATGAAAATTACTATTTACTTTTTTGCAAAAAAGTAATGTTCTTTTGCTTTGAAACCTGTTTCTTGAAGCCTCGTCACAAAGACGGCGAACAAACAGAATGTCCATAGCGGATGCACCTTGTTGTTCAAAGTACCGAAGATTAGTTTCAATGGCATTGAGTGATTTTAGGATCCACTACTCCGCAATCTTCAACTTCTTCGTCGATTTCATCATTTCTTGTGACAATCGCTACAATATCTGCATCCAACAGTATGTCCTGCATGTCACCCTGCAACCATTCTTCAATTTCATTTTCGCTGGCATCTTCACAACCAGGTATGTTCGTTACCAGGTCCATTATGTTTACATTGTCCTCTTCATGATTGTCAGCAAACTCATTCCCGTCGTGGTCTAGCAGCATTCTCCAGGATCGAACCAGAGTTATAGGTTCTACCTCATTCCACGAGTCAGACACCCACCCAACAACGTCTAGTAGGTCAATTTGTTTAACTTCTGGGTTAATGCTTGACCGTCATCGTTTGCCGCTAATAGCTTACGCCTGTAACCTCTGAGGCTAACCAAAACCCCTTGGTCCATGGGCTGGCATAGTGCTGTCACGTTGGGTAGTAAGAACATAGCTCTAAAGTCCCCATCTCGTAACTCGTCAATGTCTGGGTGCGATGAAGCGTTGTCTAAAATTAAAACAGCTTTTCGTGGAAGTTTGGTCGATTTTAAAAACTGCTCAAATGATGGCACGAAATGGTCACTGAACCATTCTTTAAAAATAGCTCCACTTATCCAGGCATTGGACTGGTTCCTGTACCACACTGGAAGTTTATCCATTTCGATGTGCTTGAACGCACAGGGTTTCTTCGATTTTCCAAGAAAACTGTTTTAATTTGTGATCACCCGTTGCATTTGCTGCAAGCAAGGACTGTAACCCTCTCCTTGCTTCTTTTAAAACCAGGGGCCGATTTTTCATCTCTGAACACCAGACTTAGCTGGTGAAAGTTTAAAATTTATCCAGGTTTCGTCGCAATTGTATAGTTGCTGTCCGGTCATACCTTCGATAAATTTATGGAAACTTATCTTAAATTGAGAAACACTCGCCATGTCGCCAGATAGATTTTCTCCACAAACACTAAGCTGCCTGACGCCATAGCGTTTTTTCCAGCGGTCAAGCCAGCCAGAGCGTGCGACAAATTTGGGATAGTTTTCAGTTTTTCAACTCTTCATAAAATTTCAATGCTTTTTCATGCAATATTGGCCCAGAGATCGGCATGCCCTTTTCTCGGGTCTGGCTGAGAACTAATATCTCACAATGAAATGTGGAACACAGGAATGGTATATAGCACTTCTATATATGTTGCGTACCGTAGTTGTTAATGTTGATTAGATATGCAACATTATTTTGTTAATGTCCGTTCTTATTTAACTGTTGTTATATTATAATTCAGTTAATCGGTTAAGAAAGCTAATGCTTGGATGGGACATAGATTAAGATCATGGCCATGGCCGCCCCCATTCTAATTCTCACTTGATTTACAAATAAGTTACTCTACATACACTTATTCAGCCATCACATAAACGAAAGATTCAAGAAGAGTATAAAGGAAGGACTAATGAAAAACCCTAAACAAACTTCAATTGCAGACGAATGGGCACTTTTGAAGAATGAAATAACAAAATCCGCAGAAGAAAACATTGGTAGGAAAGAAAGAATAGGGAGAAAACCGTGGATCACTCAGGATATACTAGAATTGATGGATGAAAGGCGGAAACACAAGAATCTAAGAGATGAGAAGGGGAAAGCAGAATACAGACGTCTGAGAAATGAGGTTAACAAGAAGTGCAAGGAAGCGAAAGAAGAATGGTTGAAAGAGAAATGTGCAGGTATAGAAAATTGTCTGAAATTAGGAAAAGTAGACACAGCTTATCGAAGGATTAAGAATACTTTTGGGGAAAAGAAGACTAAGTGCTGTAATATTAAGGACACAAATGGAAAGGCTCTAACAGATAGGGAAGAAAAGGTTGAGAGATGGAAAGATTACATCGAGAGTTTGTATAAGGGAAAGGAGATTGAGAATCATGTAATGGAAAGGGAGGAGGAAATTGATGAGGATGCGAAAGGAGATTTAATATTAAGATCAGAATTTGATAGAGCTTTGGAAGACTTAAGCAGGAACAAAGCACCAGGCATAGATGATATACCGATTGAGTTGCTACGCTGCATAGGAGATGAAGGTCTGATCAGGTTATTTCACTTGGTGTGTAGGATACACAGGTCATCAGACAAATTCCACACACATACCCGAGTGACCAATATGTAGACCCTAAATAAAACAACAACAACAAAAAATTCTATAATACCGTTGATTGATGATGATGATAATTAGAAATCAGCAATTTTTCTAGGTCTGTGCCGTGTCTTGTGTGGGGTTTCACCTAGGACACCAAGTTGGCTCATCAGTGGGCCCTTGGTGTCCCCGCCTGGACCCCCACGGAAGTAGCAAACTGCGCGCAACCTCCCTTTTTAAGGAGCGCACCTGCACCTCTTTACTGCGAGAACTAAAACCGCGCAGTTCGCTAGTCCGGTGGGAGTCCGGGTGGAGACACCAAGAGCCCGCTGATGAGCCAGCTTGGTGTCCTAGGTGAAATCCCACACAAGACACGGCACAAACCTCGAAAAATTGTTAAATTTAAATTCACTGGCCGTGAAAGGCAATAATTATACCATAATGATGATAATTGATGTTTAAAGGGGTCAAACATCGAGGTTGTCGGCCCCTAATGGTTTGGGTGATCATGAATAATGAAAATGAAACTATAAGCAAATCTAACTACAACTCTGGGGCGTGGTGGCTCAGCGGTCTAGCTGTGTGCCTCTCACCAAGGCGGTCCGGGTTCGATTCCCGGTCATTGCATGTGAGATTTTCGAAGTGAAATGCCATGTCCTGTGGTTCGGATTCCACGTAAATAGGAGGTCCCGTGGCTCATAATCACAAGATTCACGGTCACGTAAAACTACAATCTTCCTTTTTCTAACTACAACTTACACACTAGAAGAAGGAAGGAAAACAAAAGAAGGGAAATAAATGTCCTCAATCCCCGAAGAATGAGAATTGACGGGCTTAAAAAGAAGGAGAGCCATAAAAGGGAGATAGGAAAGGGGAAAGATGAGAGGACCCACCCCAAAGTCAATGGAAAAAGGGGGAAAAACCGGACCCAGGTCAGGAATCTCTCAGGGTTGCCACCCCCCAACAGCTGTGAGCCCTTGAGGGTGCAGCACCATCTAGGATGCACCATATGTGGTGGGGCAACACGCACCCTGCTTCCTTGAGGATCTTGTGCAGAAGGCAGGAGATAACTGATAGAAAAACAAGAGGTCGGACCCCTCGAAAAATGGAGGATTAGTAAAGATGAAAGAAGGGCCAATTAAGGCTCCCTAGGCTTCGGATACCCTAATACCGTCGGAGTTGGAAGAGAACAAGAGTTGACCCAAGAGAGGTCGACAGGAGACAAGTAAGAGGAAGTAATGCCGGATTTAGCTGGGATCCCGTGGTCACCAGCCCACGTCCCAATAGTTGTGATCCCCTGAGGGGCTATAATGGTTGGTAGGTTCCTCAGTTTAGGGGCTGCAACAACGCGGTCGTGTAGCCCCGTGTATTTTGGGTATGTGTAGAATCTGTCCGATAACCGATGTTAATTGTGATGGTTGTATTAGTGTGTGTTATCTGTTTTTAAATCAAGTAAGGACTGCGTACATTCGATTTTCAAGTAGTTCCAACTTTTCCTATCAAACGCCACCTCCAACGACCAACTAGTTCCGCACTTTGTTATTAGATGCCACCGCAGTCGGCTCCTGGCGACGAACGTTGGAACCTAAGAGCGTTAGTCAAAAATAACCTATAATTTAGCTTCACACAGATGTAATTAGTGGAGGGTTCCTTATCATGTCATAAATCTATGACATGGGACCGCCGGCTTTACTTCCCCTCCGAAGGAAGGCATACTGAGGGATTTTTAACATTCTTAAAAAATCCGACGACTTCGACCGGGTTTGAACCCGTTATCTTGGGCACAGCAGTTCAGCATGCTATCAACTACACCACCGAGGCCGCCTGAGCTATAATATATTACTAAACAACACTGAAAGATGGCTTCTAACCTATTCCAAAGACTTTAAAATGAATTGACATCATTGAATAAACGATCATATCCATTAGGGGCAATGCCCTGGCTTCTGTTCCTGATCTGGTGCCCAACACACTCTCGACTCACTAGAACTGGCTATTTTAAAACGGGTGTCATCTGTTTTTCTGATGACAGAAGATTTGTGCCGCCTAAAGGGGGAATGTTCCTTGATGTGGTAGGCCACCGTGCAGGTTCCAGCACCCAGTCCAGACGAAACCACTTCAAGGGACCCGGGTCTCCGACAAGTAAACAAGAGCACTTTGTCAGCAGTGGTAGGTGATCTGGTTCACGGCTCAGAATAGCCGCTCTGCAGCCTGCCTCCGCCTCCTGTAGGTTATGTCTGCACCAAAAGTGTATGAGGATTAATAGACAGCTACTATGAGTATGTAACAAACAGAGTAAACTGTGATTATACAGCCTTCTGGCTTTCTTCCTGTTCAAGCTAACATTAGCGCATTTTAAATACCACAACCCGCGTTTTTTTTTCCAGAGATCCACCAACCCAGGGGTGTACAACCTTTTTATAAGTGGCGGGCTTCGAGTTACCTTTCTACATAGGCACTTGCCAATCATTAACACTAAAGCTGCTTGCCACGGTGGCTGTGTGGTTCTAGTGTCGGACTACCAACCCAAAGATAGCAGGATCGCTCCTGGTCATGGTAAGTGATTTTTGAAAGGCGACAAAAATCACGATACTCATGTCATACGTTGTTGACATGTTAAAGAACCCATTTGAATTCAGTAGGCCGAGTTCATAATGGCAAAATTAATCTCGGGATTTTCCGCCAACACAAAGGCTCTACTAGAAAGCGGTATAGCGCCAAGGAGCTTAGATAGGTTATCTAACCTCCTTGACATTCATAGCGCTCCAAGGAGCATTAAATTCGACACGCAAGCTGCCCTCTGAGAGTCAATTAATAAAACTTGCACCCGGCATCCGAGGCCACACGATATTAAATTAAACACTAAAGCTAATTTTACTATTATCTGAATAACCTATTTTACCAGCAGACAAAAAAATGTGTTTCAATACAATTTCTGTGTCCTCTAAAAGGGTTTAATAGTACATTATGCAACGAGCCTATAATGGGAATAATTAAGACACGAGTATGTTTATAAAACGAGCGTATGCGAGTTACATAAATTCCATACGAGTGTCTTAATTACCATTATAGGCGAGTTGCATACGACTGTTTAAGTTCGACGATAATTATTATAACTATTTTATGTTCGAACATAAATATTCATAAATATCTGTCGAGATTTCGCCAGTTTTATGTACTGAACAGAGCGCATGGGACGCAGAGAATGCCTTGTATTTTTCCATGGCCTCCTCGATTAATCCACTATGACACTAGGCAACGCAGTGAAATTTAAATTAGAAGGCCTTGGAACTGAGCGCAGGTGCGATGCTATCCTTATCTAATTGGTCAAACAACTGTTTCTTGAGCTCTGATTGGTGGGAGAAACTGTTTCATAATGAAAAATAGTGTTATAATGACCATTATTATTATTAAAAGAAAAGCGCACAACGTGCAAATACATATTTGTACATAAATGATCAATTATGCTAATGCCAGTCTTATTGTTGAGGTTGTCCTCATTTTGCAGTTTTGTGTGTGGTACCTTTCACAATGATCGTTGCACAGGTCACATACACAGTCTTCATTCGGTTGGTGGAAATTCTTGGTTTTGCAGGATCCATAATGAAATCCATGGGTGGCGTAACGTGTTATTACGTGTCGTAGTTCGTAATTAGCTTGTTTCCACTCTTCCGTCATTATGGCATCTGTGGAGTAAAAGTCGGTCCAAATGGCATTTCGTTTCTCATTTAAGCTTCGGCGTGCATTCTCATAGGCTTTGGTGTTTGGTAGGTAAAACTGTATTTTGTTGTCGTCGATGAAGTAGTCCTCCTTAGTTAATACATATGTCAACCTTGAAGGGGCAGATTTTCCTATGCCTAAAATCCTCTTAAGATATCGGGCCTTGACTTTTTCTATTATCATCAGGTCGCTGAGTGTGAGTTTTTCCCAGGTAATGCTAATCCCATAGGTTGCTATTGGTGATATGGCTGTTCTGAACAGTAGCATTGCTGTACCCAATGACCATCATTATGATACAGTTTTCACACATATAATAGTCAGGGTCGAACATAAATCCATTTTTAAAGTTTTTCGGCAAGTTGCGTTATTAAGTTGTCAAATTACTGATTTACAATCAACTTACTCCTAATTCGAAAAGTTTTAGGGGTATATCAAATAATACTATCACAAGGTTGTCAAATTTTTACTTTTACAAGAGGGGGGCGTGGTGGCTCAGCGGTCTAGCTGTATGCCTCTCACCAAGGTTCGATTCCCGGTCAACGCATGTGAGATTTTCGAAGTGAAATGCCATCTCCTGAGGTTCGGATTCCACGTAAAATGGAGGTCCCGTGGCTCATAATCACAAGATTCACGGTCACGTAAAACTACAATCTTCCTTCCTTCCTTCCTTTACTTTTACAAGAAACAGAATACTTAACATCAAAGTAACCTATATAAAAAAATGAAAATCAATGTATCGTCAAACTGACCATCAAATCAAGAAGTAGCCTAATGCTCCTAATGTGATTCTTGGTATTGTTTATTTTTCAATAGTTTGTCAATATCACTAGTTTTGCAAGAGTAACTCCACGGTCAGTCTGAACCTTACAGCAGTCTAGTTAATCAAAACTTAAGGAAGGAAGGAAGGAAGGAAGCTTGTAGTTTAACGTGACCGTTTATATCGTGATCATGAGCCACGGGACCTCCTTTTTACGTGGAATCCGAACCACAGGACATGGCATTTCACTTCGAAAATCTCACATGCATTGACCAGGAATCGAACCCGGTCCGCCTTGGTGAGAGGCCAACAGCTTGACCGCTGCGCCACCACGCCCTGGGCAAAACGTAAACTCTGTCCAATTATTATTATTTATCGTTTGGAAATATAATCAATACAAGATTTCAGAGTACAAAGAAAATCACTTTAAAATCTACCGTACATTATTTTTACTATTTACACTATTTTCAGTCTCAGGTCTAATGAGTCTATCCATTGGACCACGTCAGGTGTCGCCAACAGGAAGTCGATCCAGTCCCCTCCATATGCCCTCAGAGGACAGTCAGTTGTAATGTGTTGGATGGTTTGATTAGGAGCACCACAATCACACTGAGGAGACGAAATTTTTCCCCATTTGAACAAAGTTCCATTGCATTCTCCGTGGTTTGTCCGAATCCTATTTAGAGCTGCCCAAGCCCTCCTAGGCAGATCGGAACCTGGAGTGGATGTTCTTGTAGGGTCCAGGAATGAGCTCAACTCAGGACAAGCTTTTAGTGTCCATTCACTAGTCCACTGCATGCTGGAATCAAAATGGTTCCTTACAAGCCTCTGGGCATGACAAATGGGTGGCTTCCTGGATTTGAGCCTGTTCATTTGAAGAGAGGGGATGTCTTTATGAATAGGTAGTGTAGGGTGATCCATAATCTTGTAGTACTCCCGTAGCAAGGCAACTTCTCTACGAAGGCGGGGTGGAAGAATATTGCTGAGGGCTGGAAGCCAATATGCTGGTGTAGTTCTTATACAACCAGTGATTAGTCACATGGTGTTGTTCAACTGGGTGTCAACGAGTTGTCATTGTTGAAGTGTTGACCGCCAAGGAAAGACTTGAGATGTGTGAACAGATGAAAGTCGCTAGAAGCGAGGTCAGGGCTGTACGGAGGTTGGTCAAACACGTCCCAGCCAAATCCCTGTAGGAGGTTTATCGTCACATTTGCAGTGTGTGGTCGTGCGTTGTCGTGAAGAAAAACAACACCTTTTGACAGCAACCCTCGGCGCATATTCTGTATTGCGCGGCGCAATTTCCTAAGTGTCTCGCAGTAAGCATCTGCGTTGATTGTTTGACCACGCGGTAAGAAATCAATGAGTAAGATGCCTTTCCAGTCCCAGAACATTGTGCACATCATTTTCCGAGGTGTCAAGATTTGTTTCGGCTTAACCTTTGCTGGGGATGAAGTGTGCCTCCATTCCATTGATTGCCGCTTACCTTCAGGGGTGTCGTAAGAAACCTAAGTTTCATCTCCTGTGACTACCTGTGTAAGAAATTCTTCGCCGCCTTCATTGTAACGGGTCAAAAACTGAAGTGCACTACCCATCCGTTTTGTTTTGTGTTGCTCCGTAAGAATCTTTGGTACCCAACGTCGGCAAAGTTTACGAAAGTTAAGTTTTTCGGTAACAATTTCATGAATTAGTGATCGTGCGATTTGGGGAAATTCCATAGCGAGAGCACTAATTGTAAACCTGCGGTTTTCCCGGATCTTGTCATCTGTAACCAAAGATGGACGCCCACTTCGTTCTTCATCGTGCACTTCACTACGTCCTTCATTGAACTGTCGGACCCAGCTTCTCACCATTGAATCACTCATCGCATTTTGTCCATACACTTCGCAAATTTGCCGATAAATTTCAATTGGTTTCACTTTCCTAGCATTCAGAAAACGAATCACAGATCTGATTTCACAAGCGGTGGGATTTTCAATCAACACCGACATTGTACGATTAAACATGCACAACAACGCGTACGTGGCTGACAGCGCTCTCCAAATGGCGCACGTTTCTTCTCCTTGATACAGAGCGTCTACCGCGCATATGCGGAACTGCGCTGCAGCAGAACGTACAACAAGTAGAAGACACAGGCGGTACACGTCTATGAAGAAGGTATACAAAAACTCGTGCCACGCTACGACAAATGCCTGCAACATTTCGGCAGTTATGTGGGAAAGTAGTTTAACCCTTTCCTTCTCAAAGCGCCTGAATGCGCCCGGATATGAAAGTCACTGCTCCCTGCTAAAGCGCCTGAAAGCGCCCGTGTTTGTTCTTTTCATACTCTGGCTGCGTGATCTACAGAATTAGAATATTTTTAATATATGGCTAGTGGTGCTGAACTTTATGGAATCATTGCAAAGAACACTAACCTCTATGCTGAGTATAAACAAGCTCAGTCAGGAAAAGTAGATAGTGACTAGTTCTGAACCAGGGACCTCAGGAAATAAAATAACTGCAAACAATGTAAATATGTGTATAGTTTGTGAAAACTGTGCAAATTCCATTACTGACACATTTTCTTCAACTTACCATAGTTTCATAATTGTTTATGTGGCCAGATCATATAGTTTAAAAATTGATTTTGTGACCAGATTATATGAGGGCAGACTTCAAACCAAGGACCCGCAGGACTTGGTAATTCACTTGGTAATTTAAATGTATTAAATGTATTATACAGTTCCCATGTTATGTGCAAGAGTTTATACCCATGTCCACAGTACTTCATATCCTAAAATAATAGGGTGATTTCTGGGGATATCATGCCTGGAAATGCAACAAGGAGAGGGTTAAGGGTTGTAGAATTTTGTGCAATAAATAATTTTTCTGTATCTGTACATTATTTAATGTTATTGCCAAACGGAACTTACTTTCTGGACGTACTTCGTATATATTCACGTTTTCAATAGTATAAAATATTTATCCGCGGGCCGCACTAACCTATGTGCCATGTCACTAGAATGAAAGTTCACAGCTAGGTGTCGTGGGTGGTAGCATTTGGTAGCGAAAGTAGGAACTACTTGAAATTATCGTCTGCATTGCTTACTTGAATTAAAAGCAGATAACACACACTAATACAGTCATCACAATTAACACCGGTTTTCAGACAGATTCTACACACACCCAAAGTACACGGGGCTACATGACCGCATTGTTGCAGCCCCTAAACTGAGGAACCAACCAACCATCAGTTCCGACACAAACACAGGCTCAAGGGGTTAATGACTAAGATATCCCAAACTTGTAAATAGATTAATAACAACCACGTATTTAGACTCCTGAAAAAAAAGACCCTGGGTTCAATTCCCAGCTCTGACAAGAAATTTAGTTCTGGTCTGAGGGTTGAAACGGGATACTCTCCGCCTCGTGAAGCAAAACTGAGGAGAAATGGGTTCGATTCTCACTTCATGTGGTTTCTAACTTAAGACCACGGTTGCCTCCTTCCGAATCTCAGTGTCAGTTACAAATGCACACATCACTATACCCATCATAATCGGACAGATCCAATACGCACACACACACACCCAAGTACACGGATTAAGAAGGCCACGATTTCGTTGTTGTTTGAGTTTTCAGCCTTTGACCGGTTTGATGAAGTCTCCATGCCTCCCTATCCTGAGCTAATCGATTCATCTCTACATAGCTACCACACCCTACATCCAAGGCAATCCGTTTAATATATTCTAACCTTGGTCTACCCCTACAGTTCTTGTCCTCGACCCTTCCTTCCATAACTAAGCTTGTTATTCCTGGGTGTCTTAGTATGTGTCTTAACAACCTATCTCTCCTCTTCATTAGCAGTCGCCAGAAACATCTCTCCACTCCCACTCGTCTTAATACCTCTTCGTTTGTAACCCTATCTACCCATCTGATCTTCATCATTCTCCTGTAACACCACATTTCAAATTCTTCAATTCGCCTCTTTTCTGCTGCACCAATAGTCCACGTTCCACTTTCCATAGAGCGCCACGCTCCAGACAAAGGCTTTCAAAAATGACTTCCTAATACCTAAATCTATATTCGATGTCAACAGATTCCTTTTTTGTGGAAAATGCTTTCCTTGCCTGAGCCAATCTACTTTTTATATCCTCTTTGCTTCGTCCATCACTGGTTATTTTGCTTCCTAAGTAACAGAAGTCTCCTACTTACTTTAGATTTTCACCTGCCAATTTGATGTCCATAGAGGTTTCTGATTTATTTCGGCTGCATTCCAGTATTCTTCTTTAACATTTATTAATTTTCATCATGAATTCTTTCCTCAAGACGGAGTCCATACCATTCAAAACTCATTCAAATCCTCAGGCTTGTCGGCCAAGATGACGATGTCATCAGCAAGGATTGAAAAATGAAAACCCACAGCCTGCTTCCATTCTCCGACCGGGTCAGGAATGGAATGAATGAAGCCCCCATCTAGCGGCGAGGATATGAACGGTGCCGGCTGCCGAGGCCTGACGCACTCCTCTGGGGCAATGATTAAATGAATGACAGATGAAATGAAATGATAGTGGAGAGTGTTGCTGGAATGAAATTTTGACAGGGAAAACAGGAGTACCCGGAGAAAAAACTGTCTGCCTCCGTTTTGTCCAGCACAGATCTTACATGGAGTAACCGGGATTTGAACCACGGACCCAGCGGTGAGAGGCCGGCGTGCTGCCGCCTAAGCCACTGAGGCTCATCAGCAAGGTTTATTAATATTAAATATTAAATATTTTTTCGTAACATCACAGAAGGAGAGCTGCGTAGAATGCTTCCCCTACTGACCTTCTCCATCCACACACCGTACGTCACAAATCCTGTAGTTGTCAATTTAGTTAGGGACTTTGCAACATCGTGGTTATTTAGCCCTCTGTATTTTGGAGAGAAGGAAGGAATTTCTCTGATAACCTGTGTTATTGTGTTGTCTGCTGTAGACTGGGTATTTTTAATTCAGGTTAGCATTAGGATGGAGGTGGCGTCAAGTTAGTATGATAATAATAATAACTAGCGAACCCAAGCGAGAACTCTCGCATGTGTATAAACCACCCGCCTGGCTTTACTGTTCTGCGGGCTTCTATAAATATAGCCCATTTACTTGTTTAAACGCACTTTTTAAACAAATTGTGGGTTGTGCGCGCCCCATGTGTACAAACTACCCACCCGGCCCTAGTGCTATGCGGGCTGTACGCGGAACAGTTCTGCCAGGGGCTATCATCTTGTTTATTTGTTTAAAAGCACTTTATGAACAAATAAACATATTTCCGTTGACTTTTCAAGAAATGCATGGTTTTACCTGTATTATTGAGACGAATTGGAAGAATTTGGTACAAACCACACCTTCTAATTCCCTCTAGTTTAGGAGCTTGAGTTTTGTGAAACATAGGCCTACACCTTAGCGTATTATATGTATAGATTATACCTGAGCTCACAGAACCCCCTAAGCGTGAAGGACCCCGTTAAAGAACCCCTGGGTGGTCGACGGCTTAAGTCCGTACCACCAGGAATGGCAAAAAGTCGAGGTCGCAACAATATGTATAGATGATGTCTAAAGTTATTGTTTTTATGTCCCTTTGAAATCCGGGAGACCTCGGGTACCAGAATTTTGTCCTGAAGGGGACTTTTTAGGTGCCAGTAAATCTACCGAAACGGCCCTCAAATGTCAACTGACTTCGCCACGATTCGATCATATAACTCTGGGCACAGCAGGCAAGAATTTTACTGCTGCCCCTCACAGTCAGTCTCTTAAGTTAGGACCCATCGCGGTATTTGCCTAGAATGGGAATAGGAAAAGGAAATTGCGGAAAATCATTGCAATCCTGGTCAGGGACCAAGTGCTAAGGATCAGTAGAAACTTGAGCATTACACCAGAATGCTAATATGGTGCCAAGGTCCCGTAGCAACAGTAACACTCTAATCTTTTTCTTCTTGATAGTGTTTGTCCCGCCTGGTGGTAGGGTCCGCTGTGAGGATTCGTTGTCTCCATTTCTTTCGGTCTTGAGCCATGTCTGGGTGTAGATGTACAGTCTTCAGGTCAGTATGGATCGTATCAACCCACCTCTGCCTTGGTCGTCCCTTGGGCCTCTTTCCCGCGACTGCCAGGGCATATGCCGACTTAGCTACTGTGTCGTCTTATGCACGCAGCTCATGGCCAAAACAGCGTAAACGGCCTTCCCGAATTTTCTGATGAATCGGCACCACTCAGAAACGTATCCGCATATCATCATTGGAAACATGATCCATTCTAGTGACGCCGCCTGTCCATCTGCTAAGCATCCTTGTCTCCATGACGCTTAGCCGACGTTCCATCTCCTTTGTAGTGGGCCAACACTCGGTACCATAGAGTGCGACTGGACGGATAACAGTGCGGTAGATCTTGGATTTAAGGTGGTCTTTCATCCGATGGTCTTCTGCTGTTGCTGCTCAAGGATCAACGTTTGAAGAAGTAGAGTTACAGCTGACATCTGCTCTTGAAGACTTAGCCATCTACTACAATGATAACTACTTGAAACCCAACCCAGAGAAAACCCAAATATGCGCGTTTCACCTGCGCAATAGGGAGGCGAAGAAGGCAGCTCAACGTCACCTGGGAAGGTCACAATCTGAAACACTGTGTTCACCCTAAATACTTAGGAGTAAAGCTGGATCGCGCGCTAACCTATAAACAGCATTGCATGGACACCAAACGGAAGGTATGACCAGGAACAACATCGTTCGGAAGCTCACAAACACCAGATGGGGAGCTCAGCCTAGTGTCCTGCGTTCAACTGCCCTTGCTCTGAGTTTCTCTGCTGCAGAATATGCTGCCCCAGTCTGGAGGAACTCTGCTTATGCCAACCAAGTAGATGTTGCCCTCCATGAGACAGGCCGCATTGTGACAGGCTGTCTACGTCCAACTTCTGTCGATAAGATCTTTCGGCTTATGGGAGTAGCACTTCCAGAAGTTAGAAGACAAGTAGCGGCAGAAGTAGAGAAGAAAAAGCAAGAAACAGATCCAAGACATTCAATGTATGGACTTGATGTCCATCCACCTAGGCTAAAATCAAGAAAGAGCTTCCTCCAAACAACAATATCAATTCATTCCTCAGCTGAAGCTCGCCGAATTGAACTTTGGAAAGCAAAATCACCAGGAGGATCGTGGGAAATGAAGGAGAAGCCGGCAGCTGGCTACCACCTACAATACTAATCCTGGAAGACGCTAAACCGACTGAGAACTGGTGTGAGTCGGTGCAAAAGCAATTTAATGAAGTGGGGATACAGTGCTGAAGAACTTTGTAGATGTGGTGAAAGACAAGACCCTGAGCACCTTCTGAATTACAGCATGTTATCAAGACCATGTACTATGCAGGACTTGATAGAAGCCAATGACTGTGCCATTCTAACAGTTGAACACTGGAGTAATGAAATTTAGTGTAATTTATATGTATATATGTATGTGTTTTGGACTCGGATAAATAAATAAATCCGGCGGTCGCAGGTGATGCCTGTCGTCGCACGCCATTTCAGCCAAGATGCCTGTGTCCTTGCGTTGACGTCGTCAATGATTCTTCCATTGTCAGAGACCATAGATCCAAGATATTTGAATTTTGTTACAGGAGGTAGATCCTCTCCGTCAACGCTGATGGTCCCAACTTCTTAAGTCATATACTCCGTCTAACACTCTAATAATAACAATAATACAGTAATAATTATATACAGGAAGATCTGCAGAATATTGGGATCCCATGTGAAGATATCCAAGTCAATGTGACCAGATTAAGAGAAAACTACTTGAACAACACAGTTTCCAACCAAATCCGGCGCTGAAAAATGCAAAGGCGTGGGCTAAAGACAGAGAAAGGAACAACACCGTCTACAAATTAAACAGTTGAAATGACGTGGTGTTTAGCTGGCCTAAACGAAACAAGATGACATTTATAATAATAACAATCAAGATTAGAAAGGAAGTGAAGGATTGAGTGTTGACTCCATAGCGTCTTCAAGGATAAAATGTTAGTAGATAGGAAGCCATATCGAAACATAATTGCAGGAAACATTGATGATGCATTAGGCTATGGAAATTAGAGAATTACATACGAAATTCAGTACAACCAGTTGAAGTAAGATCCAGGAAAGCCAAGCCATGGCATAATGAGGAGTGCTTTCAAATTAGGAAACGAACAATCCTTGCTCCTCATGCAGTAAGAGCACAGAAAACGGAAGTATATCTGAAAACACATGCAGATCTAAGGAGGCAGTATAAGATCACCATCAAAAGAGCTTAGAAGATTATCAAGAAAGGAAGGAGAACATCCTCATAGATGAAATAGAGCACAGAAACTCAATCAACCAAAATTCACAAAGGATATTCCGATTGAAACATGGGAATATCACCTTGGTATAGTTTTGCAAGAAAAGGACATCAGACCAGGTACAGACCCACACACAAGTGCTTTTGATCCCATCACAGTGGAGGAACTCTCACTTGCAATACAAAATAGTAAAGACAGGAAGGGGTGTGGACCAGACTAGATATATAACGAATATCTAAAAGATGCAGCACCGATACTCATAGAGACATGGACCGATCTTCTGAATGAATGTTTACGCAGGGAAGAATTCCAGACTCTTGGAGAAGATCAAGAATAAAAGTGCTCTATAAAGGGAAAGGTGACTCCTCCAATCCCAATGCATATCGAGGCATTGCTTTGGAAGATACTTTATTCAAACTTATGATCAAGATACTTGCAACTAGACTGACGCAACTGGTAGACGAGAAAATCCCGGAGGAACAATTCGGCTTCCGCAAGCTGAGATCGACATTTCATGCTATCAATTATTTGCTAAATATAATCCAGGACACATTAAGACTTCCTAAGAAGAAAGTGTATGCAGTCTTTGTAGACTTCTCTAAAGCTTTCGATATAATCAATAGAAGCATATTGGTGAAGAAGCTCTCAGAAATGGTTGGTCTGGAACACCAGTACATCATAAGGTTGACTAAAGATAGTCTGCATAACAACCAGGTAGAAATTGATAACAACTTGACCAGATCCCTACCTATCGATCAAACAATTGGAGTACTTCAGGGTGACCCTCTAAGCTCTATTTTATTCAATATTGCTACTGCAGATGTAGCAAATATATTACAACCCCAGAAAGTACAAATCATCGTATACGCTGATGATATCGTTTTGACCTCGACATCAAGAGAAGATCTCCAGTAAGGCTTGAATCAACTAGCAATATGGGCTTAAAATAACGATCTTGAAATAAATCTTAAAAAACAGTCGCAACGATCATTAGAAAGGGCGGAAATACAGCCAAAGATGGCATTCGTTATCTCAGAGATGAACCCTTGCTTCAATCATGTCAAATACCTAGGAATAAATCTCCAAATACAAGGGAAAAGATTTACACGTCACGTCAAAGATAAAGTGATCTGTGCTGTCAGATCAATGAATGAAATTAGTCATCTTAGAAACACGTCTCTGCTTTCTACTATACGACTTTCCAGAACAAAAATTACACCTATTGCAACGTATGGATTGGACTAAATATGGCATAACTTAAGCATCATCATCATCATCATCATCATAGCAAACACTCGTATCGAGTAGGTTGGCCTTCCAATCCGGAATGTCCCTTCATCGGTGAGTTCGGAGGGACTATACAGCCCAATGCGGGAGGCACATCATTTGCCGCAGTGATAACATGTAGTTCCAGGTGGGGCATCCGCGTTCCTTCCATTTCTTCTAATGAGTTCTCTGTCCTTTCTGCGCTGCATCTTATCTTGTGTCGTTCGTCGGTGGATTCCTTCAAAAAGTATTGCACCATGATGAACAAGTGATCTCCAGGAAGAGCGATCAAGGGCTAAGGTCTCGCATTTATTAATATCAAAATATCAATGTGACACATTTGCATTATTAGCCTCTGGTATGTCTATAACTAAAGCAAAAGTATCCTGAAAGATTTGGAGAAAGTGAAAGCCTTATTCTTTAAAATCTGCTTTGCCTGTCCAAATACACCCCTACATACTAACTAGCAGGGGAACCTTTCTTTATAGAAGAACTCCAAATGGATCACCAACTACCGTCCACAAGACCATACAACGATGTCCTTCATCAGTGGTGACCAACTTTGTATGGACTGAGGGTCGCATTATTGAAGGAAACATGTCGGCGGGCTAAAAATCCCAATTTATTCAAATCTTACGTGATGATTTTAGTAGCAGGAATAAAAAATATGATTTACGTATGTTGAAAGCTTTCAGGTAATATTTATTGAATAAAACACAAACACTTTATTTTAATGCGAACATTGTGTTTTTTCAAAATTTTGTAACAAAGATTTGAAGTTTACTTCCATGTCTGATGTAGCAAATCTTAGTGCATGTCACAATACAGAGTCAGTCATACGGCTTCTCATCTTGGACTTTATATGTTTCATAGCTGAAAATGTAAGCTCACATATGTATGTGCTCCCAAAAATTGAGCACTGCTTTAAGGGCCAGGTCCTTAAGAGTGGGTAACGTTCTGGTGACATCAATTTCCAGAACTCAACCCCAGTTGCTGCTGTGTTGTTGAAAGATGGGTCACACTGTAACTCACACAACTCTAACTGCAATTGTTCAGGTTGAAGTTCCAGTGTACTCTTCATATGGATATTGAAGAGTTCCATTTCTGGTGGCAGCTTCTCAAAATCTTGAAATTGGCGGATACATTCATATAGCAATAGCTCAATACGTTCAATATATTTATCAAACACAAGTTCCGCTTCTCTGGATAGTTTTTCACAACATGGAAAATGGAAGAGCTCATTCTTAATTAATGCAGATTTAAAGAGTTGTAACTTCCTCTTAAAACCATCAACATATCCCATCATTTCAAAAATAGTGAGCCTTTTTCCTTGAAGCTGCAAATTCAAAACGTTCAAATGGTGGGTGATGTCTGTTAGGAATGCCACGTTTTGTATAAAGTCAATATCTCTGAGCTTATGTTGGAGATCAGCTGAGTTTGAACATGCAATTGTAAGAAGGCAAGTATTTCATGCCTCAGTTCCCAAAATCTTTCTAAACATTTCCCCGCACTAAGCCATCTTATGTCAGAATGAAGCAGCAAGTCCCCGTAAGCACTGTCAAGTTCTTCTAAGAAAGAAATGAATTTCCTATGAGTTAGGGGCCTGTTTCTCCCTCTTATTATGTTTGTGATTTTTGTCACAGTCACCATAGTGTCACATAATATAACAGATTTTCCACACATGGCCTCTTGATGAACAATGCAATGGCAAGCTGGTATATTACCTTGTTTTTTTGTTTTAAAAGACCGATGAAACGTTACTAGATCCAACCATAGCCTTGGCACCAACTGTAACTACAGCAGTCAACTTACTAAATCCGCCATACTCGTCTACAGCTGACTGCACTGTGGAATATATGTCATGTCCTTTACTTGTCCGATGCAAAGAGCACATTTTTATCAATTCTTCTATGACGGTAAAGTCGTTCTGAATTAACTTTATAAAAACCAGGTGCTGAGTTGTGTCTGTTATGTCTATAGCTACACCCTCATCTAAAGCTAGTGAAAAATACGGACAGTTCTCAATAATTGATTTCAGGTTAGTAGACGAATGAGTACTGATGACTTCTATTCTTCTATGGAAGCATAGTATCGGGCGGACAGGCAGTTTGAAAAAAAATGAAAATTATCATAAACAAGGATATTTTATAACTAATATTTCTAAGACTTGACTGCATATAGATTGATTATAGTGCTCCAATGTGGGCGTAAAATAAATGAAAAAAAGGGAATATTACGGGGGCCGCTTAAGATGGCTTGGCGGGCCGGATGCGGCCCGCGGGCCGCCAGTTGGCCACCACTGCCCTACATGAACTGCACGCCAATTTGTTATTTATTTAGCGTATGGCTTTTAGTGCCGGGAGGGTCCGAGGACATGTTCGGCTCGCCAGTTTTGTAGCTGCTTCAAGCGGACACCCATGGGGTGAGCCACTAGTACCGTTCAATTTGATGAAGTTCCAACTTTCGCTACCAGATGTCACTTACACCTATTGGTGAACGTTGGAACTTTGATAGAACGTTTCATCGAAATCTAATCTAGAAATTTAGCTTCACACAAGTTAATTTAGTGGAAGGATCTTTTACATGCCATAAATCTATGACATGAGCCCACCAGCTTTACTTCCCCTTTGATGGAAGACATACTGAAGAATTTTAACGCGCTTAAAAAATCCGACGACTTTGGCCGGGTTTGAACCCGCTACCTTGGGCATAGAAGCTCAGCATGCTACCAACTACGCCTTCGAAACCGCCTGAGAAGTGATGGATTCGATTTTTTCCTCAGCCGTCCTACAAGCAACTTTCCGTGAATATACCCCTCTTCAATTCCAGGCAAATGCTGGGATGGCTCCTAACTCAAGACCATGGCCGTCTCCATCCCAAATTTAGCTCTACAACTACATAAGCCTACTAGTAGAGAACAAGTAAAAACACTCACTTAATTATCTACTGTTTCAATAGACCTAATCATCTTTGCTTTTGTATAGTTAAACGTCTTCTAAATGTCGGCGACCACGGGACCCCAGCTTAGTCCAGCATTGCTTCCACTTACTTGTGCTGGGCTCCTCTCTGTTATCTTTCCTGTCTATCACCGTTGGTCAACTCTTGTTCTTTTCTGACCCCGACGGTATTAGGGTATCCGAGGCCTAGGGAGTCTTTGGGGCTACATGACCGCGTTGTCGCAGCCCCTAAACTAAGGAACCAACCAACCAACCAAATTTCCCGCCAATTGACCCTTGTCTCATCTTTCCTGATCCCTCATTCTTCGAGTGGTCAGATCTCTTGATTTCTTTTCATGGTATCTCCTGCCTTCTGCTCAAGGCCCTCGAGGAGGCAGGGTGTGTGTAGCACCACCACTTATGGTGCACCCTGGATATTGCTACACCCTCAAGGGCTCACTGCTGGTGAGTTCGGACGTTGACGACACCGAGGGCTTCCTGAGCTGGGTCCAGTTTTTCTCCTTCTCCCATTGCGTTTGGGGCGGGCCCTCTCCTCTTTCCTCTGTGCCATTCTTGACTCTCCTTCCTTCCAAGTCCCTCAATTCTCATTCTTCGAGGGTTGAGGGTATTTCCTTCCCTCCTGTCTTTTATTTACAATCTTCTCCTTTTTGTTTCCCATTACCTCTTCTAGTTTGTAAGAGAGTAGTTAGTTGTAGTTGTAGGTTTCATTTGCTCATCTTTCATTTTTCACTATCGCCCGAACCATCTGGGGCCGATAACCAAGATGTTAGGCTCTTTAAAACAACAATTAACATCATCATCATCATCAGCATCATCGTCGTCTAAAAGTCAGAATTCTTACCTACCAAAGCCAACTCAGTGTATGTCGTAGAGGCTCAATGGCGTAGTGGAAGGTTGGGGCTTCCATCCTTCCTGACATTGGCGCTAGGTGGGATGGAGTTGTCAACTCCAACCTGGCCGCCTTTGCTCCCAGGAATTAGCCTACTCTGGTACTCAATTCTGTTATAGGTTGAGTGAATCCCAGGGCCATTAGCGTTACTGGAAGCGGTCATTTGTTTTAAATTCCACTACCTGGGAGAAAATCAAACCCACTTCCTTCCAGTTAGAAGCACAGTGCCTCTACCGGCAGAACCACGCAGTATTACCTACCAATAATTTCGAGAACTACAAACATCCTGTCAAAAGTCAGAGACCACCCTTTAAAACAACAATATCTAACTAAATAACTCTCTCCACTCATTGCGCGACAATATCTTCTTGTTACATTCTGTAGGCTATGCCCTGCGCGCATCAGTGGTCGCTCTTATAGACTAATTGGTTGACTCTGAACCATTACTAATAGGTATCCATAATTACTTCGTTAGAGAGTTGTATTATTCAAGTAACACTATAGTTTATTCTTTCTTCTGATTGTATTACAAATAAATCACAAATCGTAGTAACAGTAATTATAACTTGCTGACAAATTAATTCTGTGCTTAATGAGGTAGAAACGATGTACTTAGCAATACTACTGTGCATTTAGTGGAGGTGTTGCTGTTTGAGTCTTCAGTCTTTTAACTGGTTTGATGGAGCACTCCACGCCTCCCTGTCCTGAGCTAATCGTTTCATCTCTAAATAGCTATCACATTCTACATCCAAGGCAATCAGTTTTACATAGTCCAACCTTGGAGTACCCCTACAGGTCTTATCCTCGACTATTCCTTCCATATCTAAGTTTTCTATTTTTGGGTGGCTTAACACCGGCATGTGACCTACCGACCTATCTCTCTTATTGCTTGCCAAGGTGGGTGAGCGTATCGGACTTCTAACCCCAAGCTTGCACTTTCGCTCCTGGCCGTGGTAAGTGATTTATGAAAGGCGACAAAAATCACAGCATGCAAGTCATGCGTTGTTGGCATGTTAAAGAATCCATCTGAATTCAGTAGGCCATGTTCATGATGGAAAATTAATCTGGGGATTTTTCTCCAACACTGAAGTTCCTCCTTTCTCAACTAGAAAGCGCCATAGTGTCAAGCAGCTTAAATATCTAACTCCTTGACTTTCATACCGTCCCAAGGAACGACTAAATTCGACATGCAAGCTGTCCTCTGGGTGTCAATTAACAAAGCTTTTATCCGGCACTCGAGGCCATGCGATATTACTATAATTATTATTTCTTCTTCTTCTTCTTTCGTTTCACCCTCTTTGGGGTACGTTGAATCAATCATTTCCCTGTACGCTGTTCTTTCCGTAGAGCCCAGTACTTCTTCATCCTTTCCGATCTTCTTTTCCTCTCTTCTTGCGAGATAATAGGTTTGGACTTTAGTGTAGCTCTGTCTTGGAACCTTATATTTTCGTCTTTAGTAATTAATTTGGCTGTTCGATCGAGTAATGACGTTTCTGTCATTTTCATATCTACTAGGTCTTTTTCAATTTCTTTAAACCAGTTGGGTTTTGTTTTACGATTACGGAAAAAGTCAAAGATTTTTTTCGTTAATCTATTAGAATCCATTCTCAGAAGATGACCGTAAAATTTATCCTCCTTTTTCGCATGTTATCTGAGAATTTTTCAATTTCGTGGTAGAGAGTTTTATTCCTTATGTATATAATCTTGTTATCCTGAAATTTTGGTCCTATAATTTTTCTTAACATTTTTCCTTCCTTCAGCTCGAGTTTTTCCATTTGGCCCTTAAAATTTATAGTTAGTGTTTCTGCTGCGTGCAGTGCCTCTGGCTTAATGACTGTCTTGTAATGTTTAATTTTGGACCCACATGAAAGGGATTTTTTATTGTATGTATCTGTTATTATTATTATTATTATTATTATTATTATTATTATTATTATTATCTCTTCTCTTCATTAGCAGTCGCCACAAGCATCTCTCCTCACCAACTCGTCTTAATACCTCTTAATTTGTTACTCTATCTAACCATCTGTTCTTCAACATTCTCCTGTAGCACCACATTTCAAACGCTTCTAGTATCCTCTTTTCTGCTGCACCAACAGTCCAAGTTTCACTTCCATAGAGCGCCACGCTAAAGACAAAGGCTTTCAAAAATGACTTCCTAATACCTAAATCATTGTTCGATGTCAACAGATTCCTTTTCTATAGAAATGCTTGCCTTGCCCGATTCAATATATTTTGTATATCCTCTTTGCTCCATCCATCACTGGTTATTTTGCTTCCCAGATAGCAACAGTCTCCCACTTTAGTTTTCAGCACTCAATTTGACGTTATAGGGGTTTCTGATCTATTTCGGCTGAATTCCATTATTAGCCTATTTTCAGTTTTTAAAAAATAGGCTTATGAGATCACCTTTTCTCCGTGTGTGTGTGTGCGTGTGTGTGTGTGTGTGTGTGTATCCCCCTAAAAACTTCTAAACGGCTAGGGCGATTTCAATGAAACCCGGTAAGTTCATAGCACTATTCCGGACGACCCCGACCGACCCTTGAAATTTTGTTATATCTCACCAATCCAACATGGCGGCTGTGCGAACTATTTCACCAGCATTCAATATCTCTGAAACTATTCCCGACATCACCCTGGAATTTTTTACGGTGATAAAGGGAACTACTAGAAGTTCACCTATGTGACTATTGAAAAACTCATAACTACAAAACCAACAAGGCGGCCACGCGAAATTGCGACTTTTAAATAGACGTTTCTCGCGATTTAACCAACCAAACGCAATAAAACTTGGTACAGTATATGTTTATACACATTGTAATGCACCGACATCTAACTAAGTTCAATTGTTTACATAACCACAAGATAGCGGCTGTGCGAAATATTTCACCGGCATTCTCTATCGCTGAAACTATTTGCGGCATCACCCTGAAATTTTGTAGGGAGATAAAGGGCACTACTGGAAGTTCATCTATAATACTTTCAAAAACCGGTTAACTACAAAACGAACATGGCGGCCAAGCGAATTTGAAAATTTTTAATAGACCTTTCTGGCGATTTAATGTTCCAAACGCAATGAAATCTGGTACAGGAAATGTTTATACACATTGTAATACACTGGTATCTAATTTTGTTCAATTGTTTACATAATCTCAAGATGGCGGCTTAGTGAATTTTAAAATTAAGTTTTTATTTCTTGTGTCGTAATCATGCGATCGATGTGAAAGTTTGAATAATGAACCCTTCGCAATAATTTTCCTTTAATGGTTTATGTCTATATGGCCTATATATTTAACAATCCAACATGGCGACCATCCGAAATATTTAGACGGCTCTGAATATCTACGAATCTATTATAGCAATGAAACTGATTTTTTTTTTATGTTCATAGGGGCTATGTACTTAAGTTCACCTATAGGACTTTAAATAACCTGGTGATCACAAATCCAACATGGCGGCGACGCGAAGTATAAATATTCACGTGGACGTTTCTCGCAATTTAACCATCCGAGTGCAGTGAAACTTGGTACAGTAAATCCTTATACGAATGTTAATTCACTGGCATCTAATTTATTTCAATTGTTTCCATAACCACAAGATGGCAGCTGTGCGATATTTTAAAATCTCCGTGTTACTTCTTGTGTCCTAATCGTGCGATTGAAGTTTGAATGCTACACGTACACAATAATCTTCAAGTAACAGTACATAACTCTAGGACCTACATATATAAAATCCAACATGGCGACCATCCGAAATATTTAGTCGGTTCTCAATATCTACAAATCTATTTCAGCAATCAAACTGAAATTTTGTATGTAGATAGAGGCAATTAACATAAGTAGGATATATGAAAATAGGCTGTATAGTTCTTCACGGAACTACTCGTTTTTGTTTTACATTTATTGATTTTCATCATGAATTCCTTCCTATAGACGGAGTCCATGCCATTTAAAATTCATTCAAATCCCCTGGTAAATCGACAAAGATGACAATTTTAGTGGAGGAGACATTAGAAATTTTGGGTGTCATTTCAAAGGTCCGGTTTTGTGATTCTCATCTCTTGCAATAAATTTCATTCTGGTCTGAGGGTTGGAATGGGGTAGGCCTACACTCAATTTCGTCAAGTAAATCTGAGAAGAGGAGGATTAAATTCCCTCCTCAGCCATCCTGTAAGTGGTTTTTCGTGCTTTCCTACTTTTACTCCAGGCAAATGCTGGGATTGTATCTAACTAAATTACACTGCTGCCTCCTTCCCAATCCTCACCTGAATTAAAAATACAAGGATGATGATGATAATTGTTGTTTTAAGGTGACCGGTAGGATATTAGCATTTTAAAATAGAATATTATTCCGCAATAGTGACTATTAGTTCAGGCTGATCGTAACGTATCGTGCTTTTCCGTGCCGTCCCGTTGTCAAAATGGCGGCTATATATATATTTTTCTTTTTTTGCTCGCAAATCCATACATTTCCATAAATTCGTAAGTTTATATCCTTTTAGGAGTGTACTGAACAAAATAATACATTTTTAGTATCAAATGGTTTATAAAAACGGCAGAAAATGCTAATGAAATCGTTCAATACCAGACAAATATTCCAGGCAGTTATACTAATCCTGTTATTAACGCAATTTTAGCATTGAGCGATTTTAGCACTATGGTAGCGTCTCTGACTCGCAGCTTGGAGGTTTCTGGTTCAAATCCCTACAGGTTCAACTTTTTTTTACAGCCATCAAAATAAAACTGATTAGACAAAATTCCACATACCCAAGTACACGGGGCTAAATGAACACAATTCACAAGCCCCTCAAATGGCACAATAACATTCCCCTTATAGTACACTGTGCTTACCCCTAGACCTAGGCAATAAGCACCTAATTGTTTTCCTTCAGGATTTCCACGGTTAATAAATGTACGCAAAACGTCCCTTGATTAATGGAATGATCATTCGATAAAGTGCACTGGTTCATTATAACAAAGGGCGGCAGTAAAGCACGAGGCAATGTCCGGATGTTGACGAGTAATATACAATAGTCAAATGAGGGGAGAGAAGAGCAGTCTCTCAATTGCTGCAGCTGCATGTGTACAGCCTGCTGAGTTACGTTCCCTAAAGCAATAGCTCCACGAGTAGCGAATAGAATAAAATCTCTGATAGACAGAGATTGGGTTGGGGAGACAGTATTGCAACCATCACCTGATACATGGCGATTATTAGCTACATTGATTCCCTAATTGTCTAATACAAAATTCGTGCTGAGTAAGTTCAATAAATGACAACATGATTTAACTAGTAGTTCCGGGAAGAACTAAAAAGCCTATTTATTTATATATATCCTATTAATAACCCCTGGCACTACAGCTCATGAAGGGCCTAGGCCAACCATGAGACCACTGCCCAGCCATTTGGCCTGCAAATAGTGGGGTGACGCGTGATCAGCGCATCGGGTCCCCTCGGCCGTTAAACATGGACCACTTAAAGATCTATACAAGCACACGGCATCAACTGCAAGCGCACTAAGATATTACGCAGTCGTTCAACGACGATATAACGATGGAATTCGGACTTGAAAAATGTAAAGCGTTCGTACAAGCAAGAGGGAAACTTGCTACAGCAGAGGGCTTTCAAGTCGGTCTAGATGAGCTAATCGAGTGTTTGGATGAGGGCAAGTCCTACAAATACTTGACTCAATCGACAGGAATATACTGTATGCCATTCATAAAGAAATGGGCACAGATAACAAGACATTACAATGAATAAATGAGTCGCTAACAAACACATACTCAAAAGTCAAGTTCCTGGGTGAAATATCTGAACCATTTGAAACCAAAACAGGCGTAAGACAAGGAGATTGCCTATCCCCACTTTTGTTCAATTGTGGTTTGGATAAGTCGCCTCCGTAGCGTAGCGGTCAGCATGGTTAGCTGCTGCCCCGGAGGTCCTTGGTTCGATTCCCGGCTCTGCAACGAAATTTGACAAAGTGGTATGAGGACTGGAACGGGGTCTACTCAGCCTCGGGTGTTCCAAATGAGTAGAGGGGGTTCGATTCCCTCCTCAGCCATCCTCGAAGTTGTTTTCCGTGGTATCCCACTTCGTCTTCGGGCAAATGCCGGGATGGTACTGCCCCCGTAATTGAATTATATAGAGACCACGGTGGCTATGTTGGAAATTATAAAGAAAGTTATGGCTGTCATAGTTATGACGTGGGTAGTCATGACGTAAGCACGGATGACGCAGACGATATGCCAGCAGGCTACTTGAACTGAGATTCTCAGTGACGTCAGCATTTATTCGAGAAAGATCCGAGATCTACGACGCAGTCGCAGGAAACGTGGAATTCTGCTGAGGAAGAAATTATGCAATTGGAGGGGAGGCATGAACCAATGAACGATAGTCTGAAGGAAGACGGAGATCGCTGAAACTATGATATTTTTATTACTTTTTGGAATGCAGAATTGTGGAAATCCATTTGCAGTAGAGGCATTGATCTGGAATTTTGGTGAAATTTATTTTCAGTTTTTGAATTTTGAAAATCCGTCATGTATTGACGAAGTTGGAACTTCGAGCGATGACGCAGTAACACCCTATGGAAGGGATGGATACGCCCCTCATGAAGTTTATAAAAGGCCTTGCGCAGAAGAGAGGAGTCTCATTCTCAGATCATCAATCGTCTCATTCTCAATCGTCTGATAGCTCAATCGTCAGATCTCAAATAGTCATTTCGGTGAAACGTCGAGTGAGATTAGTAGAGAGAGTCGTCTTTATAACGCGTGGTGAAGCCACTGCATTAAACGAGAGTCGAGCATACAAGCAGTGCAAGTTTACTGTGAGTAAATCTAGGTGAAGTTGAAACGCACATTATAACGCGTCTACAAGATTAGCTGTGAACAGTTAGCGGTCGCCTATAAGCTAATTCTATTGTGCAGTGCTACAGTAAGGAGTGTAGAAAAGTTGAACAATTTCGAGGAATTATTTTGGAAGATATTAGCAATTTTAGACGACTGACAAAAGTGATTTTCTCGCCACATGAGAAGCACTTTGTATCGCCAGAATCTACGCCACGGCTGACACGGCTAGTGAAATAGGGAGACTTCAGATTGCTTTTGTGACACAACGCTATGGTATTATGGAGCAGTTTAATATGGCAGTTTGTTCTTCTATTACCATAACCGAAGAGAAGATGGAAGGCTAAAGGACTTTAATGCAATTGGGACATATTTCAACGGAGTAAGATAGCAGCATGGAACTTCGCTAATTGCTATTCCACACAAGCGAACATGTGGTGAATAACCATCTACACCCATGTTTCGTGGTCCAACGCTGAATACTATCAAACAGCAATGGAAATGATTTCATACTCACTGTATATGAAAATTTCTTCGGAAATTACTACAAAAACTTCATGGCGATTTTCTACTGGAACTTCAGGGATTTTTCAAGAGAGGTCAGGGTTGTCCCGACTCACAAAGAAGATTATTGCCGGAAGGATGTCGTTCGTCTTCACGGAGCAGTGCAATTTCCGGAAGGGGAAGCAGTTCGATTCTTCGAGGGTGCTGTTTCTTGTTTCGAGGATGGAGCTCAGCTTTAACTTGGTGAAATGGATCCATCAACAGTCTTCTTTGGGGAATTTTCCTCTGGAACGTCAATCGGCAGATAAGGTAGTCGTGAACGTTTATTGTATTTGAGTTTCTTAGCAATATTTGAGCAACCATTTTCCCATATTTTTGTCCTCATGTATTTTGCCTTATATTCTTGTTTGAGATTCCTATTCTCAGTACACCTTGATGAGTTATGCCTTTTTCGACGATTTATTAAGACATTGTTATGTCATGGGCATAGTTAAACGATTTTGGATCAGTTGAGACTGATATTTAGATTTTTCAGTAATTTGCTTATTTTTTTTGTAGTCACGATTTGACTGTAAGTTAATGATTTTTATGGCAGATTTAAATTCAGACAGCGTGTCACTTTATTAAAGTAATTCTACCCCAGTTTAATTACTTTGACCAATTTTCTGTCATCATCAAGAAGGAAGAACATTTGAATGATTTTAGAGCGTTAAAATCCATTACGTTGTCGACGATCTTTGAAATACTAGTCGTTATTTGAATTGATTGCAACACAGACATTTATCGTCAGTTATGAACGATCATTGCATCATAGACCATTTTGTGAAAGATGAACTTTAATTATGAATTATTGAATGCATTAAAGTCATGAACTTTTGTTAGGAGTTTTTTCCCAATTAGAGATTTGTATAATGATGTTTGCATTCCCCAGTCTAATTGGATTCTATTCGACTATTTTGCGGTTTAGTCGCACATTGTTTGATGATAGTATTTTTATTCTACAATTCTTTGAAGATGTTAATCCTAAATTTTGATAGACCAGACAGGCGTATATAAGCGTATTCACTATTAAATTTGTTTGTGATTGGCAAATTTTTACTTCATTACGATTCATGAATGAAATCCACGAAGGTTAAATGACAACAGTTTTGAAACAATGAATGATTATAAGAATTTTTAAGTGGAACTATGAATGTATAATCGCTAGTGCAGCGGACATGTTGAAAGTCGCTGATGTATAATGCCCTTAAATAAATGAAGGAGATTCCCACAGTAATTAATGATGATAAAGATTGTGTTAGTGGAGGTTTTTGTAAGTTCTGTGGAAGATTTTGATGCCATATATATTAATATATGATGAATTTTGGGCTATTTTTAATGCAGTTTGTGCATTATTTTGTAAGCGAAGTATTTTCCGCTGGAGTGTATTGTCATAGTTCGTTGAAAATTAATCAAGTGAATTTACTGTTATAATTAACAAGAGTTTTGAAAGAATTTGAGATAAGATTTTGAATGAAGATTACCGTCACAAATAATTATAATAATTATTACAACCTTTATTAAACCAGATTGTGACATTTACATATATAACTAACCTTCATTGGTCGATTATATAATCACGATTATGAAATTACCAACCGGATGAACATGTGGTTCAATGTATTTCTTAAATTAATAATTTAAATAATTTAAATGTTAATATTGTAAATAATGATGTAAATATCTTTGACAATAATGTGGAACGAAAGTAATGTTAAAGGCGTGTTTAAAATTTTTGTAATTATCTTCGACAATATTATAAACAATTTCTAATTGTTATAAATAATTTATGTGATTTTGTTATAAACATTTAAGAGTGTGTTTTATACTCTAAACTATACTTATTAAACATTTGGATGATAATTTAACAAGTTTAGGGATTGTCAGAATAATCCAGTGGTATGTGAGTAAAGCATTTGAAAGATTTGCGTCAATATATATGAGCTGTCTTGCAGACATTTAAAGCTTTGAGAGGGAGCTGAATTCTTACGCAGTGTGGCGTGACAAGTGAGCCCCATTTAACAGGTGTGCGTCAGGTTGAAGAGTAGATCGCAGCTGGTTAGACAACTGGTTATCAGCGGGCGAGGTCGATACTCTGGCCTTGCGCCTATTAATACAAGTGTCATGTTTATTAAAAGAAACCAAATGCTCTATATATATGTGTCTCATCCTGACTTCCTTATCCAATCCAAATGTGTTTTGAATGTTACGCTATTTTGAGCTCATGGGAGCTAACATATTGTTTGATAACTTTGCAAGTCCTTTAGGAGGACATAGTCAGATTGACATGGGCTACTGATAGCCACATTTATTTTGTTGAGTTGTTAAAATCATACCCTTTATTTGAAATAAAAGCTCTTGTACATTTCAAAGTTCTCGTCTGCGTTCTGGTTCATTTTTAAATGTCATGGTGAAGGTTATTGTGGGAGCATACTTTAGAGATCCTGTTGTCAACCCAATCCCCGAGATAATTTTAAGAGGTAAGTAAAGGTAAGTATGAACCCCCGTCTATTTTGGTGTGTTCCACAATAATTTTCTTGGTAACTTCTGTGTTCAAACCTCGGTAGTATCTGTCAGTGCCATTTTCATTGGTGTAGCTGAGCCGGCGCGGTTGATTATTGGCAATCCGATTGAGGGGGCGGATATCTGACAGCCTACTATCCGGGTAAAACGGGGACAGAAGGATTGGCGCAGTCAACGTATGGGGCCTGTTCAACATAAGTGGATCACCAGGTTGAACGCCAGTAGGATTGGCAAACCTAAAACGTGTGGCTCGATTAGACTCAAATAAAGAGGTTGATTCTTTGTTAGATGTCTAGGCCAATTGTAGATTTTAAGAGTGTGATTATATAGGAATTAAATGTTGTATTGTATTAGGAAAATTACACTCAGAAAAGATCAGATCTTATACAACTTGAGAAAGGTTAAGTAGGCTGGAAACTTAGGAAAATCGCCTATGATCTGGAATCTTATTTTATTTGACCGGCTTATGACATTTTAGTCATATTAAAGATAAAATTAAATTATTTGGATTGTAAATGTAAATTATTTGTGTTAGGATTTTTTAAAATGGGCCAGGGAAATTTGAACATGTGCTTGAGTTTGTTTCAACATGAAGTGTCTTCGAAAGTTAATTATAAGGTAGTTATAAGTTAGATTTAAGACAGAAAATTGATCAAATTTATATATGGTGAAAAGTGTTGCTCAAATGTTGTTATTTTGCTCTATTGATGTATGTCCCTACAGCAGTCTAATTTTTGAATAATATTGTAATGGCAGATGAAAGTTTGAAGATGATGTTAGAGGAGATGTCTGCTAACATGAAGCAGATGATGGAGGAGAATGCTAGTAATTTGTCTGCTAATTTGAAAGCTAGCATGGATGAAAGTTTGAAAGCTATTCAGACCAGTTCTGCTAACTTAGAGGAGAATATGTCGCGTTTACAGATTAATACCCAAGGAATTGAGAATGCTGTAACTGACATGCGCTCAGACGTGTCCAATGTTAAAATAGATGTGTCTAATATGCATAAAAATGTTGCTGATGTTAAAATTGATGTTGCTAATGTGCATAAAGATCTTACAATGTTGAATCTAGATGTAGCTAATGTCCGAGGTGATATTTCTTGTGCTAGGGCTGAGGTATTTGTTGTTAAAAATGATGTTGCGACTGTCCAAGACAAGGTTGAGGAAGTCCAAAGAGAAATCCAAAATGTTAGAACTGATGTATCCAATGTTCAGGTTGTTATTAATAACATTCATTCGGATGTAAATGAGGTGCAAAGTGACATAACTAAGATTCAAGTAGAAGTCAACACAGTTTTCGTAGATATTACTAAAGTCCAAACCGATGTAAATAAAGTTAGGGAAGACATAGAAAATTCGAAAACTCTTTGTACGCGTAATATAAGTGCATTAACGACTCGATTAGTTGATGAGTCAGTTAGAACGACAGCGTCTTTAGCAGGTTTAAAGTATGATGTAGAGGTCATGAGAACCCAAGTATTAGACCATAATAAAGTATTGAAAGAAGATATCGAAATAGACATAGCAGAAATGTTAACGGCAAATGTAGCAGTATGGAAAGACGAGTGGAATATGTCAAGTGGGGAACATGTAACCCAAATTCAGGAACGTATTGAAAGAAAACTTGCCAGTACTCAAATAGATATTAACAATGAAGTAGTACAGATTAGGAAAGATTTAAGCGTCAGGATGGATTCGCTATCCGAAAGACAAGTTGAAGATAGAACACAACTAGGTCGGGATGTGCAAACATTAAAATCTGCATTAGAGGATCAGATTCATAAAGTTGTCTCTGATGTGAATGAAACGTCGAGTAAACTACAGAATTTGAAGTTAGGAGAGGCTAGTTTGATGGAGACCTACAAAGAAGAGTTAATCAAGAAAGTCTTAACGGAAATCACTGACAAGGATACAGAAGGCTTGGCTTGCGAAACCAATAGGAATTATGCCAGAAGATATAACCTAGCTCCAGAAGAGAGAGACGTGACTCCTGAAGAACGTATATCCAGATTCAGGGAGGAAGATGACGAGAGGAATATGGAACCTGAGTGGAACTATCGAGATAGTGGGAAAAACTACCCGGATTCATATCCGAGGAACGTGACGGTCATCAGGAATTTTGAAGACAAATCGCAAAAATTCAGTAACACTGATAGTTTGACGCCTATAGAATATGTAAGGAACCTCAAAGATTATTTCATCGAAGCTCACATTCCCAGAGAGAGAGAGATGAAGATAGTGGAGAGATTTTTGATTGGAGGACCCCTCGAATGGTTTCGCGCATTTAGATACACATTCAGTAACTTTGACGAGTTTGCAGAGGCATTAATCAAACGATTTTGGTCCATAGAAGCGCAGAATTCGTTAAGAGCGGAGGTGTATTCAAGAAAATACTCAGGTACTCTTCCAACGCGGTACGCTGATTTCTTTACGAGTCAATTATCCCGCTTGAGATTTTTGCAACCCCCATTGTCAACGGAGCAATTAATTGATGCGATTTCTCGTATGCTGCCTGTGGAGGTGAGGAGACTAATTATTTCGTCAAACATCAGGGATTTGACCAGCATGGATGAATTACTGAGGAGGTTAGACTACACAAGTCCAATGCCTAACGTGGTACAGAAAGGTCAAAGGCATGACTTCAAAGAAATAAATACTGTATATATGGACCAAGTCCAGCAGACTGACAAACCAGATGAGGAGAAAACTGACAATGTAGGTCCTCACAGGAATAATCAGTTTCGAAATAACAGATCGCAAGGTTACCGTCCGTATCAACAGAGAAGAGGCTGGAACTATGGTCGAGGAAATTACAACAATGGAAGAGGCAGATATTACAACAATAATGGTTATAACAGAAATTATAATAGGAATAACCAGAGCCAAAACAGAAATCAGAATCCTCAAGGTCAGGTTATGACACCCGATCAGTATCAGGAAAGAGAGAAGGAAAGCCAGCAATACCTGAAAGAATTACGGGAAAAAGAAGCCGACAACCAAAAGAAAAGGCAGGATGTTGTAATCGATCCTGGGCCTTCTACGAGCCAACAGAATTTTGAGGTCGGTAACACAAAAAAAAACGCCGATTTCTCAACGACAGTGAGAACTTGTAAATACATTGCCACACCACTCCTGATTACAATTAATGAGATATATGAAGTGACTGATGAAGATTTGCTAGAAGAGAGGGGTATCGTTAAAGAGGAAAGACCATGTGCCTTACCTATTATTTCTGTACGGATAGATGGCCAACAGTACAAAGCCCTGATGGATACTGGGGCAATTATTTCCATCATTTCAGAGGAATGTTATCAAAGTCTGCTAAGAGGAGAGAACATGACAGTTCTACCTGTTTCTACCGTCAAAGTGAGAGGGATATTCCAAGATAAGGCAGTGAAGTGCAAGATTCAAGTGTTATTGAACTTTGAGATCAATGGAAGGAATTATGAACAGATCTTTATTGTGGTGAGCAAGATCAATTTTGATATGGTGCTTGGAATCGATTTTATATCGAAGGTCGGAGCTATTATTGACATGAAGAACAGAAGTATTAGCTTTAATGATGGGTACATGATCACAGAAGAGATAGAAAAACAGGACGTGAAAAACAGTCTGGAAATAGACCTTAGGGAAGAAATTTTGAATACCATAATTAATGAAGTGGGAAATTTAGCAGAAATACCCAGTAGAAAAACTGAAGGATTTGAAGAAATTCAGGGGGAATTTGAGGATCTGATAAAGGAATTCCCAGATATTTTTGATGAAAAGCCTGGATTGATTAAGGATTATAAATACAAGATAAGGCTGACAGATGAAACCCCTTACCAGAAGAGAATATACCCCATTCCTGAGAAATACTATCAAGAAGTACGAGGGTTAATCAGAAAAATGGAGGTAGACGGGATTATTAAAAAACAGGCGTCGTCTTATATAAACCCCATCACAGTAGTGAAGAAAAGTAATGGTCAGATACGTCTTTGTCTCGATGCCAGGACCATCAACTTGAAGATTCTTCCAGACAATGACCGACCACCCAAGATTAGAGATCTGCTTCGAAAATTCAAAGGGAGAGCATGTTTCAGCGTTCTTGACTTGACGTCTTCATTTTATCAAGTTCAACTAGAAGAAGATAGTATGCAGTACACTGGATTCTTATTTGACCAGACGTCATGGGTCTTTGTCAGAATGCCTTTTGGTATGGTTAACAGTGGAACAGCACTTATTCGAGCACTTGATAGTAAGCTCACTGACGAAGTGAAAGAAAATGTAATCTGCTACATTGACGATTTAATCGTATCTTCACCCAGCGCCGCAGAACATTTAGTGCACTTGAGAAAGTTGTTCGAGAATTTAAGGGAGGCCAATATCAAGGTCAATTTTGGAAAATGTCAATTCTTGAAGCAGGAGATAAATTACTTGGGGCATACTATTGATAAAGATGGATATCATCCAAACATGAAAAAAGTAGATGCGATCACGAGATTTCCAAAGCCAACTAAGGTGAAACAAGTCAGAGAATTTGTAGGAGCATGCCAATTTATTAGCAGCCACTGTCCAAGATACTCTGAAATTATGGCTCCTCTGTATGACTTACTCAAGAAGAATAACAGATGGAAATGGAGTACCGCTGCAGACGAGGCTTTTGAGAAAGCAAAAGAGATGCTCAGAAATAATGTGAAACTGGAGTACCCAGACTTTGAGAAGGTGTTCTATATTGAGTCTGATGCATCAAGAGTAGGCATTAGTGCAGTCTTATACCAGAAAGACGAGGCAGGCAACAAGCACTACATTGCGTTCACTAGTCGGAAGTTGAAGAAACACGAGGAAAACTACTTCACGACAGAACTTGAAGCGTTAGCTTTTGTAACAGCATTGCAAGCGTGGAAGAAAATCCTGCTGGGACATAAGGTCATCATTATTACTGACCATAAAGCACTACAGTTTATGCTGCAAACTGACATGTCAAGTGATAGATTGACACGTTGGGCTTTGTTCACCCAACAGTTTAACGCCACTATTGTCCACCAGCCTGGGAAAGATAACTTACTGGCTGATGCTCTATCACGTAACCCTATTAAAAATGTGCAGATACACCATGTACAATTGGAGCAAGAAGATCAAGAAACCGTTAGGAGGTTAGCCCGAATCGGTGTGTCACAGAAGAGACACGCTCCAATAAGGAAAATGTACAGGTTCCTCAAGGGTTACATGGACAATACGGATGTTGACTATGCAGCTACACGGAGAAATTCACGACACTTTGTCTTGAGTGGAGACATCGTATGCAAGTATGCTGACTCTGCGCATACAAAACTCCGAATAGTCGTGCCACCTAAACTTGTTGTCAATTTAGTGTGGGTAGCTCATCACGCAACTGGACATGCCGGTTTAGATAAAACTCTTAATACTCTTAAAGAGAGATTTATTTGGACTAACATGCGTTCCAGCATTGCCAAGGTCATTCGATCATGTGACAAATGTCAAAGAGCAAAGTATGCTTCTGCTTTATTAAAAGGAAAACCGAAGGCTATGATTCCTTCTAAGCCAAACGAACTAATGGCGACGGACATATTTGGCCCCTGTCCGAAGGGATATCAGGGTAACCAGTACCTGTTGGTTACCGTGGATGTTTTCTCAAAATTTGTTACAATGAGTCCCATGCAGAAAGCTAACACAAGGAACGTAGTAAGCAGACTGGAGAATGCTGTATTTCCTAAAGCTGGTAAACCAGAATATCTACTGTCAGATCATGGAACGCAGTTTACATCCGTGGAATTTGCAGCGGATATGGAAAGGCTTGGCATTAAGCACTTATTTTCAAGCGTGCGTTACCCAGAATCGAATTCCTCAGAAAGATATATGGCTGAATTTTCGAAATTCTGTCGAATTTTCTGTCCAAATGATCATTCTGGTTGGGTGAGATTTGTACCCCTTATTGAGGAATGTCTGAACTCTACAGTGCAGGAGAGCACAGGAGAAGTGCCAATGCGACTTCATCTAGGAAGAAACCCAGAAAGGCCGTGGGATAATCTTTTCAACCACATTCCTAGAGATCCCGACCTAGGAAGGCAGCAGAGGATTGACAAGGCGAAGGAACAACTCCAGAAAGCAGCAGAGAAACGATTGAAATGAGTAGCTGGAAAACGTTTTGGTACAGCCTTACAAGTTGGAAATCTTGTATTATTACGCAGACCTGTCAAGGCTGATATGAGCAAGAAAATCTACCCCAAATTTGGATTTGCATTTATGGGGCCGTTTTGGATTACGAACGCCTATGGAAACAACTGCTATGAACTCTAGGATGATGAGAATAATGTCATTTACGGCAAGTTCAATGCTGGAAATTTGAAAAGATACTATCCTAGAGTAAGCCAGTAATAATTCAATTTCGTGTTCAAGAGAGTTGATGTACTTGTAACACTGAGTTTAAAAACAATTTGCAACTGTTTTTAAAACGTGGTGAGGGGAGAATGCCCCCGTAATTGAATTATATAGAGACCACGGTGGCTATGTTGGAAATTATAAAGAAAGTTATGACTGTCATAGTTATGACGTGGGTAGTCATGACGTAAGCACGGATGACGCAGACGATATGCCAGCAGGCTACTTGAACTGAGATTCTCAGTGACGTCAGCATTTATTCGAGAAAGATCCGAGATCTACGACGCAGTCGCAGGAAACGTGGAATTCTGCTGAGGAAGAAATTATGCTATTGGAGGGGAGGCATGAACCAATGAACGATAGTCTGAAGGAAGACGGAGATTGCTGAAACTATGATATTTTTATTACTTTTTGGAATGCAGAATTGTGGAAATCCATTTGCAGTAGAGGCATTGATCTGGAATTTTGGTGAAATTTATTTTCAGTTTTTGAATTTTGAAAATCCGTCATGTATTGGCGAAGTTGGAACTTCGAGCGATGACGCAGTAACACCCTATGGAAGGGATGGATACGCCCCTCATGAAGTTTATAAAAGGCCTTGCGCAGAAGAGAGGAGTCTCATTCTCAGATCATCAATCGTCTCATTCTCAATCGTCTGATAGCTCAATCGTCAGATCTCAAATAGTCATTTCGGTGAAACGTCGCGTGAGATTAGTAGAGAGAGTCGTCTTTATAACGCGTGGTGAAGCCACTGCATTAAACGAGAGTCGAGCATACAAGCAGTGCAAGTTTACTGTGAGTAAATCTAGGTGAAGTTGAAACGTACATTATAACGCGTCTACAAGATTAGCTGTGAACAGTTAGCGGTCGCCTATAAGCTAATTCTATTGTGCAGTGCTACAGTAAGGAGTGTAGAAAAGTTGAACAATTTCGAGGAATTATTTTGGAAGATATTAGCAATTTTAGACGACTGACAAAAGTGATTTTCTCGCCACATGAGAAGCACTTTGTATCGCCAGAATCTACGCCACGGCTGACACGGCTAGTGAAATAGGGAGACTTCAGATTGCTTTTGTGACACAACGCTATAGTATTATGGAGCAGTTTAATATGGCAGTTTGTTCTTCTATTACCATAACCGAAGAGAAGATGGAAGGCTAAAGGACTTTAATGCAATTGGGACATATTTCAACGGAGTAAGATAGCAGCATGGAACTTCGCTAATTGCTATTCCACACAAGCGAACATGTGGTGAATAACCATCTACACCCATGTTTCGTGGTCCAACGCTGAATACTATCAAACAGCAATGGAAATGATTTCATACTCACTGTATATGAAAATTTCTTCGGAAATTACTACAAAAACTTCATGGCGATTTTCTACTGGAACTTCAGGGATTTTTCAAGAGAGGTCAGGGTTGTCCCGACTCACAAAGAAGATTATTGCCGGAAGGATGTCGTTCGTCTTCACGGAGCAGTGCAATTTCCGGAAGGGGAAGCAGTTCGATTCTCCGAGGGTGCTGTTTCTTGTTTCGAGGATGGAGCTCAGCTTTAACTTGGTGAAATGGATCCATCAACAGTCTTCTTTGGGGAATTTTCCTCTGGAACGTCAATCGGCAGATAAGGTAGTCGTGAACGTTTATTGTATTTGAGTTTCTTAGCAATATTTGAGCAACCATTTTCCCATATTTTTGTCCTCATGTATTTTGCCTTATATTCTTGTTTGAGATTCCTATTCTCAGTACACCTTGATGAGTTATGCCTTTTTCGACGATTTATTAAGACATTGTTATGTCATGGGCATAGTTAAACGATTTTGGATCAGTTGAGACTGATATTTAGATTTTTCAGTAATTTGCTTATTTTTTTTGTAGTCACGATTTGACTGTAAGTTAATGATTTTTATGGCAGATTTAAATTCAGACAGCGTGTCACTTTATTAAAGTAATTCTACCCCAGTTTAATTACTTTGACCAATTTTCTGTCATCATCAAGAAGGAAGAACATTTGAATGATTTTAGAGCGTTAAAATCCATTACGTTGTCGACGATCTTGGAAATACTAGTCGTTATTTGAATTGATTGCAACACAGACATTTATCGTCAGTTATGAACGATCATTGCATCATAGACCATTTTGTGAAAGATGAACTTTAATTATGAATTATTGAATGCATTAAAGTCATGAACTTTTGTTAGGAGTTTTTTCCCAATTAGAGATTTGTATAATGATGTTTGCATTCCCCAGTCTAATTGGATTCTATTCGACTATTTTGCAGTTTAGTCGCACATTGTTTGATGATAGTATTTTTATACTACAATTCTTTGAAGATGTTAATCCTAAATTTTGATAGACCAGACAGGCGTATATAAGCGTATTCACTATTAAATTTGTTTGTGATTGGCAAATTTTTACTTCATTACGATTCATGAATGAAATCCACGAAGGTTAAATGACAACAGTTTTGAAACAATTAATGATTATAAGAATTTTTAAGTGGAACTATGAATGTATAATCGCTAGTGCAGCGGACATGTTGAAGGTCGCTGATGTATAATGCCCTTAAATAAATGAAGGAGATTCCCACAGTAATTAATGATGATAAAGATTTGTTAGTGGAGGTTTTTGTAAGTTCTGTGGAAGATTTTGATGCCATATATATTAATATATGATGAATTTTGGGCCTAGTTTAATGCAGTTTATGCATTATTTTGTAAGCGAATTTTTTCCGCTGGAGTGTATTGTCATAGTTCGTTGAAAATTAATCAAGTGAATTTACTGTTATAATTAACAAGAGTTTTGAAAGAATTTGAGATAAGATTTTGAATGAAGATTACCGTCACAAATAATTATAATTATTACAACCTTTATTAAACCAGATTGTGACATTAACATGTATAACTAACCTTCATTGGTCGATTATATTAACACGATTATGAAATTACCAACCGGATGAACATGTGGTTCAATGTATTTCTTAAATTAATAATTTAAATAATTTAAATATTAATATTGTAAATAATGATGTAAATATCTTTGACAATAATGTGGAACGAAAGTAATGTTAGAAGCGTGTTTAACATTTTTGTAATTATCTTCGACATTATTATAAACAATTTCTAATTGTTATAAATAATTTATGTGATTTTGTTATAAACATTTAAGAGTGTGTTTTATACTCTAAACTATGCTTATTAAACATTTGGATGATAACTTAACAAGCTTAGGGATTGTCAGAATAATCCAGTGGTATGTGAGTTAAGCATTTGAAAGATTTGCGTCAATATATATGAGTTGTCTTGCAGACATTTAAAGCTTTGAGAGGGAGCTGGATTCTTACGCAGTGTGGCGTGACAAGTGAGCCCCCATTTGACAGGTGTGCGTCAGGTTGAAGAGTAGATCGCAGCTGGCCAGACAACTGGTTATCAGCGGGCGAGGTCGATACTCTGGCCTTGCGCCTATTAATACAAGTGTCATGTTTATTAAAAGAAACCAAATGCTCTATATATATGTGTCTCATCCTGACTTCCTTATCCAATCCAAATGTGTTTTGAATGTTACGTTATTTTGAGCTCATGGGAGCTAACATATTGTTTGATAACTTTGCAAGTCCTTTAGGAGGACATAGTCAGATTGACATGGGCTACTGATAGCCACATTTATTTTGTTGAGTTGTTAAAATCATACCCTTTATTTGAAATAAAAGCTTTTGTACAGTTCAAAGTTCTCGTCTTCGTTCTGGTTCATTTTTAAATGTCATGGTGAAGGTTATTGTGGGAGCATACTTTAGAGATCCTGTTGTCAACCCAATCCCCGAGATAATTTTTAAGAGGTAAGTATGAACCCCCGTCTATTTTGGTGTGTTCCACAATAATTTTCTTGGTAACTTCTGTGCTCAAACCTCGGTAGTATCTGTCAGTGCCATTTTCATTGGTGCAGCTGAGCCGGTGCGATTGATTGTTGGCAATCCGATTGAGGGGGCGGATATCTGACAGCCTACTATCCGGGTAAAAGGGACAGTACCTTCTTCAAGGCCACGGCCGCCTCCTTCCCTCTTCCTTGCCTATACATCCTGACCTTCCATTATCTTCCCTCATGAGGCCCCTGTTCGCTTTGCAGGTGAGGCCGCCTCGGCGAGGTGCCAATCACACCTCACCAGTTGTATCCCCTCGGATTAGATGTTCCCAGCTCTAGGACACTGCCCGTAGAGGCGGTAGTGGTGAGTTCCCTCGCTGAGTCCGTGGGTTCCACCTACCTGGAGGGTAAACGACTAAGAAAAGAAAAGAAAAGAAGAAAAGTGGTTTGGATAAGATTATCAAAGAATGGGAAGGAGTACTCGCAGTAAAAGGTATTAAGGATCAAGTAACGATAGGGTACAAGAAAGAAAACATTGCTGTCAACTGCTTAGCATTCGCTGATCATCTTGTACTGCTGTCAGAGGACATTGAATCAGGTATAATGCAAGTTCACACTTTGGAAGAAATAGCGGGGGGAAACTGGCCTTCAGATATCGTTTGGAAAGTCCCATTTCATCACCAACATTAAAGGCGCCCCGAGATACATAATGACAACAAAAGAGGATACAATAAGTACAGCTGTAAATTTCAAGTAGCCTACCTTGGGGAGATAATCCAACCTAACGGACTCGACAAAGAAGGAAGTCATGAGAGAGTCAGGAAAATGGAGCTTGCTTTCCACCTTACGAAACACATACAACAAGAAAGCGATTTCTATTAGGTCTAAACTACGACACTATCAAACAGTTATACAAACTGAGTGGCTCTATGCTTTGGAATTACTAGAAAATACATTGAAGAAATATTAAAAAAAAGGAACGAAAAATTTTAAGAAAAATTATTGGCCAAATAAATGTGCTGACACACTGATAACGTAGTAACAAAGAAGTTCCGTATATAAAACATGAATCAGAATCTCAGATACCATACGAAAACGAAGTGTTAAATCCTTTGGACATGTTTCAAAGATGTATGACGACAGACTCACTAAGAAAATTTTTAACCACTTCAACAAGCCCATTAGAAAAGATAACTCTTATGAAAAATGGTTTGCTAAAACCAAGAAGGATCTACAAGAAATGCACATCACTGATCAAGACATCCGCAACAGAACCACTCTCAGAAATAAGATACACACATTTGAGGAGTTTCTAGAGCCAGAAACAGCGACCAAGAAGAAACAACATTAGACAGCTGAAAAGAAAGAAGCTGTGATCAAGAGGATGAAGGAATATTGGCGCCAAAGAAAACTGAAATCATGAAGAGTTGGTCCTTAGTTGGCCAAAGTCGATTATGACGATGACAAATACAATATTTTAATAATAGTTCTGCCCTATAAAGGGTTAATTAGTGATCTGTCCGTATTGATCAGTGTTTCGGATGCATATTGAGCTTCGGATTTGTTTACCGTGTTGTAATGTCTTAATTCTGATGTACTATAATAGATATGGATTTATTTCTAGCCTACTTTTCACATTTTGCAAAAATGAGGAAAAAGTAGTCTTATGAGATCGATCCGGGGAAATGTGTGTCTGTCTGTCTGTCTATACTTCTGTCTGTCTGGCTGTGTGTGTGACCCCCCCCCCCCTATCAACTCCTAAACGTCCGCAGCAATCAAAACCAAACTTAGTATGAGTAAAGATGTGCACCGGAATAGCTCACGTCAATATTTGAAAATGATGTCAGTGCTACCAACTGCTGAAAAAACGCACTAGAAATTTGAGCTCCATGTTGGATATCTTGCAAGGTATGCATGGGAGCTATTCCAAAATTAGCACACATGTAGATAATACTATTTCAGTTTAATTTTCAGGAGGCCAACCATGACAGTGTTGCCAAAATAATGTTAAGCCTTCTGATAGGTCCAATGTTTAAATGCATATAACTTCTACACTATCAACTGGATTTCAACCAAATTTTGTATGTAATATCTGTACATAAACAGATATCACTGAGCGAATTCTTAGGAGCCACCAGGGCTGCCAACTGTTAATAATTGCTCTCTCTATTTTTTAAAATCCAAATACCAATATATCAGAAAGTATGCATGCCAACAGCTTTAAACTATGCACACGTATATTCTGACATTTTAGATTAATTTGGAGTAACTTATATACGTCAGTTCTACCAACTGCTGATAGTACCAATTTTTAAATACATGTAACTTCTATACTATCAGTTGGATTTCAACCAAATTTCGTATGTGCAATGTGTACCATGACAGATATGACTATACGTATTGCTAAGAGCAATCATGGCTGCCAACTGTTAATAAATGATGCTGTCTATATTCTTTTTACCCTAATATCAATATATCAGAAAGTATGCAAGCCAACAGCTCTATACTTTGCACACGTATAGCACCTGACATTCTAGATTAATTTGGAGTAATTAATACAAGGCGGTGCTGCCAACATGATTCTATGCCTGCTGATATGTCCAATTTTAAAATACATGTAACTTCTATACTAACAAATGGATTTCATCCAAAATTGGCACAACAAGATATCATAATAATTCAGATTATTTCTGACCAGCACACGCATGGTATTGTTGGCAACATGCTTTTACGCGTGCTGATAGATCCAGTGTCTAACTGCATGTAACGTCCATTGGACTTCAACCAAATTTTGTATTCTGTACCTTAAGAGATGGAACTAAGAATATATTCAGTCACCAGGGCTGCCAACTGCAGTGCTCTATTAGGCTATATTATACCAGGTATAATTTGAACTAATTAGATATTTCGATATTACCAACTTAATTTCGTCATTATTCTAGATTGGTTCATATACTGTAGAATAATCATTGGCATGAAAAGTAGGCTGTATAGTTCTTCACGGAACTTCTTGTTATATCTGTGCCATGTGATTTTCTAGCCTGTGTGCGGGTTAGATCTCCACTCTTTGGGTCACTATTATTATTTTTATTTATTTATTTTATTTATTTACAGCGTATTTTCCCAATATTGGAAAGCGTTAAGCACTTTGACTCAATTAATGACCTTCTTCTTATTTTGCCAGTATTGTTTCATTCTGTTGGAGAATGCCAATTTTCTTTCGTCAGAACATTGAGGTCTGTAAGGTGTACGGTTTGCTTGCTCTGGTTTGACTTTCACAATTGTTCACTTTTTTACGGAAGGAGTCTCTGTCTGATGTGTCGGTTATGTTAACAGTTCGCAGTCTTTTTGTACTTTTTCATCCATGGTGTACTTTTGAGTGATGATTTGTAATCGAGTATTCCTTTGATTAGTCGGGTATCCCGCAGTCTACTTATGTGCCCGAAGAATCTCAATCGTCTTTTTCTGATGTCGACTTCGATTTTTGAGTATTTTTCAGTTGTCTTGATTGACTGTAGTCGGTACCCGTGAGGATTGAGTCTTGCTCCTAGCATTTTCCGAATGATTTTTCTTTCTTCTTTCTTGATATCTTCAAGTTTATAAATCTTTATATATATCTTGAGTGTAAGTGTTTCGCTTGCGTAGAGACATGCCGGTTTGATGACAGTGTTGTAGTTATTATTTTATTTTTATTATTTTAAGCCGAGTTCACCACGTCATTCAACAGTTCAGAACATCTTCTACTACAAATGTGGTCCTTTCCTTTCTTTAATGTGACGAGTGGCCATGAAGTGAAGTCATTAGAAAGTAATCAATCTCCAATAATAAAATCTAGAATGATTCCTATCGATATGACCTTTATGGGCACCGTTACAGACCCACGAAATGGGTGTCTCTCATAAAGACGATACAATACGATTGCATTCTGTTGCTGCGGTAAATCAAAAGATTTAACAATGGCAGAGATATAGCGATATTGTACGTAAATCACTGGTGTGAGTAGCACTTCGGTGGCGTAGTTGGTAGCATGCTGAGCTTCTATTCCAAGATCGTGGGGTCAAACCCGGCCGAAGTCGTCGGATTTTTTAAGAGCGTTAAAAATCCCTTGTTATGCCTTCCTTTGGAGGGGCTACATGACCGCGTTGTCACAGACCCCAAACTGAGGAACCAACCAACCAACCGGTGTGAGTCTGGTGAATGTTATAAATTATGATTGTCTGCAAATGTCGCTAATATATGGATACTTTTTAAATACAGTTTGTAACAAAACGATCGCCAACATTCAAGGGAAGTAAGATAAATAATGGAAGGGGCTCTTATTTGGGAACATCATGTGAACTACGCTCAAGTGAGAAACGTTTCAAGCATAGGATCTCCAGATAGGAGTAGCAAGCTTGCGCCACCTTAAAAAATTTAAACTAGTAATGCGAGCAATACTCAGTATGAATAACCATAATCTATAGTTTTTTTTACTTCGGTTATACTCCCAGCTCGCTTTTACCCAAGGACTCTGTGAGGACTCTGTGAGGACGGTGTCTGGGAGCTAAACGCACATTGTCAGCAGATGCTACTGGGTCGGTGACAGCCGATCACCCAGGCGGCCACTAAATTGGGTCTGATTAAGGAAGTGTCAGGGAAGCGAATTTGTAAGGAAGTCGACCATGGATATGATGAAAGGAAACGTTCCGGAATTTACTTCGTAGTAAAAATGGGAAACCTAGAAAACCGTTTTCAGGATGGCCGAGTTTGAATTCGAACCCACGCTCTCCCGATGCCAGCGAGGCACGAGCTAGCTTGTTAGCGCTCTCCGCCACCGTGGCCAGTATCATCTATAGTAAGATATAATAAAAATCTATTGGTGTCTGTCCTTCACGGTTTCGGTGGCGTAGTTGGTAGCATGCTGAACTGCTGTGCCCAAGAAAGCGGGTTCAAACCCAGCCGAAGTCGTCAGATATTTTAAGAGCGTTAAAATCCTTCAGTATGCCTTCCTTCGGAGGGGAAGTAAAGCCGGCGATCCCATGTCATAGATTTATGACATGTAAAAGATCCTTCCACAGATTAAACTTGTGTGAAGCTAAATTTCTAGGTTAAATTTCGATGGAACGCTCTATCAAAGTTCCAACGTTCACAACTAGGTATCATTGACATCTGGTAGCGAAAGTTGGACCTACTCGAAATTGAACCGAACTTGTAGCTCACCCTATGGGTGTTGCTAGAAGCAGCTACAGCCTCTGGCGAGCCGAACATGTCCTCGGACACTCCCGGCACTGAACGCCATACGATTAATACATAAATTCTTCACGAAAAAAAACCTACTCAACCCATCAATCAATAACTTTGCATGAACATAATTTAATACCTGGAAACAACACATCAATAGTGACGTTTCGAAATGTAATATATTTTTCCGAATTTGGCCCTGTGGCCCTCAGTAGGCTATAGGCCAAAGCAAACAGACAAATTTATTGAAATTGTCTTAGGAAGACCATGCTCATCTAATTTTACGCCCCTTGGTGAAAGGAGTAATATTTGGTGTGACAAAGGTATCATAGATTATGAAAAAGCATTTGATAGTGTAACATATGAGTTTATCAAAATACTTCAACAAATTGGAATTGGCGTTAAAGATATAAGAATCATTGAAAACCTATAATGGCATCAAAAAGATGTAATGAAGATTGATGATGATACATCAGATTCTATAGATATTAGAAGAGGAGTTCGACAGGGAGCTACCTAGGTATATTTCGGGCAGTAGAAGATACAGCAGTGGGTAACAAGGTCAACGGGGAACCATTACGTACACTTAAATATGCAGATGATACAGTTCTTCTGGCCAGTAGTATTGAAACATTACAGCTATACATTAATAAGCTTAATATAGTTGTAGAAGATATGGTTCTATCGATCAATACAAAGAAAACAAAATTAATGGTTTTCAGCCATGGAAGGTTTGAAATAATTAAGTAGCTTATTTTGTAAGTAAGTTTACATTGAACAAGCAATGAAGGAAATTAGAGAAAAATTTAAAGTGGGAGTGAAGATTCAAGGAGAAATAATTTCAACTCTGAGATTTGCTGATGACATCGTCATCTTGGCCGACAAGCCTGAGGATTTGAATGAGTTTTTGAATGGTATGGACTCCGTCTTACAGAAAGAATTCATGATGAAAATTAATAAATGTAAAACAAAAATACTGGAATGCAGCCGAAATAAATCAGAATCCTCTATGGAGATCAAATTGACAGGTGAAAAGCTGAAGGAAGTAGAAGACTTCTGTTACTTAGGAAGTAGAATAACCAGTGATGGACGAAGCAAAGAGGATATAAAAAGTAGGTTGGCTCAGGCAAAGAAAGCTTTTCTACAAAAAAGGAATCTGCTGACATCGAATATAGATTTAGGTATTAGGAAGTCATTTTTGAAAGCCTTTGTCTGGAGCGTGGCGCTCTATGGAAGTGAAACTTGGACTATTGGTGCAGCAGAAAAGAGGAGAATAGAAGCATTTGAAATGTGGTGTTACAGGAGAATGATGAAGATCAGATGGGTAGATAGGGTTACAAACATAGAGGTATTAAGACGAGTGGGAGAGGAGAGATGTTTCTGGCGACTGCTAATGAAGAGAAGAGATAGGTTGGTAGGACACATACTAAGACACCCAGGAATAGCAAGCTTAGTTATGGAAGGAAGGGTCGAGGACAAGAACTGTAGGGGTAGACCAAGGTTAGAATATGTTAAGCAGATTGCCTCAGATGTAGGGTGTGGTAGTTATGTAGAGATGAAACGATTAGCTCAGGACAGGGAGGCGTGGAGAGCTGCATCAAACCAGTCAAAAGACTGAAGACTCAAACAACAACAAGTTATTTTGACACTGAAAGTACAACAAATCCAACTAGATTGCAAATTTAAGTAGGCTACCTTGGTTGGTGGTTTTGAATCCAGATCTTGAAATTAAGATCCGTATAGAAATGGAAAGGTCAAATTAAAAAAAAGAAAGGGCTTTATTGTGTAATAATGCCTTAAATTTTAAACTAAGATAGGGTATTGTGAAATGTTATGTTTGGTCCACCTTCCTTTATGGAGTAGGAGCTTGGACTTTAAAATCATCCTCCATTAAAGGGCTTGAAGCTCTGGGAATGTAGTACCATAGAAGGATGCTGAAAATCTCTTGGATAGATCAAATCTCTAATGAACAGCTACTGCGAAGAGCAAACTCTAAGCGGGAGTTGATGATTACCATCAAATGTACGAAAATTGCATACCAGGGCCATGTGTTACGTGGTGCATAAAAAGCAATATAGCACCTCATTTTAAAGGGCAAAATTGACGAGCATCGAAGAGCGGGTTGGAAAATGGCGTCTTGTCTTTGGAATCTTCAAGCCTGGACTGACACAAGAACTATTGAACAGCTATACCGTGTTGCTGAAGATAGACGGCTGGCTGCGTGGTTCAGCGGTAACGTTCTCGCCTGCTGTTCCCAAGGTTGCTGGATCGAATCCTGGCGCAGCCAGTTAGTATTTGAGGGTGAGCAACTGCGAGGGAGAAAATTACGGTACCAAGGCTTCTCTAAAAGCCGCAGTTATTAAAAGGGATATTGAAGATATACGAACACAATCCATATTTATCGCCAACATCCGGGAGACTAGGCACGGGGTATAGAAGGGGAAGAAGAAGAAGAAAGGAATCCTTAAAACCATGTTTAAAGGCCTTAAAGCGGCTTCGGTGGCGTAGCCTAGTTGGTAGCATGTTAAGCTTCTATGCCCAAGATCGTGGATTCAAACCCGGCCGAAGTCGTCGGATTTCTTAAGAATGTTAAAAATCCCTCAGTATGCCTTTCTTCGGAGGGGAAGTAAAGCCGGCGGTCTCATGTCATAGATTTATGGCATGTTAAAGAACCTTCCACTAATTACACCTGTGTGAAGCTAAATTATATATTGGTTAAACATTTGACTAACATTCTTAAGTTCCTACGTTCATGGTCGTCAAGAGCCGACTGCGGTGGGCTCTGGTAACTAAATTCTGAACTAGTTGGTCGTTGACGGTGGCGTTTGGCGGCAAAAGTAGGAACTACTTGAAAAAAATGCAATGTCTGCAGTCCTTACTTGAATTAAAACAGATACACACACTAATACAGTCATCACAATGAACACCGGTTATCAGACGGATTCTACACACACCCAAAGTACAGGGGGCTACATGACCGCGTTGTCGCAGCCCCTAAACTGAGGAACCAACCAACCTCAAGCCAGAATTCAATTTCTTGGCAGAGCACGGAATCGAACCTGCACCTCCGGGCAAAAACTTCAAACAAATGAACTACTAATTTGTAGGTAATATGAAAGTAATTATGAAAGTCACATTTTCCCCCCGATATTTTAAAAATTGGCAGGTGATATCAGCGGTCTTGTCCCAATAAAGGAACGAAATATCAATTTGTAATTGCAATCATAAGATTTATAAGAAAAAAACTAGCAACCCGCCCCGTCGCCCGGTAACTTGAACTGTTTCCCCAGCGTAAGAGGCGCACGTTATTTAGTTGGCCAGGATTTAGTCTAGTGCTCGTGGCACTGAAGATGTAATTTTGAGTAGGCCTATGGTTGTATACTGTACTCTCTGTGCTACCTTTCGCATGTGAGAGTTTGGATTTATAGGCATGTTCAGAGGTAGGGCCTAAAATGCTTACGTTCCTTCGTTTTATATGTCACTTTATCTTTGAATATTTTAATTCTTCTACAAAAGATGTGATTCATATTGACAATTTTGACTTGATGTCTTTATTTGTTTCTAAAGGAGCAATATCCAGGAGAGGTGGGTTGGTTCCTCAGTTTAGGGGCTGCGATAACTCTGATAACCGGTGTTAATTGTGATGGCTATATTAGTGCTACCTGTAATTGAGGTAAGGACTGCAGATGATCAATTTCAAGTAGTTTCTACTTTTGCTACCAAATTCTACCGTCAACGACACCTAGCCGCAAATTTGTTTACTAGATGCCACCGCAACCGGCACCTGGCGGTGAACGTTGGAACTCAATAGAGCATTAATCCAATCTAACCTACAAATTTAGCTTCACACAATAATTGTAGTTAGTGGAAGGTTCTTTTACATGCAATAAATCTATGACATGGACCCACCGGCTTTACTTCCCCTCCGAAGGAAGGCATACTGAGGGATTTTAACGCTCTTCAAAAATCCGACGACTTCGGTTGGGTTTGAACCAGTGATCTGTGGCATAGAAACTCAGCACGCTACCAACTACAGTACGCCACTGAAGCCACCTATCTAGGAGAGGAACTTGTGCATTTTTATTGGGAGAAAGGTTGGCATATTCTCTGCAAATCTACCACGACTGGCTCGTCAACGACGTACACTTAAAATAAGAGTTCTAAGCATAGTCAAGACTGCCGATCTTCACTGAACGTTGTTACACTGTGAACTGGGAACTTGGAAATGCGGTCCCTTCGAATCTGGTGTGCACTTACCTTAACTGGAAAGTATTCCAGCACATAGATAAAACTCAGAAACTGGCACTGCCCGAATGCTCGTTGTTAGTGTCTATTTTCACACTCCTGACTGGCGTCAGAATGACGTTCAAGATGCTACATTCAAATGGCCAATAAAATCTCTAGCCCAGTTGCTAGTTAAGATCAAAGGAAATACCACTGAATATTGCCTTGCAAATCACTGCGTATAGATATACAGTACTTTTAAGTGGCGACATTACTGTACACTTGGTCTGTGGAAAATACATAATTATTTGTTAGGATATCTTGTTCTATGGTAGTTATTTCAAACTGTAAGTATCATGGGTTTATCTGGTGGCCTCTTGCCAAAATGGCTCAAGTTAGACGAATGATGAGTCCTGGGACGATTTGGAGATCAACTCATATTTGAGAAAATATCAAGGATCATCACATGAACAAAAACCAGACACTATTTTGAGAACATCAAAAAGGTATTTGTGGGCAAGCAATTAAAGGCAGATTTTTTTTATACTCGTGGGACTTGATATTGATGTATTTTGTATTACACTAACAGAGATGACTATCATAGCGAAAGGATATAATTAACTTATTAACATGTTGATACAGTTCGGTAATCTCCACAAACGACACCAAACTGACCTAGATTTTAACATTACTCTTTAACGTGTTGAGGGTCCTTGGGATAATATCTTCCCACCATGTATTTATAGAACGGTATTAGGGACAGATTCTTCCCACCCCTCTCATTTGAAGCAGTTCCACTTGCATCCTCAAGCTAGCTGCAGATAAGTATTGAAAACCTATTAATTTGATGTATACTGTCATCAGAAACCAAAGGTGGGAAGCATATATCCCAGTGGTCTCCACAGTGCTCGTGCTCGCCAGTTCGGTTGTGTTGAGTGAATGCAATGAATTGTTTTACAGAAGAAGGTGTCTTTATTGAAGATAAGAGATTTGTAAACAATGGATAGAATTGAAATATAATGGTAATAATGGTTTTGGTTTCTTGAGTAAATATATTTCAGCTACAAAGGAAATAATTATCTGTTGAGGGTGTTTGCCATGGAATAGACGATTAAAAAAAAAAAATTCTGTGTTTTTAGTAAATGCTATTTTGAAATTGAGTGGTTACCCCGAATAAAGATCTAACCCACAAATAGATTTAAAAAAAAATTAAATCTCATAAGTAAATCATTCGTTACTTCAATCTCCTATGCAATATAAAACAAATGTAGGTCAGACTTGAAGTGAAATACTACACACATATCATGATTTCACTAAAAGTTCATCTTTCGGTTTCTTGTGGGTTAGATCTTTATTCGGGGTAACCATTCAATTATTGAATTATTTTCGAATATACTAACTTTTAACATTCCAAAATCACTTTTATAGTTTTTGTGCAGTTTTCGGCAAAGATGTTATAGGTCACTGACCTCGTGTTGCGTGGGATTAACGTTTTTTTTATTATAGAGCGTGATGGGTATTTTGCATATACTATATCCTGTAATATAATCCTCATAATTGGGTGATAAACACGGTATCATCATAATTTGGAGGTGGAAAATTATTACCCCATTGTTCATTTAAGAAAACATACTGTCGGTATTGGCCACCCCATATTTCATAAAATAGAATCCACGCCTGTAAAATTGTTGCATATTCCTACTCATCTATCACCCCCAATTACAAATGTGCACAAAAAACTTCCCCCGGTCTTTTGCTGTATAAAAGGTTAATTATAAAAGAAAACTTCATGTCGCAGTGATTAGTCTAGCATTCTTGGCTGTCAGCCCTGAGGTCCGTGTTACGGGCTCAGCCAATACATTTAATTCTGGTCTGAGGGATGGAACAGGTTACACTCAACCTTGAGAGGCAGAACTGAGAAGAGGTGAGTTCGATTTCCATAAAGAAAATGAAAGATTACTGGTCCAATAGAAAGGCTCAAATTTTCATCACAAACGCAGCCGCCAAACAAACCACCAAAAGCACCACGCACCTCGAGGAAAGAGCTGGTGTGATTGCTTGCACTCCTGTTGGTATCAGCTCAAGATACTGTACATTATTATTCTAATAACACAAGTATTTGGCAACAAAAACAGCAGTAAAAATGTAATTCGATACAATCACAACTGGTTTGTTAAATTTATATGTGTTAAATTCTTTTAAAAATTAATGTCTCCTGATGCAATGCATTTTAAGCCTATTTTCATTTATGAACAAGTAGTTCCGTGAATAAATATACAGCCTATTTTCATATATCCTACTCATGTTAATTGCCTCTATCAACATGCAAAATTACAGTTTCATTGTTGTGATAGATTCGTAGATATTGAGAACCGTCTAAATATTTCGGATGGTCGCCAGGTAGGATTTTTTATTTATGTACTATTACATGAAGATTATTGTGTACGTGTGGTATTCAAACTTCAATCGCATATTTAGGGCACAAGAAGTAAAAACGAGATTTTAAAATTTTTCTTAGCTGCCATCTTGAGGTTATGTAAACAATTGAACTAAATTAGTCGTCAGTGCATTACAATGTGTATAATCATTTGCTGTACAAAGTTTCATTACGTTTGGATGGTTAAATCGCGAGAAAAGTCTATTTAAAAGTCTCAACTTCACATGGCAGCCATGTTGATTTTGTAGTTACCAGGTTTTTGACAGTCTCATAGGTGAACTTCTAGTAGTGCCCTTTATTACCGTACAAATCTTCAGGGTGATATCTGTAATAGTTTCGGAGATACTGAATGCTGGTGAAATATTTCGCACAGCCGCTATGTTGGATTGGTGAGACACAATAAAATTTGAAAGGCACAGTCGGGGCCGGCCAGAATGGTGCTATGATCTTACCGAGTTTCATTGAAATCGCTTCATCCGTTTAGAAGTTATTAGAGGGAGACATACACACGAATCACACACAGACACACGGACAAAAGGTGATCTCAAAAATCTATTTTTTTTTCATAAAATGAAAATAGGCTAAAACAATAGGCTTATGAGATCACTTTTTGTCCGTGGGTTTGTGTACGTATGTGTCTCTAATAAAATGCCCTTCAAATTTTATTACGTCTCACTAATCCAACATGGCTGCTGTGCGAAATATTTCACCGGCATTCTATAACTCCAAAACTATTACTGATATCACCCTGAAATTTCGTACGGTGATAAAGGGCACAGATAGATGTCCACCTATGTGACTTTCAAAATCTATTAAGTACAAAGTGAACATGGCGGCCAAGCAAAGTTGAAACATTCAAATAGACTTTTCTCGCGATATAACCATCCGAGCGCTATGAAACATGATGCAGCAAATGCTTATACACTGTGTAATGCACTGACATCTAATTTAGTTCAATTGTTTACATATCCTAAAGATGGCGGCTGTGTGAAATTTTAAAATTATTTTTTTATTTCTTGTGTCCTAATCATGCGATCCAAGTCAACGTATGTATAATGAACCTACGCAATAATCGTCATCTAATAGTACATAACTCTATGGCCTACTTATATAAAATCCAACATGCTGGACATAAGTTTATATACGGGACTTTCAATAATCTGGTGAGCACAAATATTTAAATATTTAAATGGACGTTTCTCGCGATTTAACTATCCGAGCGCAGTTAAACTAAGTTATTGCTTACATAAACAAACTTCAATCGCACGATTAGGCCACACGAAATAAGAAATTAATTTTACAATTTCGCACAACCGCCATCTTGTGGTTATAAAAACAATATATGGCCTTCATAAACAAAAATCCAAAATTACGACCATCCGATATATTTAGACGGTTCTCAATATCTATGAATCTATTTCAGCAATCAAACTGTAATTTTGTATGTTGATAGAGGCAAATAACATAGGCTGCGTAGGATATATGAAAATAGGGTATTTAGTTTTTCACGGAACTACTTTTCGGGAAATGGGTGTTGTCGCTTTCTAACATTCTTAATGAAGCTGTTGTAATTGCAAGTTTAAGAATAGGGATTCCTGGTTATGGTACCTCCTCGTAAATGATTAATGACATTGGTGTTGGCTATAAACTAATCTACCTTCGTACATCATTGTACGCGCAAGCCTGAGAGATCGAGTTGCTTAAGTTCAGCGCTTTTCAGATCTGCTCATGTCTATTACAATCGACACTACATCCTCTCGTCTTCGTGTGTTCTCTGCCTATGCGCCACAATCTAGCTGTGATGACCTAGAAAAAGAGCAGTTTAGGAGGAGTTACAAGATCATGTTTCTGTGTGTCCTCTTGGTGATCTTAATGGGCATGTTGGTCACACTAAGGATGGTGATAGCTGCCATGGTGGTAATGGCCACGGCATCCGGAATAATGATGGAACCTAAATTTAGGATTTCACTGAGGCAAATGACTTGGTTATTAGCGATACGTATTTCAAAAAATGCATCAACCCCCTCATCACCTACACCAGAGGTGACTATAGAAGCCAAATTGACGTTATACTTGTTCGCCGCCGAGATTTGCGACCAGTATTGAATATGAAGGTAATTCCAACTGACTGTGTAGCCCCTAGTATAAGCCGCTCACGGCGGACTTACGGATCTCCAAGCGTCGTCGAGGAGGAGGGATGTATGCCGCCGAGAAGATCAAGTGGTGGAAGCTTAAAGACAAAAGGGAGACTCTAGCAGCTAGAATAAATTTTCCTTCCATTGACCAGAATGCGATTGGCAACACGTGGAAAACTTTCTGCAAATCTGTCACTTCAGCAACTACTGCAATATTGGGTACAACTAAACCTGGTTCCCACTATATTGATAAGCAAACGTGGCTGTGGGCAGGCCAAGTTCAGGAAAAGGTGCGTGAAAAGAAGAGAGCATATTGAATCTGGCTCACACAAAAGACTCTGGAGAACAGGGAAAAATATGTCATAGCCAAACAAGTGGCTAAGAAGGCTGTCGCTGAGACTAGGCATAGTCATTATAATGACCTGAATGCAGCACTGGACTCAACGGTTGGGGAGAAAACTATCCTTCGGCTGACCAAAGCTAGTACAAAATCAACACAGGATATTGAGCAGTATGTGTGCATAAAAGACAAAGTTGGTCAGCGATTACACGACAAACAGGACATCCTCAAACATTGGCAACAACACTTCAAAGAGATCTCCAACATTGAGTTCCCAAATCACCCTATTCCATAAGGTCCTAGGTCCTATCTTTCACATCACATCAGTGGAAGTGACCGACGCCATCAAGAGTATGAAGCACTTCAAAGCGCCAGGGCCAGATGATCTTCCAGCAGATTTTTGGAAGTTACAAAATCTAAAAGAACCCTCGATAAATTGGCTGACCAACTTATTTAATGCCATAGTTAAGTCTGGCTCTGTTCCCGGTGATTGGGCTACCAGCATCACTCTGCCTATCTTTAGGCAAAATGGTGATCCGGCAAACTGTGCACAATACCGTCTAATTCGCCTACTATCGCACACGATGCAGATATTTGAGAGAATCCTTGATCGACGTCTGCGTGAAATCGTCCGCATTAGTACCAACCAGTGCGGCTTTGTCAAGGGTGCTGGAACAACCGATGCAATCTTCGCTGCCAGAATGCTCATTGAAATTCATCGAGAGAAACAACAACCACTGCATATTGCCTATCTTGATCTTGAAAAGGCTTTCGACCATGTTCCCCAACGTGTAATCTGGTATGTACTTCGTGACCACGGGGTACCAGAAATGCTTATCAATTGGATCAAGATGTTATACATGAACACTACAAGTCGTGTACGTTGTGCAGTTGGAATCTCCGAGAGTTTTGCAGTGATTGTCGGTGTACACCATGGATCAGCACTGTCCCCCTTGCTCTTTATCATAATCATGGACACAATTACACGAGACCTGCAAATAAGGATACCTGGATTCTCTTATTTGCAGATAATGTTGCACTTGCTGATACCACCAGACGAGGCCTGCATCGTCAGGTTGAAAATTGGAACAGTCTACTCTCACAATATGGTCTTAGACTAATTAAAAATAAAAGTGAATACCTGGAAACCATCTCCAGCATTAGCCCCATCCAAGTTGATGGAGAGACAATAGGATTTAGGATCTCGTCTGCAGTTTGATGGTGGGATAAGTGATTAAGTGCGCAGTAGACTAAAGTTAGCATGGTTGAGATTGAGGGAAGTCACAGGTGTGCTCTGCGACAGAAGGATGCCACTCAAACTGAAGTCCAAAATTTACCGCATGGTAGTACGTTCTGTTGCTTTATACGGTGTTGAATGTCGAACATCTGACAAAGATACGGAGAGCCAATTACACAGTATGGAAATGTATATGCTCCGTTGGTCAATGGGCATCACGCGCATGTATCATGTCAGAAATGGGCGTCGCACCGATCACTGAGTGTGTGTTTGAGTCTTCAGTCTTTTGACTGGTTTGATGCAGCTTTCCATGCCTCCCTGTCCTGAGCTAATCGTTTCATCTCTACATAGCTACCATACCCTACATCCGAGGCAATCTGTTTAACATATTCTAACCTTGGTCTACCCCTACAGTTCCTGTCCTCGACCCTTCCTTCCATAACTAAGCTTTCTATTCCTTGGTGGCTTAGTATGTGTCCTACCAACCTATCTCTTCTCTTCATTAGCAGTCGCCAGAAACATCTCCCCTCTCCCACTCATCTTAATACCCATCTGATTATCATTCTCCTATAACATCACATTTCAAACGCTTCAATTCTCCTATTTTCTGCCGCACCAATAGTCCAAGATTTACTTCCATAGAGTGCCACGCTCCAGACAAAGGCTTTCAGAAATGACTTCGTAACACCTAGATCTATGTTCAATGTCAACAGATTCCTTTTTTGTAGAAATGCTTTCCTTGCCAAGGCCAACCTACTTTTATATCCTCTTTGCTTCGTCCATCACTGGTTATTTTGCTTCCTAAGTAACAGAAGTCTCCTACTTCCTTCAGCTTTTCACGTGCCAATTTGATGTCCATAGAGTTTTCTGATTTATTTCGGCTGCATTCCAATATTTTTGTTTTACATTTATTAATATTCATCATGAATTCTTTCCTCAAGACGGAGTCCATACCATTCAAAAACTCATTCAAATCCTCAGGCTTGTCGGCCAAGATGACGATGTCATCAGCAAATCTCAGAGATGAAATTATTTCTCCTTGAATCTGCAGTCCCACTTCATATTTTCTCCTATTTCCTTCATTGCTTGTTCAATGTAAGGATTGAAAAGTATGGGTGATAAGTTGCAGCCTTGCCTTACACCTTTCTAAATACCAGCTTCTCTCTCATGTCCTTCAGCTCGAATGACACGGGAAAAGCGGCTCCAATTGTATGGTCTCGTCCAACGTGGAACAGTCACCTATTTCACTTCCTCCTTTGAAATTAATGGACAACGTCCACGTGGACGGCCATGGTAAATGCTGATCTGAAAAATCTCTACTTAAGACCACAAGATGCCCAAGATCGTGCCAAATGGCGAACCAAGATCAGAACAGCGGACCCTGAACCAGCGGGAAAACGCTAGGAAGAAGAAGAAGATAGGTAAATGTTAGGGAACACAGCAGTAATTTAATAAATGCAGTCCTATTCCATGCCATTACAACTGTTCTTGTACCAACGCGTTGGAATGATTGCCTTTCATTCCAACGACATACTACTGTAATTTAGAGTAATGTAAACGATATATTTTCTGAAAGAAAACTTTTACTTGCAGGTGTTTCAATTAAACCGGGGTTCTAACTTTTCCTTAAAATTATTTGAAGGTTTTTAATATTCTTGTTGCAAATTTCTTCGGAGTATTCTTTGTCCTCTGTGTTCAGAGTTGTATATATTAATCTTGGTCTTTAAAATTTGAAGCTGATGACTTTTCCTTCTTGTTGTAGTAAGCATGTCTGTTTCAACTGTTTTAATAGCTCTGTATGGGTTTTAAACTAACCCATGGAGATGATTAACTACTGCTCCAAACAGTTATTTTATTGATATTGTCTGCCTAATAACAAACAAGGCATTTAAAAGTGCTTTTTGTTTACTTAGATCGCTTTTGCACCGAGTTGTCCTTAGTAATATACTAACAAGACAAGGTACTCAAGAGTGCTGTGTCCACTTAAAAATTATTTACAGTCGTTGGTTTTGTGTTAACGAAATACAGTAAATGTTCGATTCTCATAAAAATGAATTATCTTTGGTTTTTTATGGCCATGCACATTTTGTAGACATTTCTCCATCCATCAGTTGACTTAATCAAGGTAAATATTGTTAAGGGACAGCCCCTTAAAACAACAATCATGAAAAGTTTATTTTTAAGTGGATGTATAAGGTGCGTTCAAAAAGTAACGAGCTGGAGGCTGTAATGCGCAAACCGGTGACGACATTGGCTAATTATGGCGTGTGTAACGAGGTGTGGTTCCGACCAGAGCGTGGAAGGTCACAGCCCGTCGCTAGAGGGCACGCGTGCACGTCACGTGACGATACAAAGCGAGCAGCAGCATGCACCCATCGTCCAACGCAGCCAGTCGCATTGCAAACAGTGACATGGCGGCGTCAAACAAAGAGCAAAGAGGTGTTGTTCGGTTTCTGACAGCGAAAGGAGTAGGGGGAACGGACATTCCTTGGGGAATGTCACACGTGTACGGCGAACACTGCATGTGCCTTGCAAGGGTCAAGGCGTGGCACAAGCTCTTCAGGGAAGGACGGGTGTCGTAAGCCGATGATGCCTGGTCTGGGGCACCCCCCTGCATTACCCATGACAGCCTCCAGCTGGTTGATGCACTCATTACCCAGGACCGCCGAGTGACAGTGAACACCATAGCCGCTGTGGTCGGATTGAGCGTCGGAAGTGTGCATACCATCATGAAGGAACGACTGCACTTGCAGAAAGTGTGTGCCCAATGGGTGCCCCACAGGCTGCAACCACACCAGGAAGCATGTCGAATGGCCTACTGTCTTGGTTGGACGATTGATGAATGCTGCTGCTCGCTTTGTATCGTCACGTGACGGGCACGCGTGCCCTCTAGCGACGGGCTGTGACCTTCCACGCTCTGGTCGGAACCACACCTCGTTACACACGCCACGATTAGCCGATGTCGTCACCAGTTTGCGCATTCCAGCCTCCGGCTCGTTACATTTTGAACGCACCTTATACTTAAAGGGTTATCGTCCATCATTTTTTCCCGTTCGTCATCTTAGCCCGGTTCCCCCTACACAGTGTGGCGTGGTGACCAAGTTGTTGTTAAATAGATTGCCTAACCCTCTATATTACTCACTTCTATGTACCAAGATTATGATAATGATGGTGTTCATTGTTGAGGTTGGAAGATCCAGCGCGTGCATTTACCAGTTACCATCATTGATGTTACATTTTTTTCAGGGTGGATTTGGGGAAGTATGTATTCTTCTCTCTCTGACTTCAATAGCGCCGAACGCCCTCACGAAGTTCAGAGTACAGTACTTATTTTGGAATTCACTGTACATAATGCGTAGCTGTCTAAATAGCTAAAGAGAGTATTCTGGTCTCAACTCATTTATGCTCCAAATTGGACTTATGCGGTTTTGCATCTACCTTCTTCAATTTTCTTCCTTTCTGCTGCTCCAAACAGTCCAATTCCATTTGAAGGTATCAAGTATAAAATTCAGTCGACAGTTTTGTTTACAGAACGACTGGCTGCGTGGTTCAGCGGTAACGTTCTCTCTTGCTATGCCAAATGTTAGAGGATCGAATCCTGGCGCAGTCAGCAGGCATTTGAGGGTGCGTAAATGTGAAGGAGCCGTGTCAGTAGATATACTGGCACGTTAAAAATCCCCCACGGGGCAAAATTTTGGCACCTCGGCGTCTCTAAAAGCCACAGTGACGTAAAACAATAACACTATTATTGTTTACTGAACCATCAAGAAAGACATACGAGTAGGTGTCAATTAGTGGACTTTTTAGGTAGATTTCATTAGAAAGCTAACTATTGCAATGGGTCCCATGTTTCGACTTCCGGAAAATTTCGACATATCTTCGCGTTTCACATCCCCCAGACCCCAAAACCACCGTCAGTTCAAAAGTTTATATATAATTTATGTATATATATATATATGTATATATATATGTATATCAGTTTCTTGTGGACACGATAACTGCCGTAATTTTGCACCAATTACTTCGAATTTTTTACCGAAGATGTATACCTATAAATTCTCGGTCGAGTTCGTTACTGGGCTAAATCGGTCGAAGGGGGTGAAAATGGGGGGCTTTTTTCGAAAAAGTGAAATTTCGCTATAACTCTCTTAATACGTGCAATATCGAATCCATTCAAAGTTCATAATATGTGTCGGATAAGTGCCAAAAATTTATGTCAAATAAGATTTTTGATAGCACCAACCATTGACCAAAGGGGTGGAAAAAAGTGGGTTTTTCGGGAAACATTAATCATATCTCTCTTAATAGGCACAATATCAAAACCGTACAAAATGGACAATATTCCCCTAATAATTACCTAAAACTTTTGTCTGAAAGAATTTTTGATATGACCCACCATTACGCCAAGGGACGAGAAAAATGATTTCGGAATTATAAGAAAATGCCAAGAGCTATCAGTGGTTGCCATGGCAACACTACTAAATTGATGAGGCATGGACCATCAGACGTTGCCATGACAACGCACTTGCACGAGATCAGATTCAGTATTTCCATCTGATTAAGTGGTTGGTTGGTTGGTTCTTAAGTTTAGGGGCTGCGACAACGCGGTCATGTAGCCCCGTGTACTTTGGGTGTGTGTAGAATCTGTCTGATAACCGGTGTTAATTGTGATGACTGTATTAGTGTGTGTTATCTGTTTGTTAATTTAAGTACTGCAACTAACAATTTTTCAGATAGTTCCTACTTTTGCCGCCAAGCGCCACTGTCAACGACTACGAGGCCAAGTTCAGAACTGAGCTACTAGACGCCGCCGCAGTCGGCTCTTGGCAATGAACATAGAAACCTAAGAGCGTTGTATACATTCTTAACCTATCCAATTTAGCTTCACACAGGTGCAATTAGTGGAAGGATCTTTAACATGCCATAAATCTATGACATGGGACCGCCGGCTTTACTTCCCCTCCGAAGGAAGGCATACTGAGGGATATTTAACGCTCTTAAAAAATCCGACGGCTTCGGCCGGGTTTGAACCCGGTATCTTGGGCATAGAAGCTCAGCATGTTACCGACTACGCCACCAAAGCCGCCTGATAAAGTGGGAAGCGGCTTCGGTGACGTAACTGGTAGCATGCTGAATGTCTATGCCCAATGTCGCGGTTTCAAAGCCGGCCGAAGTCGTCGGATTTTCTAAGAGCACTAGAATCCCTCAGTATGCTTTCCTTTGGAGGGGAAGTTCCAACGTTCGTTGCGAGTTGATGGTTGGGGTGGCATCTAGTAGCCAAGTTCACAGCTAGGTGTCGTTGACGGTTGTACCTGGTAGCAACATTAGGAACTACTGCTTGAAATTGACCGTCTGCAGTACTTACATGAATTAAGACTAATACAGCCATTACAATTCACACCGTGTATCAGACAGATTCTACACTCACCCAAAGTACACGGGGTTAGATGACCGCGTTGTCGCAGCCCCTAAACTGAGGAACCAACCAGAGGTAGATTTCGTTCGAAAGCTAACTATTGCAATGGGTACCATGTTTCGACTTCCGGAAAATTTCGACATATCTTCGCGTTTCACATCCCCAGGCCCCAAAACCACCGTCAGTTCAAAAGTTATATATAATTTATGTATGTATATGTATATCAGTTTATTGTGGACACGATAACTGCCGTAATTTTGTACCAATCACTTTGAATTTTTTACCGAATACGTATACCTATAAAATCTCGGTCGAGTTCGTTACTGGGCTAAATCGGTCGTTGGGGGGTGAAAATGGGGGGCTTTTTTTTTCGAAAAAGTGAAATATTGCTATAACTCTCTTAATATGTGAAATATCGAATCCGTTCAACATTCATACTATGTGTCGGATAAAGCCCAAAAATGTATGTTTGAAGAGTTTTTTTTATAGCACCAACCATTGACCAAAGGGGTGGGAAAAAGTGGGTTTTTCGGGAAACATTAATCATATCTCTCTTAATAGGCACAATATCAAAACCGTACAAAATGGACAATATTCCCATAATAATTACCTAAAACTTTTGTCTGAAATAATTTTTGATATAACCCACCATTATGCCAAGGGATGAGAAAAATAATTTCGGAATTATAAGAAAATGCCAAGACCTATCAGTGGTTGCCATGGCAACACTACTAAATTGATGAGGGATGAGCCATCAGACGTTGCCAAGATAACGCACTTGCACGAGATCAGATTCAGATTTCCATCTAAGTGTGAAGCGGCTTCGGTGACGTAACTGGTAGCATGCTGAATGTTTATGCCCAAGGTCGCGAGTTCAAAGCCGGCCGAAGTCGTCGGATTTTCCAAGAGCGCCAAAAATCCCTCAGTATGCTTTCCTTTGGAGGGGAAGTTCCAACGTTCGTTGCGAGTTGCTGGTTGCGGTGGCATCTAGTAGCCAAGTTCACAGCTAGGTGTCGTTGACGGTAGTACCTGGTAGCAACATTAGTAACTACTGCTTGAAATTGACCGTCTGCAGTCCTTACCTGAATTACAGACTAATACAGCCATCCCAAAGTACACGGGGTTACATGACCGCGTTGTCGCAGCCCCTAAACTGAGGAACCAACCAAAATCTCTGCGGTAGATATAATTTTGCGTGAAGAAGTAACAGACCGTTACATAGTTGCACATCAGTGTCGAAACCTAGCATAAGGACAGTGTGACCACAAGTATAAAAATGGACCCCAAATGACAAGAAGGTTACCGTTCCCATAAGACAATAAAATGTTTAAAATAAGCATAAAATGACGAAAAACAAAGTTAATTAAGCTCCAATTATAAAATACCTTCTCGCATTAAATGAGGTCTGATCCTTCTACGAAAATCTGCATATTCTGCCTATTTTCGCCTATCCCCAAGTTTGTCCGGTGAAATCTACCTCCGCCTTCCGGCGTGCCGAGAGGACTTTTTTTTTTTTTCTTAAAACACGGTTAGTAAGATTACTGACAGTACAGCTCGTCTAAAAGAAGTCAATATGGGAGAAACCAAGTGAGTCGTCCAGTTGCAAAACTCATTTAATCCACTTTAAAAATCATTTTCACGAGAAACGTTTCTTTGGATTTGCTTCACGTATCTTTTGTGTTTGTTGTTTTCTACTTTTTGCTTTGTGTTTTTGGTTTTTGGTTTTGTGTTTGCTTTCTGCTTTTGCTTTTGAATTTTACTTTTTGCTTTTCTTTCTTGGTTTTGTGTTTGTTTTCTTCTTTTGCTTTTGTTTTTGAATTTTGCTTTTTTGCTTCATGTTTTTTGTTTTTTGTTTTGTGTCTGTTTTCTGGAAAATCAAAATAAAACATAACAAAATGAAATAAAACAAAATAAACAAAACAAAATCAAAATAAAACAAAATTAATTTAAAAATATCAGAAATAAAAATAAAATAAAACAAAACAAATAATTAAACAAAACAATTTAAAAAAATAAAACGAAATAAAATAAAATAAAACAAGATAGTCTAAAGAAAACAAAATCAGAATAAAACAAAACAAAATAAAAAAATAAACAAAACATAATAATACAAAATAAAATGAAATAAAATAAAGTAAAATTGGCATACGAGTAAAATAATTAAATAAATAATTGTACGACATGATCCTTATTCACAAGTGGATTGAACGAGTTTTGCAACTGGACGACTCAAGTGAACTTTCCGTATCACAAACCAAACTATCAAACAGTAAATGAGTCTTGAAAGGACACGTTCCTTTGTGATAATCTCATTTGAATGCTTAAGCCTTCTGAAGGGAATGTTTTAATTGTCGCCGGTACTGAAGTGGAACTGTACTACACAAACAATAGACACAATTATCTCAGGAACTCGAACACAAAATATAACAATAGACTTAATATCCATGCCGAAGGGTGCTTTACAGTAGCAATGATTAAACACTACCTGCTCTAACAATAACCTGCGCAGTAGTTATGTTCGTTGAATGAACTGAATACTTGTGTGTGTAATGTTCAATTTTAACTCTCTATTTACATTGTGCATCGTCCCATACAGTAGTCCATAATTGACGGAAATATTCAAACAAACAAACAAACAAGTGAATGAATGAATAAACGAATGAATGAATATATATGTCGAACATAATTAGTAGAAAATCTGAATTTTGGTCAATTGTTAGACCTCGATTACAAAATAATGTAAATATAATATTATGGGATTTAGGTTGTTGCTAGGGGCAGATGATCTCGCGTTTGCACCCCTTAAAACAACAATAATCATTCGATCAACCTAGGTTGTTGCTAAACATTTCGCTTTTAAGAGATGCCGGAGCGAAACAATGTTGCCCTGATCTAACATGCCAGTAAATCTACTGACACGACTTTCTCACGTTTTAGCAACCACAACTGCCAACTGTCTGCGCCAAAATCAGTCTTACAACTTTGGGCACAAGAGGCTTGAAAGTTACCATTTGTTTGCGAGGTTATTGGAAAAGATAACAAGAAGTTCCGTTAAGAACTATACAGCCTACTTTTCATGCCAATGATTATTCTACAGAATATGAACCTATCTAGAATAATGACGAAATTAAGTTGCTAATATCGAAATTTCCAATTAGTTCGAAATACTGTATACCTGGCATAATGTATCCTAATAGAGCACTACAGTTGGCAGCCCTGATGACTGAATATATTCTGAGTTCCGTCTCTTACGGTACTAAATACAAAATTTGGTTGAAGTCCACTGGATAGCATGGACGTTACATGCAGTTAAACATTGGATCTAACAGCGCGCGTAAAATCATGTTGGCAACAATGTCATGCATGTATTGGTCAGAAATAATCTGAAATAATATGATCTATTGTTGTGCCAATTTTGAATGAAATCCATTAGTTAGTATAGAAGTTACATGCATTTTAAAATTAGACCTATCAGCAGGCTTAGAATCATGTTGGCAGCACTGACGTATATTAGTTACTCCAAATTCGTCTAGAATGCCAGGTACTATACGTGTGCAAAGTTTAGAGCTATTGGCTTGCATACTTTCTGATATATTGATATTAGGGTAACAAAAATAGGGACAGCACATATTAACAGTTGGCAGCCCTGGTTGCTCCTTAGAATACGCATAGTCATATCTGTTATGGTACACATAGCACATACGAAATTTGGTTGAAATGCAAATGATAGTATGGAAGTTACATGTATTTAAAGTTGAAACTGTCAGCAGGCTTAGAATAATGTTGGTAGCACTGACGTATATAAGTTACTCCAAATTAATATAGAATGTCAGGTACTATACGTGTGCATAGTTTAAAGCTGTCGGCTTGCATACTTTCTGATATATTGGTATTTGGATAAAATAAATTAGGAGCATTTATTAACAGTTGGCAGCCCTGGTAGGTTTTAAGAATACGCTCAGTCATATCTGGTTATGTACACATACAACATACGAAATTTGGTTGAATTCCGCTTGATAGTGTAGAAGTTATATGCATTTAAAAATTGGACCTATCAGGAGGCTTATAATCATTTTGGCAACACTGCCATGTTTGGCCTCCTGGAAATTGAACTGAAATATTATGATCTGTACGTGTGCCAATTTTGAAATAGCTCCCATTCATACTTTCCAAGATATCCAACATGGAGCTCAAATTTCAATTGCGATTTTTTAGCAGTTGGTAGCACTGACATCATTTTCAAATATGGCCGTGAGATATTCAGGTATAGATCTTTACTCCTACCAAATTTTGTTTCGATTGCTGCAGCCGTTTAGGAGTTGATAGGGGGGGACACACACACAGCCAGCCAGACAGACAGAAGGACAGACAGACAGACAGACAGACAGACACACATTTGCCCGATCTCATAAGTCTACTTTTTCCTCATTTTTGCAAAATGTGAAAAGTAGGCTAAAAATTGTAATGAAAAGTGTTTTAAAAATAAATCGATTATTCAAATGCTAAACGCCGTGCCTTGTGGATGCAACCATTTTGCTCTGTTTTCATCTCCTCCTTTAATTTCATAAAAGGAACCTGAATGGAGACTCTGAAGAAATTCTTTCCTTGGTTGTCCCCGGCCTTCCTTCCTCGTGATTTTCCCTTCCAGCAAATTGGTTACGAAAGTATAATGTTGCAAGATGTAGCCAATGAATTTAGCTCTTGTCCTGTGCATTATAAGCATCAGTTCTCTCTCTCCCTGGATTTCATGCAGGATACATTTCTCTTTTCAATCCATTTAAATCCTTAGCAGTCGTCTCCAGATACACATGTGAAACGCTTCGAGCCGTTTCCAGTCCTGATCTCCGAATGCCCGTGATTCACATACGCTCCATACAAACGATATCACAAATTTATTACTAAACGCCTGTTTGTATAGCAATGTTCTCCTTGTAATCTCTGATGTCATTGGGAATGAAACTTCCAAGATAGAAGAAACTGGTGACGTGATCAACAACCCTATCTTTAAACTTGATGTCGATGTGAGCTTGCTCTGGATGACTGCTCACAACTAATACTTTGGTTGGTTGGTTGGTTCCTCAGTTTAGGGGCTGCGAAAACGCGGTCATGTAGCCCCGTGTACTTTGTGTGTGTGTAGAATCTGTCTGATAACCGGTGTTAATTGTGATGACTGTATTAGAGTGGGTTATCTGTTTTCAATTCAAGTAAGCACTAGAGACATTGCATTTTTTCAAGTAGTTCCTACTTTTGCCGCCAGAGGCCACCGTCAACGACTAATAGTTCAGAACTTGGTTACCAGATGCCTGGCGACGAACGTCGGAACCTAACAGCGTTTGTCAAATGTTTAACCTAATTTAGCTTCAAACAGGTGTAATTAGTGGAAGGTTCTTTAACATGCCGTAAATCTAAGACATGGGACCGCCGGCTTTACTTTTCCTCCGAAGGAAGGCATACTGAGGGATTTTTAACGCTCTTAAAAAATCCGACGACTTCGGTCGGGTTTGAACCCGCGATCTTGGGCATAGAAGCTCAGCATGCTACCGACTACGCCACCGAAGCCACCTTTCTTTTACTTTAATGACAATTCATTCAGCATTTTGGACAAGTCCTTGGAATTTGCTATAATTGCTATGTCATACGGAAATCGAACCTATATCTGGCCCATCATTTTAATGATAAGAAAATATGCAAAATGAAAATTATAAATGAACGTCAATGCTCAATAGAAGTCAAAGCAATGGCATGCGTATCACCATTCTGGCCCGCACACAAGATGGGCGCTGCTGTATCCACGTGAACACCATTTCTCTGCAATTGTTATCACCAGGGCCTGGATAATTATGTGCTTAACTTTTCAGAAATATGTATTTATTTATGAGATTAAAAGTGGAACATATGTGATTAACAAGGAAACGGATTGCGTTCTAAACTTCTAATCTGCTTGAAATTTAGTACACAATATTCCTACAAAGTTGTAGAATGACGTAGTGAAAACCGCACGGGCCATTTTCAATTTTGAACGCCGAAAACCTGCCGGGTGACGGCATGAGCGAGGAAGTGGGGAAGAGGTAAAGCTGACCCTGAATTCTAGCAGCACGCGATGGCTCGCGGGCACCAGGTTTCATAGCGATCACTTTCAGCAAGGCAGCATTGTGGACGAACTACCACATTCCAAGGATTAAAATTTGGAAGGTATTAATTGTCTTTGTGACTTTCTGAGATTTGTAAATATTCTGACTGCAAAGTTATGTTTTTAACATTAATTGTTGTCTGTGCCAGTAAAATTAAAAACAGACAAAATTAAATTGTCACACCTACATGGATGGTTTGATGACGGAACGATTTGTGACCTGTTCATCCGAAACATCACTTTTGTTTTGCGTAGTCCTACCGAGCTGATGAGGGAGTGACGGGAGGAAGGGAAAGGTGGAAAGTGAGGAATGCAACGCAGCACGGCAGGTCCCTGCCTGGTGGCCGAGAGCCATCGCGTGCTGATAGGATTCAAGGTCAGCTTTACCTCTTCCCACCTCCTCGCTCATGCCGTCGCCCGGCAGGTTTTCGGCGTTCAATATTGAAAGTGGCCCGTGCGGTTTTCACTACATCATTGTACAACTTTGTAGGAATATTGTGTACTAAATATCAATCAGATTAGAATTTTACACCACAATCCGTTCCCTTGTAAGTTTCTAAAATATATTCTTTAATTTGTATCATATTTATGTCCCCCAGTTACTCGAAATATAATTGAAACGACCAGCTGCTTGAATAATCCATAATCCTGTCTACGGTACAAATGTTCCCGCTAAACAGGCCGAGGCTTGCCTCAGTTTCCGAATCCTACGATAAGTTACTGTCATCGCGGCAGGAGATGGCAGTTGAGCACGCTGTGACGGGGTGCGAGGGGTCTTACAGTACGCATGCGCAGTCCGCCTATTCCTAACTTAAATATATCAGCTTCCCGCATGCCAATGGTTGTCATTGCAGCAGGCGACACTCAGTCAGTGAAAGAAGGAATGTGCTGAGTGAGTGAAGCAAGTAGTGACCAACTGAATGTTCTTGGAATGCACGATACGGAGTGAGCGGGAAGACCTCTGCAGTTCAAACCCAACTGCCATCTCCTGGCGCGATATCAGTACTTACTGCGAATACGCGATACGTAATCATGTATGTGTGTTTTCGAAATTCATTCTAAAGTGCAGAAGAAAAGGTTACTCCAAAATATTGTACTTAATTACCGGGGAAATCTTATCTTGTAATACTACTACAATACAGAGACAAGGGGAATTCACGAAATAGAGCAGCAAATTACTGGAATTGCCAAGGGTCGAAAATGTGGGCAGCAGTCACCCAAGAAGTACAACATACCACCAAATATAGGTACAGGCCGGACGTTTGTTTTAGACGAGTGAAACATCTTAATGGAAGCCTGGAGGCGAGTTACTACAGTACCGGTGTTGTTATCAGCTGCCCCAAGCGGTCCGATGATTGACAAAGCTGTCTCACACTCCTACTGAAGTACAGTCATTGGCAAATATAAAGACGTTCTGTTCGTAACTACGTAACGTGTACTTACGCGTCACACAATACTTCGACGTGGACTGTACTGTCTGCTCAAGTCTGGAATTCCATAACATCAGATCGGTGGAGACAAGAGTGAAGCGATAGGGTAAGAGAGTGAGTGTGTATAGGCTCACCCGCAGGCTTCAAGGTCAAGGGCAATCGTCTAAAACAAACGTCCGGCCTGTAATGTGTACAGGGTCATTATATATGTGCGCCATGATAAACACGGCAAGCTGCGCCGGCTTTGACTAGCGCAGATCGTGGACGCGCGCACACGGTTCAGCCGGTGATAGGCGCGCTCCGCTGACTCATATCGTTAGTTCACACGTGTTTTGTCATTCATATGGACGTGTATCTGCAATTCTTAGACGTTATAGTGTTGCACGTTTAGTGATTATTGTGATTACTGTCATTGTTGTTCATGCCTAGACACCAATTCATATTGTGTCACTAGATGTTAGGCCTCTTAAAACAACAATTATCATCATCATCAACATTGTGCGAACGAGTGTATATCCATAATTCCTATATGAAAAGCAGAAAGTCTTGTTCTGAAACAAAACGAAAATTTCGAATCAAGTTTCCAGGAAGATCTGTGCCTAATGCCAGTACAATTAGTAGGCTCGCTAAACGATTCAAGAAAACAGGCTCCGTAAATAATAAAAAAGTTAATAAACAAGACAAATTAGATGAGATCGTTGTCCATTCTGTCATTAGAAGATGTCAGGTGTGTGTTACAAAAGAGGGAGGACATTTTCAGCATCGACTATGAGCACTGTAAGTACACATTATTGAACATGTTTGGTAAAAGTGGAAAAGTGGGCGCCTACCACCAGCTGAACCGTGTACGCCCGCCCGCAATCGGCGTCAGTTAAAGCCGGCTTAGCTTGCCGTGTTTATCCGGGCGCACATAGATAATCACCCTGTACTTATGATTAAATTCGCCAGAATATTGTATTTGTTCATAAAAAACGGCAAAAATTTGTAAATATATCGAAAATATTTATTTAAACACATAACTATCCGAGCCTCAGTAATCACACATCGTCAGTATATTGTTCTACACATCCTCTGAGATTCGACTTATTCGGGCCAGTCTTTCTGGGTACTGCTATTTTCACAGACGTTAGTGTATTTTCTCAACAATTGGCAGCAATGACTTTATTTTGAAATAATGACGCTGAGGTGATCTGGCAAAGAGATTCAATCACTCCATTATTTTTTTACAATAAGATGCTTATGATAGTTGCAGCCGAGGAGTTGTTAAGAGGGAGCGGAACAAACACACGTAGGCCTACATACAGTACCGGTCAAAAGTTCAGGACCACATAAGGAAATCATGATATGTCACCTAAACTTGTAGCACTAGAGCTCTGTGGTGTTTTTACTGAGCTCTTACATTTGATAGAATAGTATACGTCCGGATTTCGTTCAATTGGACCATGAATTGTAGAAGTTATGATATTTTAACTGATGGATGGTCACACCAAAAAATCAACCCGCCACCCAAAAAAAGAGGTCCTGTATATTTTCGGAATTTGTATATTTATACCAATATTATCCCCAACTATTGGTAAGTCTAAAATAGAAAATTGAGGGCAATACCTGAGCATAGTTGGAATATACAATACATTATACCTCTGAAAATGGTGATTTTTAGGTGTGACCTTCCAACAGTTAACTTGAAGGTCCGTGACGAAGTAGCCTACTTTTCTTAAAATTTAAGATTCATGCCAATGATTAATCTATATGGATCTAGATCTAGAATAATGACGAAATTAAGTTGGTAATATCGAAATTTCTAATTAGTTCGAAATACTGTATACCTGGCATAATGAGTCTAATAGAGAACTACAGTTGGCAGCCCTGGTGACTGAATATATTCTTAGTTCCATCTCTTAAGGTACAGAATACAAAATTTGGTTGAAGTCCAATGGATAACATGGACGTTACATGCAGTTAAACATTGGATAAAACAGCGCGCGTAAAATCATGTTGGCAACAATGCCATATATGCATTGGTCAGAAATAATCTGAAATAATATGATTTATTGTTGTGTCAATTTTGAATGGAATCCATTGGTTAGTATAGAAGTTACATGCATTTTAAAATTGGACCTATCAGCAGGCTTAGAATCATATTGGCGGCACTGCCGTAGGCCTATATTAGTTATTCCAAATTAAAAAGGAAGCTTGTAGTTTAACGTGACCGTTAATCTAGAGATCATGAGCCACGGGACCTCCTTTTTACGTGGAATCCGAACCACAGGACATGGCATTTCACTTCGAAAATCTCACATGCATTGACCGGGAATCGAACCCGGACCGCCTTGGTGAGAGGCATACAGCTAGACCGCTGAGCCACCACGCCCCTGTATTCCAAATTAATCTAGAATGCCAGGTACTATACGTGTGCAAAGTTTAGAGCTATTGGCTTGCATACTTTCTGATATATTGATATTAGAGTAACAAAAATAGAGACAGTTTTTATTAACAGTTGGCAGCCCTGGTTGCTTTTAAGAATACGCATAGCCATATCTGTTATGGTACACATAGCACACACGAAATTTGGTGGAAATCCAAATCATAGTATAGAAGTTACATGTATTTAAAGTTGGACCTCTCAGCAGGCTTAGAATCATGTTGGTAGCACTGACGTATATAAGTTACTCCAAATTAATATAGAATAGCAGGTACTATACGTGTGCATAGTTTAAAGCTGTCGGCTTGCACACTTTCTGATATATGGGTATTTGGATTTTTAAAAAATTCAGAGCATTTATTAACAGTTGGCAACCCTGGTGGCTGTTAAGAATATGCTCAGTCATATCTGTTTTTATACGCATAGCACATACGAAATTTGGTTGAAATCCAGTCGATAGTGTAGATGTTATATGCATTTAAAATTTGGACGTATCAGCAGGCTTATAATCATTTTGGCAACACTGCCATATATGGCCTCCTGGAAATTAAACTGCAATATTATTATCTATAAGTGTGCCAATTTTGAAATAGCTCCCATTCATACCTTCCAAGATATCCAACATGGAGCTCAAATTTCAAGTGCGATTTTTCATCAGTTGGTAGCACTGACATCATTTTCAAATATCGCCGTGAGATATTCAGTTATAGATCTTTACTCCTACCAAATTTTGTTTCGATTGCTCCAGCCGTTTAGGAGTTGATAGGGGGGGAAACACACACACACAGCCAGACAGACAGACACACATTTGCCCGATCTCATAAGTCTACTTTTTCCTCATTTTTGCAAAATGTGAAAAGTAGGCTAAAAATCATAACTTCTACAATACTTGGTCCAATTCTATCAGATGTAAGAGCTCAGTAACAAAATCGCCGAGTTCTAGTGCCCCAAGTTTAGGTGTTAGGTGAGATATCATGATTTCCTTATGTGGTCCTAAATGTTTGACCGGTGCTGTAGGTAGGCACACCGACACACATACACACACATCGCTCCAGAATGATCACATAAGTCTAGTTTTCAACGGTGGTGTTCGGAACTCCGATCAAGGACTTGGTGTAGCTTCCAGTCGCAATTGCTGGTGCGCGATTGAATGCACTCAACTACGCCAAGGAATCAACAATCAACAATTAAACAGTTAGCCATTACACCAGGAGAAGTGTACGACACAGTGATTACAGGAAGTTGTTATGTTAATGGAAGTTCGAGGAATTAATTCCGCGTTAGCTTGAAAGAATACTGAAATTAGAGGTGAGATATGCTGAGTTCCTAAGAAGTCAATAGCAAAAATTTATTCAAGTTACTCGTAATAAAAATGTTTCCAAGAATATGACTATCAAACGTGTGTGCCCGTCAACATAGCTTTACGAGGTATTCTTTCCTCCGGAAATCCGAATTAGGTGCACGGAATTTCCATTGTTCCCAATCGGTTCTACGTGATCTTAATCATTGTACACTGCTCAAAATGTGAACAGCATAAAATGGGAATTCTGCGCCAGGTAAACAATGTCATTACAAAAATAAATATAATTAATTTCTGACGAACCATACTCCCCTCCCCCGTCAGAGCCTCACAATTAGTGGGACGATGATTGGCGAATAGGGGAACCTAGTTGGGACCGCCATTGCTTCCACTTACTTGTGCCAGATTCCTTTCTGTCTTCCTTACTGTCGACCTACCTTTGTCAACTCTTGCTCTCTTCCTACCCCGGTTTCACAGTATCCGAGGTCCTAGAGTATCTTTCAATTCCCCCCTTAATTGTCCCACGTCCCATCTTTCTTGATTTCCCATTCTTCAAGGGGTCAGACGTCTTCTTTTCCTTTTCATGGTATCACCTGCCTTTTGCTCAAGTCCCTAAAGGAGGCAGGGTGTGTGTAGCCCAACCACATAAAGTGCACCCTGGATGGCACTAGGGCTCACGGGTAGTGAGCTAGGGAGGGGTCACTAAACTGGTTCCTATTTTCCCTTCTTCCGTTGACTTTGGACCGGAACTTCTTCTTTTTCTCATTCTTATTTGCCTTTCATGACTCTATTTCCTTCCAAGTCCCTCAATCCTCATTCTTCGAGGTTAGTTTATTTAAATGAGTAACCACGAAAAAACATTTTCAGAATCCCACCTCAGCCATCCTGAAAATGGTTTTTCGTGGTTTCCCATTTTCACCACCAGGAAAATGCCGGGACGGCAATAGGTCCACGGCCGATTTCCTTCCAATATCCCTTCCCTGACCCGTCCTGAAAAGAAAAGTACATGGCCATTGGCTGCATTAATAAAATTATCATATATAAGCTCCTTGACAATATAGCGTTTCCTAGTAGAGAAATTAGAAACTTTGTGTTGCCGGAAAATCTCGAGATTAATTTTGCCACTATGAACACGGCCTACTGAATTCAAATGGGTTCTTTAACATGCCAACATCGTATGACATGCGTATCGTGATTTTTGTCGCCTTTCAAATCGCCCTTTGTTAGGCCTAGAAGCCAACAGTTGAAAAAACTCACTTTCCTTTGCAGGTGGATACCCAAATTTATCATGAAAATTCTCAACAAAGGCAAAGGCTATGCCGGATTCATGAATGGTGATGCTCTTGAATGCGCTGACTATAATAGTTTTCATGAAACTACTCATCCAGAGGCTAAATCACCAATCTGATCAACTCGATACCGGAAGCACAGTTTGAGTTTTGACATGGCCGATCGGCACTCCAAGCAGTGCAGTGCCTATTAAATGATATCAAAGACGTACGACGTACTACAACAAGAATGGGGGATATTAATAGCCATGTTTGTTGACTTGACCACAGCCTTCGGCCCGATAGATTAACAACAAGTGTTTCAAACTTTGGCAGACACCATAGCAGACGATCATTCATAACATGTACTATGAGGAACATCTCGGCAATGAAGTGTGTACTCTGCAAGTCAATAACCACTTAAGAAATAGCAGCCCATTGAGGAAATTATTGGTGTTTTGTAAGGGAACCGCTAATGTCCTTTGATGTTTAATTAAGCCATTATGGATGCTATTAAGTTGTAAAAAGTAGGCGTGTGAAGGTATAAGTGTACGCAGATGACATGGTTATTCTCCGCGAAGATCAACACCTACTACGGAAAGCTTTCAATATTCCCTCACTATGGACAACTGGAGACAAACGCAAATTAAGGGATGTGATAACGGCATTACTGTAACTATTTTCGTCAGCTGGGTGAGTATTGGTTGCAGCAATGAGTTTAGTAGGAGAGGATATGAGAACTCCCATTTAGTCTACTTAATGAAAATCCACAGCCTGCTTCCAGTCTCCGACCGGGTCAGGAATGGAATGAATGAAGCCGTCATCTAGTGGCGAGGATATGAACTGTGCCGGCTGCAGAGGCCTGAAGCACTCCTCTGGGGCAATGATTAAATGAATGACAGATGAAATGAAATGATAGTGGAGAGTGTTGCTGGAATGAAATTTTGACAGGGAAAACCGGAGTACCCGGAGAAAAACCTGTCTGCCTCCGGTTTGTCCAGCACAGATCTCACATGCAGGGACCGGGATTTGAACCACGGACCCAGCAGTGAAAGGCCAGCGTGCTGCCGCCTAAGCCACGGAGGCTTCTCATTCTACTTAATAATGTCGTATAATATCGCACAATTTCGCCCTATATAAAGATAGGCCAAGAAAAAATTGGAATTCCACTCCTCACAAATGTTATTCTTACAATCCAAACGACATTTGTGTTAAGTCTCGGAGAGATCGGGAAGTTTATGTTTGCAAGGTTGCCTGCCCGGTTAGCCATCACCTTTCAAACCTTACAAGGGAATTATCAGGTAAGACAGATCGAAACCTATCTTGAAACATTGTGGACGCAATCGTTGTACTATAAGAGGACAATGTGCGGAAAATCAGCCACCAGATTGAACTGCAAGGCTCCGAAAACATGTGGCGAATCTCTCATATAAATCAATGGAAGGTAGCGAGTACCATCATGGCCGGCTCTACGGAAGGCCGCGGCGAGCGAAAATTGGCAACCTCGCCGTGAATGGCCAGTCTGCTATGTCTAGCCCACTGAGTTACATGGAAAATGTGTCACGCGCTCGTGTTTTCTTAAAAGTACACTATGTAAATGAAATTATACCATTGATTATTACTGTATAGTGGCTAGCTACAATGCCAAAGACTTGTGTTGTGCCGAATTGCAAGTCTAATTATCGTTCATCGATAAAAACTGAAGGATTTGTGACAGTGTTTGGGTTTCCTAAAAATCCAAAATTGAAAGCCATATGGGAACGTGCTATTCCTCGAGCCAATTGGGTACCTACGAAATATTCCTTCGTATGTATTAAACACTTTCTTCCTGAAGACGTAAGTTATGTTGAAAAATACAAGGATGGTGATGGGAATAATAAGGAATTTACACGGAAGAAGCCCGTATTGTTATCTCGTGCGGTTCCAAAGGTATTCCCAAACTTACCATCGTATTTGTGTAAGTGCTCCTCCAAGAAAAGGAAATCTCCAGAAGAAATACGAGAAGAAGAAAAAGAACGGAAAAGGTCTGCAGAGGAATGTGAGAAGACCCTTGCTGAGGAAGCCAACAAAATTACGACTTTCGAGTCCTTTGTTTGTGATATACAAAATAAATTGGTGGAGCATAAAACAGACTGGTCTGTAAGTACTAGTGAAAACTATTGTATTTTGTATAAATTAGATGTGTCAAACATACCTAAAATAAGGCCAAGTATAAGGATAAACAATGATTTTACGGTCGAAATTCATATCAATGGAGGCGTAATTCCTAACGCTGTTGTTCTTCATTCTGGCTCTGTAATATTTCGAAATTCATTATTAAGTAAATGGAGTCAGTTGTTCCAAGCAATAGAATTTTGCCACGACTTTTTCTTACCTGGAAGTTCTGTAAGTTCACTAGTCGTCCAGATTAATAGTTTAATAGATAACCTAAAACCTGACCTTGAAAACCAGGGAGACGAAACTTCAGAGATTCTGTTAAAAAGTTAATGTTTCTGCAAGATCAGTTTACACTTACTTTTTTAAATAAACCAAGATATAACGTCACTACAACTCTAAATGCATTCCTCATTTATATGCAGTCTACAAAGTGTTATAACGCAATTAGATTTAACCATATTTTATCCCTACCTCATCCCCGAGTTTTACAAAAATTAACAACTTCCTTCGCCATATCCCCGAAAGCTGATGAAGAGAACAGTAACTTTCTAAGTCACATTGTGAAAGATTTATCAAATTTAGAAAGGGTTGTAAATTTACAGAATGATGAAATACATGTCAAACAAACTTTAGATTTTAAAAATGGGCAATTATTTGGTGTTGCTACAAATGAATCTGTCGATTTAGCTAAGACAGTTCTGGCCTTTCTCGTTAGTTCTGCTTTTGGAAATTTGAAAGAGGTTGTTAAATTAGTTCCAGTGAAACAATTAACGGGTTTGCAACTAGCTGATATTGCAAAAGGTGTTATCAGGCAAATACAGGATTGTGGCCTAAATATTCTGTCTATCATAGCTGATAATAATGGTGTGAATCGTGCTATGTTCAAAGAACTAACCAAACATTCTGATAGTAATTACTGGTTCCATATTGATGGAAACCCCCTAAAAACCTTTGTTTTATATGGCAGTGTCCATGTATTAAAAATATACGAAATAATTGACTGAATTTAAGTGGCATTGATTGATAAGTCATTTATTATTCCTGTATGGGAAGATTTAGACTCATTTTCAAATGTTTTAAGTTCAGATGACTGTAACCCTGATTTTAAAGAGGTAACTCAAGCATCATTTAGTGACATAAGAGCGATCTACAAAAAGGAATCCGATTTACTGATTAAGTCTGCACCAAAGTTAACATTTAAAAGTGTTTATACAAATTCACTTGAACGCCAAAGGGTTTCTTTGGTTACAAACGTGTTTCACGAATCTACAATTTCTGCTCTAAACAAGTATTGTTATAAAGGTACTGCTTTTTTTGGTCAGAGTAATCCTAATGTGGTGGTCCATTGTTAATATTAAGCGGCCTCTCACCCATGTTGTTAAACGTAATAGTCTTCAAATGCCTTTCAAAAATCCCGAAGACAAAAGGTTGGCTTTCCTAAAGGCATTCCTCCAATGGTTGTCCACGTGGAAAAAGAACGATGAAAATGATTCCTCAAAAAAGAGTTGTTTAACCAATGAAACTTACAACGCTTTGTATGTAACAACCTATGTATTACGTGAGATTATTATTTATGCTCTACAGAATGTGAACCCCTCTTATGTGTTAACTGGCAAATTTCAGAGTGACCCATTAGAATCCAGGTTTGGGCAGTACCGCCAACTAACAGACGGCAACTATAATATATCAGTTACTCAGGTAATGGAGGCCGAATTGAAAATAAGGTTGAAAAGCGTACTTGGCCTTCATTCAGCCAGGTATGGAGCAGTTACTTTTTCGAAAGAAATGATAATGTCCTCTTCCGATACAAATTCAGAAGAAAGTACAACAACAGCCTTTCGTCAGCTACTGTTGACGATACCTTTTACAGTATTTTAGAAGACAAGTACACTGAAAACATACAATTCGATGAGTCGGGTTTTATATATGTCTGTGGTTACATATCGTTCAAGCAATGTTCAAGAATAAAATGTGAAGAATGTTTGGCTTTGCTTAGAAATAAAGAAAAGATAAATGACAGCTACTTCAATCAAATAAATAGGGAGGACTTTCAGTTCCTGCAGATTTTATTTTATCAGTGTGTAAACATGTTGTTGGAATTACGCAGGCACTAATTTCTGATAAGTTTGAGGAACAATTTTTAAAATGTAAATGTAACAGTCAACGCCAAGTAATTCAAAATCTTAGTCTACTCGGTATTTTATCAGATATTGAATTGTCAGAAACTGCCGAGAAAACTTGTACCTGTGGATGTAATGTTATGACAATAGTCACAAGTATTGTCTTAACAATGAGTAACATTTTGTTAAATAATTACAGGGAGTTGAGGAATGAACGGGTAACTTGCCATAGTAATCACAGAAAACTTGTTATTCTTTGTTAGAGGCCAACATGTTGTATTTTGTAAATGTCAAATAAATATTGAAAGCAAACAGAAAACTTGCTATTCTTTGTTAGAGGCCAACCTGTTGTATATTTTGTAAATGTCAAATAAATATTGAAAACAAATTGGTTTTGTTACTCCAAGTAAGCCCTACTCATTCTTGACAATCCTTTTACTTTAATGTTGAAAAGAACAAATATTATTTCGTTATATCAATTTGTTTTCGTGGCGAAGCACACGCATCAACAGCTGACCGGCTGCTATGGCCATCCCAGTTCAGAGAAGTGCAGCGTTGCAAGGTCGAACGCCGCGGCGGCGAGCGAAAATTGGCAACCTCGCCGTGAATGGCCAGTCTGCTCTGTCTAGCCCACTGAGTTACATGGAAAATGTGTCACGCGCTCGTGTTTTCTTCAAAATACACTATGTAAATGAAATTATACCATTGATTATTACTGTATAGTGGCTAGCTACAATGCCAAAGATTTGTGTTGTGCCGAATTGCAAGTCTAATTATCGTTCATCGATAAAAACTGAAGGATTTGTGACAGTGTTTGGGTTTCCTAAAAATCCACAATTGAAAGCCATATGGGAACGTGCTATTCCTCGAGCCAATTGGGTACCTACGAAATATTCCTTCGTATGTATTAAACACTTTCTTCCTGAAGACGTAAGTTATGTTGAAAAATACAAGGATGGTGATGGGAATAATAAGGAATTTACACGGAAGAAGCCCGTATTGTTATCTCGTTCGGTTCCAAAGGTATTCCCAAACTTACCATCGTATTTGTGTAAGTGCTCCTCCAAGAAAAGGAAATCTCCAGAAGAAATACGAGAAGAAGAAAAAGAACGGAAAAGGTCTGCAGAGGAATGTGAGAAGACCCTTGCTGAGGAAGCCAACAAAATTACGACTTTCGAGTCCTTTGTTTGTGATATACAAAATAAATTGGTGGAGCATAAAACAGACTGGTCTGTAAGTACTAGTGAAAACTATTGTATTTTGTATAAATTAGATGTGTCAAACATACCTAAAATAAGGTAAAGTATAAGGGTAAACAATGATTTTACGGTCGAAATTCATATCAATGGAGGCGTAATTCCTAACGCTGTTGTTCTTCATTCTGGCTCTGTAATATTTCGAAATTCATTATTAAGTAAATGGAGTCAGTTGTTCCAAGCAATAGAATTTTGCCACGACTTTTTCTTACCTGGAAGTTCTGTAAGTTCACTAGTCGTCCAGATTAATAGTTTAATAGATAACCTAAAACCTGACCTTGAAAACCAGGGAGACGAAACTTCAGAGATTCTGTTAAAAAGTTAATGTTTCTGCAAGATCAGTTTACACTTACTTTTTTAAATAAACCAAGATATAACGTCACTACAACTCTAAATGCATTCCTCATTTATATGCAGTCTACAAAGTGTTATAACGCAATTAGATTTAACCATATTTTATCCCTACCTCATCCCCGAGTTTTACAAAAATTAACAACTTCCTTCGCCATATCCCCGAAAGCTGATGAAGAGAACAGTAACTTTCTAAGTCACATTGTGAAAGATTTATCAAATTTAGAAAGGGTTGTAAATTTACAGAATGATGAAATACATGTCAAACAAACTTTAGATTTTAAAAATGGGCAATTATTTGGTGTTGCTACAAATGAATCTGTCGATTTAGCTAAGACAGTTCTGGCCTTTCTCGTTAGTTCTGCTTTTGGAAATTTGAAAGAGGTTGTTAAATTAGTTCCAGTGAAACAATTAACGGGTTTGCAACTAGCTGATATTGCAAAAGGTGTTATCAGGCAAATACAGGATTGTGGCCTAAATATTCTGTCTATCATAGCTGATAATAATGGTGTGAATCGTGCTATGTTCAAAGAACTAACCAAACATTCTGATAGTAATTACTGGTTCCATATTGATGGAAACCCCCTAAAAACCTTTGTTTTATATGGCAGTGTCCATGTATTAAAAATATACGAAATAATTGACTGAATTTAAGTGGCATTGATTGATAAGTCGTTTATTATTCCTGTATGGGAAGATTTAGACTCATTTTCAAATGTTTTAAGTTCAGATGACTGTAACCCTGATTTTAAAGAGGTAACTCAAGCATCATTTAGTGACATAAGAGCGATCTACAAAAAGGAATCCGATTTACTGATTAAGTCTGCACCAAAGTTAACATCTAAAAGTGTTTATACAAATTCACTTGAACGCCAAAGGGTTTCTTTGGTTACAAACGTGTTTCACGAATCTACAATTTCTGCTCTAAACAAGTATTGTTATAAAGGTACTGCTTTTTTTGGTCAGAGTAATCCTAATGTGGTGGTCCATTGTTAATATTAAGCGGCCTCTCACCCAATGTTGTTAAACGTAATAGTCTTCAAATGCCTTTCAAAAATCCCGAAGACAAAAGGTTGGCTTTCCTAAAGGCATTCCTCCAATGGTTGTCCACGTGGAAAAAGAACGATGAAAATGATTCCTCAAAAAAGAGTTGTTTAACCAATGAAACTTACAACGCTTTGTATGTAACAACCTATGTATTACGTGAGATTATTATTTATGCTCTACAGAATGTGAACCCCTCTTATGTGTTAACTGGCAAATTTCAGAGTGACCCATTAGAATCCAGGTTTGGGCAGTACCGCCAACTAACAGACGGCAACTATAATATATCAGTTACTCAGGTAATGGAGGCCGAATTGAAAATAAGGTTGAAAAGCGTACTTGGCCTTCATTCAGCCAGATATGGAGCAGTTACTTTTTCGAAAGAAATGATAATGTCCTCTTCCGATACAAATTCAGAAGAAAGTACAACAACAGCCTTTCGTCAGCTACTGTTGACGATACCTTTTACAGTATTTTAGAAGACAAGTACACTGAAAACATACAATTCGATGAGTCGGGTTTTATATATGTCTGTGGTTACATATCGTTCAAGCAATGTTCAAGAATAAAATGTGAAGAATGTTTGGCTTTGCTTAGAAATAAAGAAAAGATAAATGACAGCTACTTCAATCAAATAAATAGGGAGGACTTTCAGTTCCTGCAGATTTTATTTTATCAGTGTGTAAACATGTTGTTGGAATTACGCAGGCACTAATTTCTGATAAGTTTGAGGAACAATTTTTAAAATGTAAATGTAACAGTCAACGCCCAGTAATTCAAAATCTTAGTCTACTCGGTATTTTATCAGATATTGAATTGTCAGAAACTGCCGAGAAAACTTGTACCTGTGGATGTAATGTTATGACAATAGTCTCAAGTATTGTCTTAACAATGAGTAACATTTTGTTAAATAATTACAGGAAGTTGAGGAATGAACGGGTAACTTGCCATAGTAATCACAGAAAACTTGCTATTCTTTGTTAGAGGCCAACCTGTTGTATATTTTGTAAATGTCAAATAAATATTGAAAACAAATTGGTTTTGTTACTCCAAGTAAGCCCTACTCACTCTTGACAATCCTTTTACTTTAATGTTGAAAAGAACAAATATTATTTCGTTATTTCAATTTGTTTTCGTGGCGAAGCACACGCATCAACAGCTGGCCGGCTGCTATGGCCATCCCAGTTCAGAGAAGTGCAGCGTTGCAAGGTCGAACGCCGCGGCCTTCCGTAGAGCCGGCCATGGTACCATACAGACATGTTGGAATGGACAGCCCTGACCGCCCAAGCACTCCAGGCCGGTGGGTAGGAACCGCATGCTCCAGTCAGCGTATACGCCCCACCACGCTACATTTCTTCGAGTGCCACAGGGGTATCCAGCTCCGCCAGCCGTCATGCCTGCATACCAGGATGTCAGGTACGATTTCGGAGCCTTGCAGTTCAATCTGGCAGCTGATTTTCCGCACGTTGTCTTCTTATAGTACAACGATTGCGTCCACAAAGTATCAACATAGGTTTCAACCTGTCTTACCTCATACTTCACTTGTTAGGAACAATCTTCACTCCACACATGAAACAAAAAGTGGGTAATGCCATATCGGTTCTATACAGTAGTCAGTATTATGAAAGTACAGTTAGATTCTTTTGCTAGAGCGGGGCCGGCGACCGGCTGTCGGGCACGCGCGCCTTCCGCCAGCCAACCGAGTTCAGGCCGCGGATAGCGTGCAGGTGGAAACCGTAACAAAGTACATTAATTAATGGTAAATTCACCAGCAAATCATGAATAAAGAAGTTACCTTTTTACAGAAGATGCTGAAAATGTTCTCTTTGGGCTAATAGACAGGCGTTGTACCGTGTAAATAAATTAGCGTTTACACGTTGTAATTCTCTTCAGTTGTGAGGGATATCTGCTGCCGTATATTGTTCTCCAGCTCCACTAGAATACAGGTAATTGATATGTACACATTGTATTTTAAATTACCACACAATGAAACATAAAGCGGGCTTAGGTCCGTTCTTCGATTAATCACAGTAAACACGCAGGGGGAACGGGAGTAGCTATATAATGTAACGATATAGCTTCCTAAGTTACTGTCTGTCAGCTGAAGGAGAACATTTTCAGCATCTTCTATGAAAAGGTAAGCGAGTTTATCCAGATTCCCAAGAAATAAATTAAAACATGTGAGCTTCTTTAATTAATCTTGCAAGAAAAAAAGGAAGGAAGCTTGTAGTTTAACGTGACCGTTAATCTCGCGATCATGAGCCACGGGACCTCCTTTTTACGTGGAATCCGAACCACAGGACATGGCATTTCACTTCGAAAATCTCTCATGCATTGACCGGGAATCGAACCTGGTCCGCCTTGGTGAGAGGCATACAGCTTGACCGCTGCGCCACCACGCCCCCAATCTTGCAAAAAGCCGTTGTTTATGTTACCGTCTTTTCTGTGCTCTGACACTTCACTCCCTCGTTGATAAAATGACTTTAATAACCCTGGTTATCTCGCCAGCGCGCTATCCGTGGCCCTAGCTTTGTTGACTGGCGGAAAGCGCGCGCACCCGGCAGCCGGCTGCCAGCCCCGCTCCAGCAAAAGAGTCTCACTGTAGAACGCTAAGAGCTGAATCGGGTCGCTCCTCTTCCTCACTACTGGTGTTACCAGAGGATCGGGAGTTGGGAGCCTGGTTCCTTCGTCTACGTTGGCTTTGCGACGTTGCGGTAGCATAGCCCTCATTGTCCGCCTCCGAAGCCAACACGTAGGGAAATGCGACGTTGACACCGTCACAGATTATTTCAACGTCTGATGCTGAATATACTCGTAGGATCTACTCCTAGTTTATGCAGTTTTCGCTGTTACTTATGGATCGTCTATCCTGATAAAGTATAAGCAAATAAGTAGTTGGTCAACTCTTGTTCTCTTCCGATCCCGCCAGTATTAGGGTATCCGAGGCCTAGTGAATCTCTTCCTTTCCCGCCTTAATTGGCCCTTGTCTCATCTTTTCTGATACCCTCCTTCTGCGAGGGGTCTGCCTTCTTTTTCTTTTCATGTTATCTCTTGCCTTCTTCATAGATTTATGGCATGTTAAAGAACTTTCCACTAATTACACCTGTGTGAAACTAAATTGTATAGGTTAAGAATGTAAACAACGCTCTTAGGTTGGTACGTTCGTTGCCAAGAGCCGACTGCGGTGGCGTCTAGTAGCTAAGTTCTGAACTAGGCCTAGTAGTCGTTGACGGTGGCGTTTGGCGGCCAAAGTAGGAACTATTTGAAAAATTCAAAGTTGCACTCCTTACTTGAAAAAACAGATACACACACTAATACAGTCATCACAATTAACACCGGTTATCAGACAGATTCTACACACACCCAAAGTACACGGGGCTACATGACCGCGTTGTCGCAGCCCCTAAACTAAGGAACCAACCTCTTGCCTTCTTCTCAAGGCCCTCAAGGAGGCAGGGTGTATGTAGCCCCACCATTTCTGGTGCACCCCCTGATATTGCTACACCCTCAGGGGCTCACGGCTGGTGAGTTCGGGAGTTGGCGACCCCGAGGGATTCCTGAGCTGCGTTCGGTCTTCCCCCTATTATCCCTTACCTCTGGGGCGGACCCTCTCCTCTTTCACTTTCCTATCTGCCTTTCATGGCTCTCCTTCCTTCCAAGTCCCTCAATCTGCATTCTTCGAGGGTTGAGGGCATTTATTTTCCTCCTGTCCTTTATTTGCCTTATTCTCCTTTTATTTTCCATGTCTTCTTCTAGTATTTCGGGCCGATAACCTTGATGTTAGGCCCCTTTAAACAACAATTATCATCATCATCATCATCATCTGGACGCCCACAGGGTCGATACCTTCCTGGATCGTATCGGAGGGCTGTTTTTATCACAGAGTTCTCATCACTTGTAGTGACATGCTAATACCAGCGAAGACGCGCTTCTCTAAGTTTGTCTTTAATTGTTGCAACTCCCATTTGCTTTCTTACGTGTTCATTTCTGACATGGTCAAGCCTTGTAATACCCATGGAATAACGCAGCATTTTCATTTACATTCCAAGGAGGACTTGTTGGTGTTTGGTTAAGCTGGCCAACATTTTGTGCAGTATAGTGCTACTGGCCTTATCATGGTGTTGTAAACTTTTCCTTTCTGTTGGATAGGTATTTTATTATCACACGGTACTCCATCGATTAGACGCCATTTCAGCCACGCAGCATTTACTCTTGCTCGGGCGTCGAGAAAGGTTTCGCCATCTGAAGTGTTGAGAGAACCTAGATACAATATCGATTGTCAGTATGAAATTTGTATTGTGTGCGTGTAACCATTACAGGGCAGGCTACCTGGAATGTGGAAAAACTCGGGGAAAACCACACTCAAGATACATGCTGCCAGTGCCGGAATTTGAACATGGGATCTCCGTACACTCTTCCATCCAGTCCAGCCTTGGATCTTGCAGCGACCGCTCAGCTTCGTTAGGGGGTTTACTAAAAACAATATTTGTTTTGATGCAATCAAATTTTGAAACGTCATGGATAATTAACGCTTAAAATTCCAGCTGTGTTTTGAGTCTAATTTTATTTATGAATTTCGGGAGCATTTCGGAGAGGACTGCTGCCCCCATCAGTCCGCATACGCCCCTGGTTCCATTTTTTTATTAAAAATAAAACGCACGAATTGTGCATATTGAAGATAACAAACTGTCATTCACAAAACATCACAATGGATGATCCCCGATTTGCACAAGGAATTACATGGTATCTACTACTTTGCACCTCGCATAATTTACATACGCAGGATTCATCAGGGTCATGAAAGTATTCGGTACTGCACAGTTTATGGTGATACCCATGTACCGCCATCAAATTAATAAAGTGTCGCAAGTTTTGATTAGTGTTCATCCATATCCTAGTCATCATGGCCTCCGTGGAGTAAGCCTAAAACTCGAACCAGATTTCGTCCCTTTTCTGTATCGTTTCCTGCATTAGTTTTTTCCAGGCGTCAGTGGATGGTAGCCCTCTCTTCATCCGAAGGTCCTCAATGAAGAAGGTCTCCCTGGGGAATTCATATGCTAATCTAGATTTTGTATATTTCGATATCCCCAGGGAAGCCTTCAGGAAGCGCGATTTGACTGCTTCAAGCGTCCTCAAATCTGCCAGGGATAATTTCACCCATATGATTTCAACTCCATATGGTGCGATGGGCGTTATTTTCGCGTCGAATAATCTCATATCAGTTCCCAAAGAGAGCTTCGTGATTGTTTTAATGTCATATATGGCTTGGTAGCTGCTATTGCTCGAGACTTTATGTGAACTCTGTAGGCTGTTGCTGTTATTTAAATAATTGGTTCTTGTAGGGTGCGTAGAATGGCAGGGTTATATCCATTTTTTCTATAGATTTATTTTTATTTGTAAATGAGAGGTTCTTTCCTGGTCCTAAAATTTCTCGTCCTCCATTCTTATTTAAGACTTTTGACTCAAAAGTAAATTCTACTTTTTATACAGAGACTGTTAATATTTCATCAAACCATTCATTTTAGTCTCTAAAGTGGTTTTGGGAATAATGAGTTAGGTCCAAGCACACGGGGAAAACATGAAACAGTGCACTGAGAAAGAAGTGGTCATGTCTAGTGAATCAGGGAATAAACGTAGTACATAAGTTGAAGGGAATAGGGGCTGCAACAATGTTTGTTATCTATTGGATGATTATTATTTTTACAATCACTTGCCAATGAAAATTACAGACATTGACAAATTCTATGACTTGGAGAAGTTAAAATAGGAGCCACACTACCTTTCGGTTTCTTCATCTTGTTCATTTTGAGAAGAGATTTGATTCAATCAAAGTGACTGATAAGGAAATGATTTGCACAAAAAGAAAACAAGTAGTTCCGTGAAGAACTAAAGCCTATTTTCATATATCCTAATTATGTTAATTGCCACAATCAACATACAAAATTTCAGTTTGATTACTGTAATAGATTCGTAGATATTGAGAACCGACTAAATATTTCGGATGGTCGCCATGTTTGATTTTTATATATGTAGGTCTTAGAGTTACGTACTGTTATATGAAGATTACTGTGTACGTGTGGTATTCAAACTTCAATCGCATGGTTAGGACACAAGAAGTAAAAACGAGGTTTTAAAATTTCGCATAGCTGCCATCTTGTGGTTATGGAAACAATTGAAATAAATTAGATGCCATTGGATTAACATTTGTATAAGGATTTACTGTACCAAGTGTCACTGCACTCGGATGGTTAAATGGGGAGAAATGTCCATGTGAATATTTATACTTCGCGTCGCCGCCATGTTGGATTTGTGATCACCAGGCTATTGAAAGTCCCATAGGTGAACTTATGTTCATAGCCCCTATGAACATAAAAAAACAGTTTGATTGCAGTAATAGATTCATAGATATTGAGAACCGTCTAAATACTTCGGATGGTCACCATGTTGGATTGTTATATGTATAAGCCATAGAGTCATGTACCATTAAAGGAAAATTATTGCGTAGGTTCATTATTCAAACTTTCACTTCGATCGCATGATTACGACACAAGAAATAAAAACTTAATTTTAAAATTCGCACAACCGCCATCTAGAGGTTATGTAAACAATTGAACTAAATTAGATACCAGTACATTACAATGTGTATAAACATTTGCTGTACCAAGTTTCATTGCGTTTGGATCATTAAATCGCGAGAAAAGTCTATTTAAAACTTTCAACTTCGCTTGGCCGCCATGTTCGTTTTGTAGTTAACCGGTTTTTGAAAGTCTCATAGATGAACTTCCAGTAGTGCCCTTTATCTCCGTACAACATTTCAGGGTAATACCTGTAATATATATAGAATGCCGGTGAAATATTTCGCACAGCCGCCATCTTGAGGTTATATAAACAATTGAACATAGAAAGATGTCGGTGCATTACAATGTGTATAAACATATACTGTACCAAGTTTCTTTGCGTTTGGTTGGTTAAATCACGAGAAACGTCTATTTAAAAGTCGCAAATTCGCTTGACCGCCATGTTGGTTTTGTCGTTACCAGGTTTTCAAACGTCACATAGGTGAACTTCTAGTAGTTCCCTTTACAACCGTAGGGTGGTATCGGTAATAGTTTCGGAGATATTGAATGCTGGTGAAATATTTCGCACAGCCGCCATGTTTGATTGGTGAGACGTAACAAAATTTGAAGAGCACAGTCGGGCTCGTCCAGAATAGTGCTATGAACTTACCGAGTTTCATTGAAATCGCTCCTGCCGTTTAGATTTTATTAGGGGGACACACACACACACGAATCACACACGCACATACAGATAGACACATGGACAAAAGGGGATCTCATAAGCCTATTTTTTCATAAAAGAAAATAGGCTAAAAATGAGCTTTCCGATGGATAGGTTCACCTCGCAAGGAAACCAGGACGTACAGTAGTTAGAAACTGAACATTCATTTACGAGGGAGGATCGTAAAATCATTGCCCCTATTTTATTTTAGCCCAAAAGGATACATACAAGTAATTACAAATATACGTACTGTTCTACATACGTTACACTATTTTCCCACATAGTTTGCACATTTGTTCAGACATTTGTCCCAACGCAGCACAATATTTGAGTTGCCCCTGTGGTAGAATACAGCAGGCTGACTGTGGAACCATATTCGAACTGCTGTCTTGGCGTCAACGTTGCACGTGAATTTCTATCCTGCTGGGAACTTCTTCAGCGGACCATGACAATGCGAGACCACATGTGGCAACCAGAACCGCAAACAAGCTCCGGTCTTTTCACTGGGAGAGTCTGGACCACCCACCATCAGTCCGGACATCGTCCCTAGTGATTACCACGATTTTGGTCCGTTGAAGAAGTTCCTGGTAGGACAGCTAAAAAAAATAGGGGCAAAGATTCTTCCATCCGCCCTCGTAATTATTATTATTATTATTATTATTATTATTATTATTCTGAGGCAACATTTGATAAATAAATAAATAAATAAATAATAATAATAATAATAATAATAATAATAATTTCGTATGGCCTCGGGTGCCTGGTGCAAGCTTTGTTATTTGACACCCAAAGGGTAGCTTGCATGTCGAATTTCGTTGTTCCTTGAAACACTATGAAAGTCAAGGAGGTTAGATATCTAGGCTCCTTGAACACTATAGCGCTTTCTAGTAGAGAAATGAGGAACTTTGTGTTGGCGGAAACTCCCGAGATTAATTTTGCCATTATGAACACGGGCTACTGAATTCAAATGGGTTCTTTGACATGCCAACATCGTATGACATGGTGTCGTAATTTCTGCCGCCTCTCAGAAAAATCACTTACCACGGCCAGGAGCGAACCTGCAAGCTTGGGGTTAGTAGACCAACACGTTGACCACTCACCCACCGTGGCATTTGATGCACAGTAAGCCATAGTAATGGCTCATTTAGAGAAAGTTTAATTTTGTATCATTAGCCTGTAGGAATCTTTTATTGTCATTTATATTTTATGTTGGAATTAGGCCGGGATTTTTTAAATGTAAAATGACCATCGGATTTTTGTTCTGTGCGGAATAAGTATCCTAGCACCATCTTTTTTGCAAATGTCAGAAGCTTGTAGTTTCTATCTGTACTCGATAAATTGTGTCAGCGGGTTTATGTGATAGAAAAACTTTCGAATGTTGTCTGGTGCGAGCGGAACAGCTACGGGACTGCTCACTGCCCGCTTGCCCAAGTAACGTAGTAGCTGCTGCTGGTGCATCCTGCGTGGATGTGTGCGACGTTCCAGAACTCCCTCCCCAGAAAGAGAAAGGAATGCGCAGGAGTCGGAGTAAAATAGATAGTGGATAGTGAACTGAAATGGTAAGCAAGAGTGATGTGAAGAAACATTTCTAAATTATTGACATAAAGACTAAAGAATTTAAAATCTAACTAGTTGATACCCGTCAAAACATGACGGTCGTTGGGAAAATATTTACTGAAGGATTCTCTTATCCAGTATGCATTTTTTGACGATTACTTTTTGACACTGTTGCAAATTTTAGGGCGTCGAAAGATCGACTTCGCAACATATAACTGGCCATTACTGAAACCTTGATGAGGCAAATTGAGACCTACACGTTCCAGAGTTTCCCCTTGAGCTTTATTGATTGTAATAAAGTACGTAAATTGGAAATTGGAAAATTGAAATATTTTATCGAAAGATGTTAAATAGCCTAAGTCGAAGGATTATAGCTCTCTGCCCATTGAGAGATTTGCCTCCACATATACTTACTCTAAAAGTTTGAGACATAAAGCCACAACAATACTTCCCTCCTTTTTAATTCCCATAAACAAAAATCTCAGTAAGACGCGGTGGGATCCGCCATTTCTATGGTAGAATGGACCCATTGTGCGCAAGCGCGGGAGCGACAAATATAACAGTTTTCTTTAATAATTTAAAAATATACCCTAACATATATTTTCCTTTTGAGGACACTCTGAAAATCTACATGCCAAGAACTCTCGTTAGAATGCATTACGAAGTCTCTCGGTTACGACGTCAGCTCAATCTCGCGGTAACAAACAAGTAGTTCCGTGAAGAACTATACAGCCTATTTTCATATATCCTACTTATGTTAATTGCCACTATGAACATACAACATTTCAGTTTGATTGCTGTAATAGATTCGTAGATGTTGAGAACCGACTAAATATTTCGGATGGTCACCATGTTGGATTTTATATATGTAGGTCATAGAGTTATGTACTGTTACATGAAGATTATTGTGTACGTGTAGCATTCAAACTTCAATCGCATGATTAGGACACAAGAAGTAACATGGAGATTTTAAAATTTCGAACAGCTGCCATCTTGTGGTTATGGAAACAATTGAAATAAATTACATGCCAGTGGATTAACATTCGTATAAGGATTTAAACACCAAGTTTCACTGCACTCGGATGGTTAAATATTTATACTTCGCGTCGCCGCAATGTTGGATTTGTTATCACCAGGTTATTTAAAGTCCTATAAGTGAACTTAAGTTCATAGCCCCTATGAACATAAAAAAATCAGTTTGATTGCTATAATAGATTCGTAGATATTCAGAGCCATCTAAATATTTCGGAGGGTCGTCATGTTGGATTGTTATATATATAGGCCATAGAGTCATGTACCATTAAAGGAAAATTATTGCGTAGGTTCATTATTCAAACTTTCACTTCGATCGCATGATTACGACACAAGAAATAAAAACTTAATTTTAAAATTTGCATAGCCGCCATCTTTAGGTTATGTAAACAATAGAACTAAATTAGATACCAGTGCATTACAATGTGTATAAACATTTCCTGTACCAGATTTCATTGCGGTTGGAACATTAAATCGCGAGAAAGGTCTATTTAAAATTTTCAAATTCGCTTGGCCGCCATGTTCGTTTTGTAGTTAACCAGTTTTTTAAAGTCTTATAGATGAACTTCCAGTAGTGCCCTTTATCTCCGTACAAAATTTCAGGGTGATACCGCTAATAGTTTCAGAGATATGGAATGCCGGTGAAATATTTCGCACATCCGCCATCTTGTGGTTATGTAAACAATTGAACGAAGTTAGATGTCGGTGCATTACAATGTGTATAAACATATACTGCACCACGTTTTATTGAGTTTGGTTGGTGTAATCGCGAGAAACGTCTATTTAAAAGTCGCAAATTCGCGTGGCCGCCATGCTGGTTTTGTAGTTACCAGGTTTTCAAAAGTCACATAGGTGAACTTCTAGTAGTTCCTTTTATCGCCGTAATAAATTCCAGGGTGATGTCTGGAATAGTTTCGGAGATATTGAATGCTGGTGAAATATTTCGCACAGCCGCCATGTTGGATTGGTGAGACGTAACAAAATTTGAAGGGCACGGTCGGGGTCGCCCGGAATAGTGCTATGAACTTACCGAGTTTCATTGAAATCGCTCCAGCCGTTTAGAATTTATTAGGGGGGGACACACACACACCTCACACACACACACACACACACGCGCGCACACACACACGGACAAAAGGTGATCTCATAAGCCTATTTTTTCAAAATTGAAAATAGGGTAAAAATCACCTTAGCGTTTTAAATATATAAATGAACTTTTGCTCACGTCCTTAGGCTTCACCTGAAAGTACCCTACACGTGACCTCTGGGTGGTGCTCAGCGAGCAACAGTGAACAGGCGACCGGACATATCTCTCTCCCGGCTAAGATACAATATTGAACATGGAATATAACCAAAGAACCGCCAGTAACAACGCCGTCAGAACTTTATCAGTTTAAATAGCTGCTTCTGTTTGGCTTTTTAAAGCAGCAAGACGCCAAGACTTCACGTTGGAGGTTATACTTATTGGAGAGCCCTTGTGTGAATTTCCCTCAGTATGTCTTCCCCTGGAGGGGAAGTAAAGCCGGCGGTTACATGTCATACATTTATGGCATGTTAAAGAACCTTCCACTAATTACACCTGTGTGAAGCTAAATTAATATAGGTTAAACATTTGACTAACGTTCTTAAGTTCCTATGTTCGTCGTCAAGAGCCGACTGCGGTGGCATCTGGTAACTAATATCTGAACTAGTTGGTCGTTGACGGTGGCGTTTGGCGGCAAAAGCAGGAACTACTTGAAAAATTGATCGTCTGCAGTCCTTACATGAAACACACATACACTAATACAGTCATCACAATTAACACCGGTTATCAGACAAATTCTACACACACACAAAGTACACGGGGCTATATGACCGCGTTGTCGCAGCCCCTAAACTTAGGAACCAACCAACCAACCTTGTGTGAATTAATGATCTTTAAATATAAATCCAAGCAATATAGGCTATGTTTGTTTTGGTGCTTTAAAATGTGTAAAACCAAATGAGTTAGTTATTGTTGTTTAAAGGGGCGGAACTATGAGGTCATCTGCCCCTCTTAACACAGATTAAAATATACAAATTTGGAATGGAAATTACAATTTAGAGGTGGATACCTAAATCTGAAAAGACCGAAAATTAATTTTAAAAAAAATATATAAAATATAAACAAAAATTACGGAAAAACAAAAATTATCATTCAAAAACGAACAAGTCATTGAGTCAATGTACACTTGAAAATATAGATTGTAAAACCAAATTAATAGCATAACTTGGAATACGTTGTCAGTTGTTGAAAAAGGGGAAGAGTTGTTTGCAAGGATATGCTATTGTGTATAGCCTACTATTTATTCTGTGGAAAATTACTTATTGTGCCTGTAAAGTCATACGCTAAATAATAAAGTAATCATGTTCGTGAAAGGAAAATGTGATCATGGGAAAGCGCAAAGTGGATATCTGGAAGGCATCTCAATTTCGATTCACGAAGGACAATCATGAGCTGCATGTGTAGGCCTAGTACGATTACATTGACATAGCTGCAGAGGATAAGCCTACTGAGAGGAAAATTATGGAGAGTGTCTTGTCCTACGTTATATAATGTTGCTTACAAAGTATTCTAACGGTAGGATGGTAAAGATAGCAAAATATTATTACTGGAATTAAGTTTGTAGACCTACCTGTTATGTACAAAGCATTTTACAGTGACCTTCAGTCAGATACCGATGAAAGCCGTGGTCCATACTGTACCCGTTCGTCCTGGGGATGCGATGACCCATCTGCTATAACATCACATCCCTGGAGTTCCAGGACAGAGCGGAGTTAAATGAACCTCTAGTCAAATAAGGAATGTGTCGGAAATTCAGCTGAGTTCTCGAAAAAGCAGTGGGTTTCACGAGGCAAAGTATCTCTAGGGTCGTTACGGGCTTAAGTTAATAAAAATAATTCAAATATAAATGGGCGCCATCAACTGAATTCCTAGCAAAACCACTTCCTTTCCGGATAAGCCTTACTCAAGACAAGGAAAGAAAAAGGAACATCACACCATCATCAGATCACTACTAAGATAAAAACAAATTTATTTTACTTTGAAAGTCAGACAGACATTTTAAATATAATTCCTACCTAAGAGTATGGTCGAATGCAAAGTTAAATTGTTATTGTCCAAAAATCGAACCATCTCCTTTCTAATGCAAAATTATCTTAATCCACATAACAAGAAAAATGTATAAAGTTCTCTTGGATTCTCAGGATCACTGTAGCACTATGTCTTTCGTCACTGACATTTGTGAAACCTGAGACCTAATTCTCTTTAATTTAACATCAATGTGGATTTAATTAAGTAATTAATCTGCCTAAACATACACATATAATAATCACTCATATTAAATATCACGTAAATTTATGGTTTGCATGGCATAATTTGAATGTTGAACATGTTAATCAAATGCTCCTAAACATCGAATAATTAATTTACACTATTTACAACGTCATTAATCTCTTATCTGTGAATTACAGAAAATTCAAATTCTCATTTTGGTCATCATTATCGTCATCATCAAAATTAAATATTTCTCACATTACTTCTCACTTCAAAATTATACATGTTCTTGTCAGAATCCTTAATTCATCACCATTACATCATTTAAATTCTCAATTCAAGTTGCAATTCTTTCCAATTATATCTCAATTAAATTTATTTAATTCCATGTAAATTCATTAATCATCAGCTTCTTTAATTAATTATCACCTTCTAATTCAGTTATTCATCATCATTACAATCGTCTATTAATTCATTTCAATCAGTTTATTTTATCAATCTTTAATTCATCCACTTTATTTAATTCATCGATTTATTTCAAAATTTAATTTATCAACTTATTTAAATTTCAATCATCTGGTTATTTAGTTTTTTATTATTTCATCTAGTCATTCTGATTTTTATTTCATTAGGTCAGATCGTTAATATGCTTAAATCTCAGATTATTATTTCATTAATTATTATTTTCAGAAAATCTTGTATTATCAACTTCATTTATTTGTTTAATTTCCTAACAAATTGTTTAATATGGTTTACAGAACGTTGTCTTACAGTTTTATCACTTCCAAGTTATATCTCGTATTTAATTATCATGCCAAAAATATTATTGTCTCCACGACATCACGTTGGATCTAACTATCCACAACGACATTACATTTCTTCAATACTTCAAATATCACATTTGAATACAAGAATTACTCCACAAAAACTCCATAAATATTCAGCACATACAGCATGAATCTCAACAATTACGCTAGACTGGGTACGACAACCTCATGTCTGCTTCAAAATACATTATCAACGTTGCAACTATCACATGGCAAATTCCACAAAATGCCTATCACAAACTCCACTTAACCATGTTGCATGATCCACAAAAAAATATATAACTGGCTTCAAATTATCAACGCACACAATCTCCAATGACTGTAATTACTCTGATCACATCTAGACAACTTCTTAAACAATTGGAAAAAATATTACTTCAGTAATTTAAGATCTGCTTTCAAATAACACAAACTCTCTTACAATTCTTATAATTCACATCGCAGAAAAACACCAATGTGCTATAATCTCTCATATCAAAATCTGCAATACTGATCTGCCTTAAAATAAATTTTGACCATTAATGATTAATCTCATAAGATTCAATTACTTTAAATCCTTCATAAAGGTATCAAACACAATTATAAAAATCATCAAAGCATCAGCTGTAATAGCTGTTAAACTGAAATTACTCTCAAAAGAGTATAGCAACAAAATATTGGATTGGCAAACAAGAATTACTAAATGCAATCCTGTTGACATTTATCGTTACTTTATTTAACAAAATTTCGACTGATATGTGACTAGTAGTTCCTTGTTTGATTCACTTACATCTCGTGTACACTCGGATGATAAAAATGAGTCCCTCAATGGCGAGTAAGATGAGTAACCACCGTACAGTCGTATAAATACGAAAGACCTCGCCCCGTCGACTTGGATGATAGTTCCCTAAACGATGGGTAAGGTGAGTAGCCACCATACAATCGTATAAATACGAAGGACCCCACCTCGTAGGCTGTATGAATGAATGTACCAGAAAGGAGTCAACAAGTTTCTAGTTGTCATATAAAAGCGACGTTCATTCACTAAAGTGAATAACTTCTTAACATCTCCAAACAATCCAATGGAAAAAAATCCCTACTGATGAATAATACACACTCGCTAGTATGCAATGAACTGACGAAGTAATTCTGATAATCAATTGCAGATCACGAGTTCGAAATACTCGTTACACAAAAAAAACTATTCATGAAAAATATCCTAGCTGGAAAAATGTCTAAAAGACCAAACATCTGCTTAATAAAGCCAAACAACGGTGAGAATTTCGTATAATGATGCCTGCCATATCATATGGTCACTCCATATTCTAGCAAATTCGAAGAATATAAATTCAAACCATGTCTTAATAATCATAATCACTCCTATTAGAAAAACATACATGTGTGCCCAGTATTCATGAAAATAATCGTATCAGGTAGTTAGAACTCTTACAATACCTTTCATAATCAGCTGTAATTAATTTCCAAGATCGTCGATTTTCCCTACCTAAAGAATTTCTCGTAAGATCGGCGTGAATATCATTTCATCCATGAAATGACGATTTCCTTCGAAATCCCAAGCGAATCAGCTGTTGGACTCCTCTCGTCAGGAATCGAATCCATCGCTCTGTGGTGCCATCTTGTCTCTATTCACGTTTACTCGGTCATGTTGAACCTCGGATTACCCATAGCGGATATTGTCCAACTCTTTCTCGAAAAGTTCATGGAAACAGTGGACCCCCTTACTCCTCTTCTAATATACGCCACTGTTCCTTTAAATGTTGAGTTTGAGTATTGCAAGTCCAATCTCAACTTACTGCAAAGTCCCACTTGAGTAAAATAAAATTTTACTTGATAGTGTTCAAGATTACGATACACCCTGTATCTGTTCGTAATAGGTAACTCATGAAAATTGTATAAGATATAAAACTTATAAATGCACGATACAATGTTCATCAGAGCCTATGCTAACATTCAGTTTACTTGGAATAGTAAAAGTCGCTTTGAATGTGTTATATAACAGCATGGTTATAAGGTTATTCGTAAAAGCCTGTGTTTGAACAGCGTCGAAATGAAGCTTGAAATAAAGTCTTCAAATACGAGCAGTGTGGTTTTGAAATACCCCGGCTGTCTACAATTGTCTCCTCGGCCAGCCCGCCTGGATCAACGACCCGCTTGGCCTTCGCTGCTTGGCGATGCAGGCACTGTCACCTACACTTTTGCCGTGACAGTTTCCGTACGTTGCGTGACCTTCAATGTCCGTCTCACTGTGCTATAGAGCTGCTCTGAACTGCCCGTCTGACTGAGCTCGACTGAACTTGCTAGCGCTGTGTTTCGGCTTATGTGCTCCGCGCGGCACGTGGCTTGTTCTCCCACCACTGCGCTCTTACGTCATGAACATAGTCTCGAACCCGAATCCTCTCGGCTGTTCTGTTATAAAATAACTTACTTCCATAAAATTATTTCCACATATAATGCATGTTATATATCCTCTTCTAAGATGTTTTAATTGTTATAATTCCATATATGTTTCAATAAAGCTTCACATCTCCATTCATAATTCTATCTTCTCACAGATATCAATGCCTCCTCGATTCTAGACCTCCTACGTCATCTTGGCTTTCTTCTTGACGCGATCGGTGCGCTATCTTTTCCTATTGCTTCTCAAAACCTCAACTACAGCTTAATGTCTGCTGGCGTAGCCGATAGCCTAAACTAGGTATCGGGTACAATACTAAGTGGAAGATACGTAGCCTATAGCTTAGAGCAGGGGTCTCCAAACAATATCCCTCTAGGGGCTCACATCTAGTGGGACGTGGGTTGGCGACCATGGGGCCCCAGCTGAGTCCGGTATTGCTTCCACTTACTTGTGCCGGGCTTCTCTCCGTCTTCTTTCCTGTCGACCTCACTTGGTCAACTCTTGTTCTCTTCCGACCCCTACGGTATTAGGGTATCCGAGGCCTAGGGAGTATCTTCCTTTCCCGCCTTAATTGGCCCTTGTCTCATCTTTCCTGACACCCTCGTTCTGAGAGGGGTCAGCCTTCTTTTTCTTTTCCTTTTACCTCCTGCCTTGTGCTCAAGGCCCATAAGGAGGCAGGGTGAATGTAGCCCCACCACTTCTGGTGCACCGTAGATAATGCTACACACCCAGGGGCTCACGGCTGGTGAGTTCGGGAGTTGGCGACCCCGAGGGATTCCTGAGCTGGGTCCGTTTTCCCCTTTTGTCCCTTACCTTTGGGGCGGACCCTCTCCTCTTTCACTTTCCTATCTGCCTTTCATGGCTCTCCTTTCTTCCAAGTCCCTCAATCCGCCTTCTTCGAGGGTTGAGGGCATTTCTTTTCCTCCTGTCCTTTATTTGCCTTATCCTCCTTTAGTTTTCCATTTCTTCTTCTAGTATGTAGGTTAGTAGTTAGTTTTAGTTTTTAAGTTCGCTTTTCATTTTCATCTTCACGATCACCCAAACCATCAGGGGCCGATAACCTAGATGTTAGACCCCTTAAAACAACAATTATCATCATCATCATCCTTCTTTTTTATTTCATGTTATCTCCTGCCTTCTGCTCAAGGCCTTCAAGGAGGCCGGGTGTATGTAGCCCCACCACTTCTGGTGCACCCTAGATAATGCTACACCCTCAGGGGCTCACGGCTGGTGAGTTCGGGAGTTGGCGACCCCGAGGGATTCCTGAGCTGGGTCCGTTTTCCCCTTTTGTCCCTTCCCTTTGGGGCGGACCCTCTCCTCTTTCACTTTCCTATCTGCCTTTCATGGCTCTCCTTTCTTCCAAGTCCCTCAATCCGCCTTCTTCGAGGGTTGAGGGCATTTCTTTTCCTCCTGTCCTTTATTTGCCTTATCCTCCTTTAGTTTTCCATTTCTTCTTCTAGTATGTAGGTTAGTAGTTAGTTTTAGTTTTTAAGTTCGCTTTTCATTTTCACCTTCACGATCACCCAAACCATCAGGGGCCGATAACCTAGATGTTAGGCCCCTTAAAACAACAATTATCATCATCATCATCATCCTTTTTTATTTCATGTTATCTCCTGCCTTCTGCTCAAGACCCTCAAGGAGGCCGGGTGTATGTAGCTCCACCACTTCTGGTGCACCCTAGATAATGCTACACCCTCAGAGGCTCACGGCTGGTGAGTTCGGGAGTTGGCGACCCCGAGGGATTCCTGAGCTGGGTCCGTTTTCCCCTTTTGTCCCTTACCTTTGGGGCGGACCCTCTCCTCTTTCCCTTTCCTATCTGCCTTTCATGGCTCTCCTTCCTTCCAAGTCCCTCAATCCTCATTCTTCGAGGGTTGAGGGCATTTCTTTTCCTCCTGTCCTTTATTTGCCTTATTCTCCTTTAGTTTTCCATTTCTTCTTCTAGTACCGGTAGCATATGTAGGTTAGTAGTTAGTTTTAAGTTTGCATTTAATTTTCATCTTCACGATCACCCAAACCATCAAGGGCCGATAACCTAGATGTTAGGCCCCTTAGAACAACAATTATCATCATCATCATCATCCAAACATTATAGCCGCGCTGACTCCTCCACTAAGCCCCAAGGGCCAAGCCAAGTCCTAGCTACTTCATCATGTATCATACCATAATGTACCAACATATTGTAGTTTTGACTTACGCGCAAAGCTTCGTTTTGGGACTCGCCGGCGAGTGAAATATGTATGGTTTGTTTTGTTGCTTTAAAATGAGTAAAACCAAATTAATAGCATAACTTGGAATATGTTGTCAGTTGTAGAAACAGTGGATGTTGAAAAGAGTTGTTTGGGCACTGGGGGTGGACCCCCGAGTTTTCTTTTTCAGTTCTCGACACTACTTATCTGTGTGAACAAATGTTCTCCAAATTAAAACATACAAAAAATATTTGCAGGTCCAAATTAATTGATGAACATTTAAAATCTCCTGATAATTTCCACTAGTAAACTTGATTCATATCAGCAAACAATTGAAGACCCCACGGAAAGAACGGGGTAAGTCTATTCTTTTCAGAAATGAGTTTATGGTGCATTCTGGTGACCAGCTATTGTCACTACATATCAGTTGAAATTAATCTATTATATATAATCCAAAATTGACTCATTACCGCAGGGCTCAAACCACTAGACCTAGAAAGCTGAAATTTTGCACGTTGGTTGATCCGAGTATGTAGAGGCTCACTAAGAAACGGTTGTTGAAAATTCAATTTGTAAGTGACTTTTTTCGGCCCTTTGGCATTGACCATCCAAAATTGACTCATCGACACAGGGCTCAAACCACTAGACTTAGAAAGCTGAAATTTTGCATGTTGGTTGATCCGAGTACGTAGAGGCCCACTGAGAAAGTATTTTGAAAATTCAATTTGTAAGTGACTTTTTTCGGCCCTTTGGCACTGAGGAAGGACAGTCGGTACAAAGGTCGGATTTAGCTCATTTTAAGCCGGCAAATACGAGAAACAATACTCGGAGGTCCAGTAGGGACCCCGAAACACACTTTCTAAGTTCCTAAAATGAACGGTTTCGGAGATATTCCCAAATAACTGTGTTCCCTCTGAGAAACAGATCAACGTTACTATGGCAACCGCTGAAATTTCCCAGACCGGGGATAGTTTTCTGGCAATATCTCGAAAACCGTTCGTTTTAGGGCCTTAAAACGCTGGGTTCCGTCCACGAATATTGCTCCTCGTATTGATACGCGCAAGAAGAGCTATATTCCAAATTTCTAAGAGCAAATCGACTTGGAAACTCTCATCTACTATATATAATCCAAAATTGACTCATCACCGCAGGGCTCAAACCACTAGACCTAGAAAGCTGAAATTTTGCATGTTGGTTGATCCGAGTATGTGGAGGCTCACTAAGAAACGGTTTTTGAAAATTCAATTTGTAAGTGACTTTTTTCGGCTCTTTGGCATTGACCATCCAAAATTGACTCATCGACGCAGGGCTCAAACCACTAGACCTATAAAGCTGAAATTTTGCATGTTGGTTGATCCGAGTACGTAGAGGCCCACTGAGAAACGGTTTTTGAAAATTCAATTTGTAAGTGACTTTTTTCGGCCCTTTGGCACTGAGGAAGGACAGTCGGTACAAAGGTCGGATTTAGCTCATTTTAAGCCGCCACATACGAGAAACAATACTCGGAGGTCCTGTAGGGACCCCGAAACACACTTTTTAAGTTCCTAAAATGAACGGTTTCGGAGATATTCCCAAATAACTGTGTTCCGTCGAAGATACAGATCAACGTTTCTATGGCAACCGCTGAAATTTGGCAGATCGGGGATAGTTTTCTGGCAATATCTCGAAAACCGTTCGTTTTAGGGCCTTAAAACGCGGAGTTCGGTTCACGAACATTGTTCCTCGCATTGATACGCGTAAAAGAGATATATTTTATTTATAGAGGTGGTTTTTAGGGTCGGATACGATCGTGAATTTGAGTCTAATTTTATACTCGTTGAGCTGGTTATTGTAAGCGAGCTTTCAGATCTTTACTATAATTTGCAATATTAAGATTCTTTCTATTTTGCACGGTATGCTTTCATTTTCTTTATAAATTTGTTTTTGTTAACTGAATATTTTTGTTTGCCAATTTTGATCTGCTCTTTTTCGTTTTTTCCATGATCAGCAACACATATTCACAGTCGAATGTGTCGTATTCTACCGGCTGTCACGTTAATTATTATTTTTTCTTAATTACTCTTACTGAGGAATAATGTTGGTATTTTGTCTTTCACGGCCATTGAATCCCCGCACAAGGCACGGCTTAAACCTAGAAAAGTTGCTGAGTTGGACTAATTTACTAATGGTGCAGCAGAAAAGAGGAGAATTGAAGCTTTTGAAATGTGGTGATACAGGAGAATGATGATCAGATGGGTAGATAGGGTAACAAAGGAGGAGGTATTAAGACGAGTGGGATAGGAGAGATGTTTCTGGCGACTGCTAATGAAGAGAAGAGATAGGAGGGTAGGACACATACTAAGACACCCAGAAATAGCAAGCTTAGTTATGGATGGGAGGGTCGCGGACTAGAACTGTAGGGGTAAACCAGGGTTAAACAGATTGCCTCGGATGTAGGGTGTGGTAGCTATGAAGAGATGAAATGATTAGCTCAGGAGAGGGAGACATGGAGGGATGCATCAAACCAGTTAAAAAACTGAAGACTCAAACAACAACAATCAGGAATTTTAATGACTTAGAGAGGCATGTGAGGCAAAAGGGTGGTTGGAGATTTCAATCCCTGAGATGTAACACTGGAAGAGACTGCATAATGTTCATCAGCGGCCAAGGTGAGAGATAATTAAATATAGGTCTATTAATAGCGATATGATGACGTTCAAATCATCAATAAGTATGGCCAAATTACATCCAGAATAGCTTAAGTAAGAATACTTTTAATTCCCCATATTCCGATAGATTTGCCATTCCAGTGTGCAAGAGTGCAGTTCCCTCGTCAAACAATATTCGCAATTTCTTTAACAAAGCGCAATGACACACACTTAACAGTAGCACGTGCACAATTAGCCAAAAAACCATTTTTTCCCATGACCAACTGTATGTGGCGTGCTCGCGAGGGTCCGGACAACAAAATCGTTATGTCTCAGCAGAAGATGGCAAAACCAAGAACGTAATTTTAAAATGTATTAACATCATGTAATATCGAACCCTGCAGACATTCACAACTCTATAAAATTCCCACTTTGCTGCTCATATCAATATACTGTATGTATCAGAATATTCAGAATTAGAATGGACCCACCTATAGCCGCGATTGCTGTAATAGAATTGACCAATTATCAGCAATAATGCATCGTCCCCATTGTCTTGATCGCGGGCGAAGCCGCGGGTACCTGATAGTCATATATATACAAGTGGAAGTCTGTATGTATGTATGTGGGTGGGTTGGTTCCGTATAAAAATCTACACCGTTCCACCAATCTCAACCAAATTTTGCATAGACATATTCTAGGACCCAGAAGGAACCGCTGGCTGCATGAATTTTCGATAGTCTTTCTCATTCTTCTGATTTCGGCCCTTTTGCACTCGAGCAAAGGCTAATCTCTTATATATAATCCAAAACTGACTCATCACCGCAGGGCTCAAACCTCTAGACCTAGGAAGCTGAAATTTTGCATGTTGGTTGATCCGAGTATATAGAGGCTCACTAAGAAACGGATTTTGAAAATTCAATTTGTAAGTGACTTTTTTCGGCCCTTTGGCATTGACAATCCAAAATTCACTCATCGACGCAGGGCTCAAACCACTAGACTTAGAAAGCCGAAATTTTGCATGTTGGTTGATCCGAGTATGTAGAGGCCCAATAAGAAACGGTTTTTGAAAATTCAATTTGTAAGTGACTTTTTTCGGCCCTTTGGCACTGAGCAAGGACAGTCGGTAAAATGTTCGGATTTAGCTCATTTTAAGCCGCCACATACGAGAAACAATACTCGGAGGTCCTGTAGGGACCCCGAAACACACTTTTTAAGTTCCTAAAATGAACGGTTTAGGAGATATTCCCAAATAACTGTGTTCCCTCTGAGAAACAGATCAACGTTACTATGACAACCGCTGAAATTTCGCAGACCGGGGATAGTTTTCTGGCAATATCTCGAAAACCGTTCGTTTTAGGGCCTTAAAACGCTGGGTTCGGTGGAAACCACGAACATTGCTCCTCACATTGATACGCGCAAAAAGAGCAATATTCCATATTTCTACGATCAAATCGACTCGGAAAGTCTCATCTCTTATATACAATCCAAAACTGACTCATCACCGCAGGGCTCAAACCACTAGACCTAGGAAGCTGAAATTTTGCATGTTGGTTGATCCGAGTATGTAGAGGCTCACTAAGAAACGGTTTTTGAGAATTCAATTTGTAAGTGACTTTTTTCGGCCCTTTGGCATTGACGATCCAAAATTGACTCATCGACGCAGGGCTCAAACCACTAGACCTATAAAGCTGAAATTTTGCATGTTGGTTGATCCGAGTATGTAGAGGCCCAATAAGAAACGGTTTTTGAAAATTCAATTTGTAAGTGACTTCTTTCGGCCCTTTGGCACTGAGCAAGGGCAGTCGGTAAAATGTTCGGATTTAGCTCATTTTAAGCCGCCACATACGAGAAACAATACTCGGAGGTCCTGTACGGACCCCGAAACACACTTTTTAAGTTCCTAAAATGAACGGTTTCGGAGATATTCCCAAATAACTGTGTTCCCTCTGAGAAACAGATCAACGTTACTATGGCAACCGCTGAAATTTCGCAGACCGGGGATAGTTTTCTGGCAATATCTCGAAAACCGTTCGTTTTAGGGCCTTAAAACGCAGGGTTCGGTTCCCACCTCTAACCACGAACGTTGCTCCTCGCATTGATACGCGTAAAATGAGATATATTTTATATATAGAGTTTGCTTTTGGGGCTCGGATACGATCGTGATTTTGAGTCTAATTTTATACTCTTTCGGCTGGTTGTTGTAAGCGAGCTTTCTATTTTGCACGGTATGCTTTCATTTTCTTTATAAATTTGTTTTTTCTTAACTGAATATTTTTGTTTGCCAATTTTGATCTGCTCTTTTTCGTTTTTAAGCATGATCTGCAACGTTGATTCACAGTCGAATGTTTCGTATTCTACCGGCTGTCACGTTAATTATTATTGTTTCTTAATTACTCTTACTGAGGAATTGGGCAAACTTATTTCAATAAAGTTGTTGTTTTGTCTTTCACGGCCATTGAATCCCCGCACAAGGCACGGCTTAAACCTAGAATAGTTGCTGAGTTGTACTAATGGACTAATGGTGCAGCAGAAAAGAGGAGAATTGAAGCTTTTGAAATGTGGTGATAAGGGAGAATGATGATCAGATGGGTAGTTAGGGTAACAAATGAAGAGGTATTAAGACGAGTGGGAGAGGAGAGATGTTTCTGGCGACTGCTAATGAAGAGAAGAGATAGGAGGGTAGGACACATATTATGACACCCAGGAATAGCAAGCTTACTGTCGACCCAAATATTATGTGCACTCGAGTTTGAAGGTTGTTTGTGAAGTAACCAATAGACCTTCATAAAATCCAATGACATCATCATTTTCGACGTTCTATTTTACGATAGTTCATGTAGGTTTGGAATTTTTAATTTATAATTTAATATTTTTTATCGCAGCTGAAACACAAAAAGTGCCCCTTTTTAAGCGTGTTTCAACCAAGCGTCACATTTAAGAATTATTTTCTCACAAACCCGTAATCAGATCGAATCCGAATTTTAACACAATATACACTGGAATGTTGTATAACTGGTTTATTAATTTCAAACTTTTGTGTGTTCAAGAACGAATGTTGTTATTATTTTTGTAAGGTAACTCTTTCTCGGCTCGGGGTCGTTGGAAAATGTAGTTCTTGGTTGCGTTGTAATCCTTATACATCAAAAAGTTATGCTGTATGACTGTGAAATAGGTAAATTAATTCACTTATTTTATATCGGTTTGTATTTGTACGGAGAATTAAGACAAGGTTCACCAGCTAGCCGCTCCGGGAAATGCTATACAGCGTTGCTGATATGGAGCCCATCACTTCCGAGCGAGACGTGCCATGACGCGTGATGTAGCCCATCTTGGCAATGATGTACTGCTTTCACCGGAGCGGCTAACTGGTGAACCATGTCTTAATTCTCCGTACAAATACAAACCGATATACAATAAGTGAATTAATTTACGTATTTCACAATCATACAGCATACCGTTTTGATGTATAAGGATTACAACGCGACCAAGAACTACATTTTCAAACCATCCCGAGCCGAGGAAAAGTTACCTTACAAAAATAATAACAACTTTGTTTCCTGGACACGAAAAATTTTAAAATTAATAAACCTGTTATACAACATTCCAGTGTTTGTTGTGTTAAAATTTGGATTCGATCTGATGACGGGTTTGTGAGATAATAATTCTTAAATGTGACGCATGGTTGAAAAACGCTTAAAAACAGGCACTTCTTGTGTTCCAACTGTGATAAAAAATATTAAAATATAAATTAAAAATTCCAAACCTACATGATCTAACGTAAAATAGAACGACGAAAATGATGATGTTATTGGATTTTATATAGGTCTATCGGTTACTTCACAAACAAACTTCAAACTCGAGTACACATAATAGTTTGGTCGACAGTAGTTATGGATGGGAGGGTCGCAGACTAGAACTGTAGGGGTAAACCAGGGTTAAACAGATTGCCTCGGATGTAGGGTGTGGTAGCTATGTAGAAATGAAACGATTAGCTCAGGAGAGGGATACATGGAGGGCTGCATCAAACCAGTTAAAAAACTGAAGACTCAAACAACAACAATCAGGAATTTTAATTACTTAGAGAGGCAAGTGGTGCAAAAGGGTCGTTGGAGAATTTCAATCCCTGGGATGTAACACTGGAAGAGACTGCATAATGTACAGTACATCAGCGGCCAAGGTGAGCGATATTTAACTATAGGTCTATTAATAGGGATATGTTTACGTTCAAATCATCAATTAATATGGCCAAATTACATCCAGAATAGCTTAAGTAAGAATACATTTAATTCCCCATATTCCGATAGATTCGCCATTCCAGTGTGCAAGAGTGCAGTTCCCTCTTCAAACAATATTCGCAATTTCTTTAACAAAGCGCAATGACACACACTTAACAGTAGCACGTGTACATTTAGACAAAACCATTTTTTCCCATGGCCAACTGTATGTGGCGTGCTCGCGAGCATCCAGACAACAAAATCGTTATGTCTCAGCAGAAGAAGGCATAACCATAAACGTAATTTTAAAATGTGTTAACATAATGTAACAACGAACCCTGCAGACGTTCACAACTCGATAAAATTCCCACTTAGCTGATCATATCAATATACTGTATGTATCAGAATATTCAGAATTAGAATGGACACACCTATAGCCGCGATTGCTGTAATAGAATAGACCAATTATCAGCAATAATGCATCGTCCCCATTGTCTTGATCGCGGGCGAAGCCGCGGGTACCTGCTAGTAAATTCATAAAATATACTCATGAAGGAATGGCAAGGCAGATAGTTTCCATGGCAACATAGCTCATGTCGAGACACAGCCGACTGGATGCCAGTTGCGCTCTGCACTACCGGTATAGAAATATGAGGAGCTTTACTTGAAATCCCGTTAGTTACTCAACTGCTCACACAGCACTGTCAACCGAGTATAGTATAACAAAGACTTGACACTATCTACTAAATATTTGTCAAATACCACTCACTCACTCACTCACACATTCATCACGAAATCTCAGAAACCACCAAACGGATTGGAATGAAATTTGGTATGCAACTTCCTCAAGGGCCGCAAACGCCCAATAAGAAAGGATTTTTGGATATTCAGGTTCTAAAGGGATGTTAAGGGGGTAGACCTGCATTTCATTGAATAGCAATATCTCCCGATTGGTTTCATTGGGGGATGTGATACTCGGCATATAAACTCACCATTAAAAATAAGAAGACATGTGTCTGAGGGTTTTTCGATGTGGTGTATATTATGAGGAGAAAGGGGTGAAAAGTGGGGGTTGAAAGATTCCTAACAGAGCCTGTATCTCTTAAACGACATAGGCGAGGAGTTTGAAACTCAGCGGGAAAAAATCAGCATAAAAAACAAGTAAATAGGCGTTTGATCGTTTTTTCATAAATCCAATTTAAGGGGCCCATGGGGAGGGGTGAAATTCTGGGGAAACAAAACAGGAAAGAAAGTGTCCTAACCGATTGACTCACTCGCTCTTCAATCTCAGGGGGAAAAACTGCTTAAAAATAAGTAAATATGTGTTCGACAGTTTTTTTGATAAATCAAATTTAAGGGGTTCATCAGGAGGGGTGAAATTCTGAAGAAAAAAAATGAAAGAAAATGTCCTGACTCACTCACTCACTCATCATCGCCCAGCCAAAAATATTGAAGTTGGAAACATGGCATTTTCGGGATATGGTCGTTCTATGTCAAAACCATACACTAAGGGAGGATTTTTGAATATTCATGTTCTAAAGGGGTCTTAAGGGGGTTAAACCAGCATTTCAATGAATAACAATATCTCACGAGTGGTTTTATTTGTGGATGTGATACTCGGCATATTAACTAATCATTAAAAATAAGCAGACATGTGTCTAAGAGTTTTTCGATGTGGTGTATTATTATGAGGTGAAAGGGGTGAAAAGTGGGGGTTGAATGATTCCTAACGAAGCGGGTAGGCCTATCTCTTAAACGTCATAGGCGAGAAATTTGAAACTCAGCGAAAATAAAACAGCTTAAAAAATAAGTAAATCGGTGTTCCACCGTTTTTTGATAAATTCATTTAAGGGGCCAATGGGGTGGGGTGAAATTCTGGGGGAAAAAGAGAGAAAGTGTCCTAACTGACTGACTAACTCACTCACTCATCAAACTCAGGGGAAAAAGACAGCTTAAAAAATAAGTTAATAGGTGTTCAAGCGTTTTTTCATCAATCCAATTTAAGGGGCCCTTGGGGAGGGGTGAAATTCTGGTAAAAATAATTGAAAGAAAATGTCCTGTCTGACTCACTCACTCATCACGCCCAGCGAAAACTATTAAAGTTAGAAACATGAAATTTTGGGTATATGTTCACTATATGTCGAAAACGTCAACAAAAGAATGATTTTTGTTTCTTCGGGTTTTAAAGAGGTGTTAAGGGGGTAAACGTGCATTTCATTGAATAACGATATCTCATGAGTTGTTTCTTTGGGGATGTGATATTCGGTATATAAACTTATCATTAAAATGATCAGACATATGTCTAAGGGTTTATCGATGTGGTGTATATTATGAGGTGAAAGGGGTGAAAATTGGGGGTTGAAGGATTCTTAACGGAAAGTGTATCTCTTAAACGACATAGGCGAGAAGTTTGAAATTCAGCGGGAATAACAGCATAAAATTCAAGTAAATAGGTGTTCAATCGTTTTTTCATAAATCCATTTTAAGGGGCCATTGGAGAGGGGTGAAATTCTGAGGGGGAGGGGGGGGGCAGGAATGAAAGTGTTCTAACTGATTAACTCACTCAATCATCAAACTTAGGGGGGAAGAACAGCTTAAAAATAAGTAAATAGGTGTTCGACCGTTTTTTTTTCATAAATCCAATTTAAGGGGTTGATGCGAGGGATGAATTTCTGAAAAATAAATGAAAGAAAATGTCCTGACTGACTCACTCACTCATCATCGCCCAGCCAACATTATTGAAGTTAGAAACATGAAATGTTGTGGTTATGTTCGTTGTTTTACGAAAACGTCCACTAAGGAAAGATTTTTGGTTATTCAGGTTCTAAAGGGGTGTTAAGGGGGTAGACCTGCATTTAATTGAATAACAATATATCCCGATTGGTTTCCTTGGGGAATGCGATACTCGGCATATAAACTCATCATTAAGAATAGGAAGACACATGTCTGAGGGTTTTTCGATGTAGTGTATATTATGAGGTGTATGTGTGGAAAGTGGGGGTTGAAGGATTCGTAACGGAGCAAGTATCTCTTAAAAGACAGAGGCATAAAGTATCAAACTCAAGGGGGAAAATCAGCTTGAAAAACAAGTAAATAGGTGGTCGATCGTTTTTTCATTAATCCAATCTAAGGGGCCCATGGGGAGGGGTGAAATTCTGGGGAAAGAAGTCCACTAAGGAAGGATTTTTGGATATTCACTCATCATCCCCCAGCAAACCTATTGCAGTTAGAAACTTGAAATTTTGGGGATATGTTCGTTGTATGTCGAAAAAGTCCACTAAGGATGGATTTTTGGATATTCATGTTCTGAAGGGGTGTTAAGGGGGTTAAACTTGCATTTCATTGAATAACAATATCTCATGAGTTGTTTCATTTGGGGACGTGATATTCGGCATATAAACTAATCATTCAAAATAAGCAGACATATGTCTAAGGGTTTATCGATATGGTGTATATTATGAGGTGAAAGGGGAGAAAATTGGGGGTTGAAGGATTCTTAAAGGAGCATGTACTGTATCTCTTATTCAAATTAGGCGATAAGTTTGAAATTCAGCGGAAAATGCAGCTTAAAAAATAAGTAAGTAGGTTTTCGACCATTTCTTCATAAATCCAATTTAAGGGGCCCATGGGGAGGGGGTGAAATTTGGGAGAAAAAAAACAGGAAAGAAAGTGTCCTAACTGATTGACTCACTTACTCACTCATCAAACTCAGGGGGATAAACAGCTTTAAATAACTAAATAGGTGTTCGACCGTTTTTTTTTTCATAAATCCAATTTAAGGGGTTCATGGGGAGGGGTGAAATTCTCAAAAATAAATGAAAGAAAATGTCCTGACTGACTCTCTCACTCATCATCGCCCAGCCAAAATTATTGAAGTTAGGAACATGAAATTTTGGGGATATGTTCGTTGTATGTCGAAAACGTCCACTAAGGAAAGACTTTTGGATATTCAGGTTCTAAAGAGGTGTTAAGGGGGTAAACGTGCATTTCATTGAATAACAATATCTCACGAGTGGTTTCATTTGGGGATGTGATAGTTGGCATATATACTAATCATTAAAAATAAGCTGACACATGTCTATTGGTTTTTCGATGTGGTGTTTATTATGAGGTGAAAGGGATGAAAAGTGGAGGTTGAAAGATTCCTAACGGAGCGTGTATCTCTTAAACGACTTAGGCGAGGAGTTTGATTTTCTCCGAGTTTCAATCTGCTTAAAAATAAATAAATGAATAAATAATTAAAATAAATAGGTGTTCGACCGTTTTTTTTTTCATAAATCCAATTCAAGGGGTGAAATTCTGGAATAAAAACGTCCACTAAGGAAGGATTTTTGGATGTTCACTCTCATCGACCAACAAAAACTATTAAAGTTAGAAGAAGGGGATATGTTTGTTGTGTGTCGAAAAAGTCTACTAAGGAGGGATTTTTGGATATTCAGGTTCTAAAGGGGTGTTAACGGGGTTAAACCTGCATTTCATTAAATAACAATATGACACGACTATGACGCGAGCGAAGCGAGGCTAAAAATGAGATGGTGTGTGTCTGTGTATTACTCAATCACGCAAGAATTTTACATGGAAGTAGCTGATTTACCTGGTTAACATATAGGCTACTTTTGATTTCAATACTTTGCACTATTTAAAGATGGCGACCATTTTAGTGACGTCACTACACACTTCGGTTTCAAACTTTCATATTTCCTTTTCAAATAAAAAGTGAACGCTAAGAAATAGCAAACTTTTGATGGCATATACGAGGTTTTTAAATTACATTTTCTATCCGAAAGGTATCTCCAACGGTTAGCGAGTAAAACCTAAATTTGTGCTCTAAAACATGGTCAACGCCGAACGGTGTAGTTGGACAAAATGTTCCATCCTTAATCTCCCTCTGCGCAGCCCCTCGCCTATCCCCTGTTTTAACTGACACCTTCACATTTTAATTTATTTATAACGCGTAGCGAAGCACAGGTACTTCAGATAGTTTCAAATAAAGCGGAATTTCACCGGGAAACAGAGGTTTCTATTTTTAGTGGGAACAGAAACAACGTCCCATTTCCTCTCACTTTTACCATAATTTAACTTAAGTAGTTATTTGTTTTACATGTACTTACTTTATAAGAAATAAATTTGGCAAAAAGAAAACTCTATTGCTTACCCTCAATTGGGGTGTTTTAAGTATTTCATTTTAGTGATGAAAGTTCAAATTCGCTCTCCTGAAAAATTTACAGAATGTGACTTACCCCTTTCTTCCTGTGGAGTCTCCAATTGTCAGACGAAAGTAGCTACATAAATGGCAATATTCATAATTATAATGTTCAATTTCATTATGTGAATTACCAATGTCAATTATTGTGTTTTTTAATTGGTCGCTAAATAAAAACAACTGATTATTATTTTTTGTGATTTATTTACAGTGCATCGTTAATTGCATATTGTAATCAAAATAAATTATGGACGGCCGGATACCAGGCATGTCCGGCACGCTCCCACAGTCCGGATTGGTGGTGCACTGGGCACTGTTGGCCCGCAGGCCGTAGTTTGGAGATCCCTGGCCTAGATTAATGCACGATGCAGCTAGTGATTTTTTCTGTATTAGAGTGGACCAGGAGAAGATGTGTAACGTTTTACTGTAAAATCTATTGTCATGTTGGAGAAATATATATTTATATCCCAATAGGCCTGCATATGATAGCATTCTACATCTTATTCTAATACTACAATTTAATTTACAGAAAATTTAGCCAACATTTTGCAATTAATCACTAATTATTTACAAGTCAGCATTTTAGGCTGATTGTTGAGGTAAGATGCCAAAAAATATATAAGATTTCTGTTATACCAATTGAAAATTTATATGCCCTAAATATTTTTTCGCTATTAACGATATGCTGATTAATGATTTAATTATAAACAAAGAAAAGACGCTTAACAGGTTGCGCTCAGGAGTTGCAGAACCGAAAGCAAACTGAAAAAGGGAGGATTTGCGTGTGACTCTATATTATGCAAATGTGGTGAAGAGTGGACCATGGACCATCTCCTCATCAGCAAGCTGTGCCCTGCAACCTGCTCTCTCGAGGACTTGATGCTAGCCACCAAAGAGGCCTGTGAACTGTCTGGATAATGGTCATATTGCATTTAAATTGTGTATGAATTTGTAGAACCTATGAAAATAGTCACTGTACGAAGAAATGTTTGTATGCTTTTAGTAGAACCAATTACTAGATGTTTTGTGTGTAAAATATTATGCATTGTTTATAACATGTTGTTTTTTAACCTAGTCGGACATTTAAAAAAATTAGATAATAATAGGTGTATAATTTGTAGTCTACCTAAAAATACTTTTAATATCAGCTGCGGATGCTGAAAATACATTTTTTCCAGTCTAGAACGGAAAAATCAGCTGCATTCAAGAATTCGCTCATGCGCTGCAGAAGGTGTTTGACCCGGCCTTTGGTATACGAGCAGGAGGGTTATGACATTTGTTTACGTCATTGGGGATAACCCCTTTGCCGACCCCTTGCCAAAGCCTGAGCGGAGTTGAGGAACTCATTTTTGGGTCCCTTGGAGGACCGAGTGGAATTAAGGAAAATCGAGAGGAATTGATGTTCGACCTCTGCCACTCAGGAGTCCGACACTATGTAGGTCCTACTTTCTCCTCCTTCATAAAGTAATATATTATTATTATTGTTATGGAGCAGAAACTTGGACGTTAAACAGACAGCAAGCAAACAAATTATTAGTAACAGAGAGGGATTATTGGAGAAGAGCCGCAAGAAAATCAAGATGGATATAATTAGAAACACGAGAATCAGAGAAATTATGCAGGTAAAAAATAAAAGTACTAGAAGTAGTGGAAGAAAGAACATTACAATGGTTTGTACATGTGAAAAGGATGCAGAACAGTAGAATTCCAAATTTAATGTTACATTGGCAAGCTGAAGGCAAACGGAAACGGGATAAACCAAGAGAACAATGGATGGATGGTGTAAAGAGAAGCCTGGCTACCAGAGGCTTAACCGAGGAAGATGCTGAAGTCCGAAATTTGTGGAGGAGTAGAGTATTTTTGGGTTGAAGGAAAACTACTGTATTGTAGAATATTCATAATAAGGAAGAAATATTGTTATGTTAATAATACCGTTATTCGTAGTTGTTCTTGTGTTTGTATTTTGAGCTAATGTTGACATGGAGGTGCCCACAACCCAAAGTTAGATACCATGCCGGAATTTGTCTGGTGTGAAACCACGGAAAACCACATCAAAGATGACTGAGTCAGGAATCGAACCCTCCTCTTGTTAGTTGTCTCTTCGCTACTGAGTGAAGTCCGTTAATGACCTTAGAGCCGTAAATAAAATCTGGGACTTCCGGTATGGCCAACAATAATGCTAGCCACTACACCATCAGGAGATAAAAGGTAGATAACTTGGAGACATAATAGATTTTGTGATATTTGTTTGGATTGGTACCGTATTTTGATCGTTAATCTTCACAAAATGAGTATTGAATGATTAATATGGAAAGGAATTTGAGGAACATTTTCAGTATATTAAATTACTTCAATGATCAGTGTGAAAATTCGGTGGGAAACATAAATCTTTATCAGCCTAAACTCTTCTTGAGAACACGACCACCATGATTACACGTCTCTCTGAAAGCAGCATGGCTCCCGTATGTGATATATGAACCTATTGTAAAAAGAATGAGAGCGTTGCAATTTGTGTCAGAAAAAGACAAACAAAAGCAAATAAATAAAAGAGAACACACTTTATCGAAGCACAAATAATAAAAGAGAAGTTAATTTTCTATAGGATTGGTCAGTTTTCGATCACATGACTGTGACTGCGATTGGCCAGGGTAGGCGACAGTACCAATAACTCGACGCTATGAGCTCGTTGGCTGGTTTGTCGCGCTTCCAGAGTGGGGAGAACCATAAAGACTGCCAGACTAGCAGGAAACAGCGAGCGAGAGTCAAGCTCAGACGGCACTCGTAACTTAACCATAGTCCTCGTTTAATAAACGACTCTTAAAAAGGATGGATCTAGAATCACGTTCTCTCACATTATAGCTAACCTTTGGCAGCGTCTCTTCAGACGCTATGAGAAGCTCTGTCTCAACAATTACGACTGCCAGATTTCTTCGAACTCAAACCCATTACCTCCTTCTCCTCGTCCTATTATTAGTAGCTAGAATATACCAATGGCAATGGGTACCATGTTGCAACTTCCGGATTGTTTTATCTTTTAGTGTTATATATAATATTTGCAAATGGGAGCATCAGGGTCACTGACCGATTTAAATATCTTGGAGCAATGGGACGGATAAATTGGCAATTGAGAACAAAAAAGGGAAATTGGAAAGATTAAATTGTTGTACAAAAAATATATACAATAAAAAGAACCTGTCTATCAATGCAAAATTACGACATTTTAATACAGTTGTTAGACCAGTCATCTTGTACGGCATGGAAAATACAAATATAACCGGAATGGAGAATTTGCTCAAGATAGAAAGACGAATTTTAAGAAGGATTTATGGTCCTAGGAAAACACAGGAAGGTTATAGACTGAGATCCAATGCAGAAATTTATAGTAAAATCGATAACCTTGAAGTGATGATCAGAAAACGGCGTCGTCAGTTCTACGGGCATATGGTCCGCATGGATTGCTCAAGGTTAAACAAACAAATTTTTGATAAAATCTGGAACTATAAAGGGCAAGGAGGCTATGTAAAACAAATGAAAGAAGAACTTCAAAAATTCAAAATTACTGAAGAAGATTGTCTAAATCGAATATAGTACAGAAAAAAAATAATTTTGGCCTGAAAATTCTTGTCGCGGAGAAGAAGAATCTCAACAGAGGAGAATGGACTGCAGAAAGAAGAGCTGCGCAGTCGACAAGGATGAAAGACTTCCGGAAGAGAAAGAAGGAAACTAGACCTATAAAGAAGTGATATTTGCTTGGTCCTTGTTGGCCTGTCCGCGGTGTATATATATAATATTTGCAAATGGGGGCAATTCCACGGTGGAAAATTGTACAAATACAGAAAATCTCCAACAATGACATCAAACACAATGTACACAATTCGTAATTTAGGAACTATAGTAATTACATCGTAGTATTAACATACAATTTCAATCTTATCTTAAACACATCAATATGTTTGGGGAATGGCTCTAAGACTGAGGCAGGTAATGAGTTCAAATTATGGTTGGTTGGTTCCTCAATTAAGGGGCTGCGACAACGCGGTCATGTAGCCCCGTGTACATTGGGTGTGTGTAGAATCTGTCTGATAACCGGTATTAATTGTGATGACTAGGGCTCGGATCGATATGCTCGATAAGATCTCCAGATATGCTCGAAAACCATGTGTTTTATGCTCGTTAGATATGCTCGAAAAAACATTATATGCTCGATAGATAGGCCTATGCTCGAAAAAACCATTATAGCCTATGTGATTAAATATGCAGAATATGCTCGAAAAGCACCGTTAAAAACTATAGAAAGGAAAATTAAACGAAAAAAACAATAACATATCTTTATATACGGGCTTTATTTTCTAATTGTATGTATGATACACTGCGATATACTTGCATTCAAGTTTCAAGTATATATAAGGTAAGTTTTCTTATAAAAGTTACAGTTTAAAAGTTCATGTACAGTACAAAATGTTCAAAATTAGGTGAATCAATGAAGTAGATCTGCATTCGTCTGTACAACAAGAATTTTTTTCTATGTTTTCAGTTTTGAATGATTTTCTTAAATCAGTCAATAAAAGTTTCAATGACGAGAACGACCTCACTAAAGGTTAAAAACCTGCGGTTCTATTATTCGCACCAGATAGGCTTTTCAATAATTATTTCTGTTTTCAAACCTTAAGGATGGTCAGGGCCCGAATCCGGGGAAGGGGGTGGGGGGGATGGAGGAATTCGAAGGGAAACAAACTATTTAGACGAAAACCACAAGAGTATGCATTGATATGCTTCTATTCTGAAAACCGCGGTTCTATACATTTATATGCTCGATAAATTTCAATTCTGTTGGTCCCAGAGAGGTGAAAATACCACCGAAAGGCTTCTTTCAATGTGTAGGCCTACTATTCAGGGAAAAAAAAATGCAAATATGCTCGAATCTGAGCCCTAGTGATGACTGTATTAGTGTGAGTTATCTGTTTTTTAATTCAAGTAAGGACTGCAGACTTTGAATGTTTCGAATAGTTCCTACTTTTGCCGCCAAACGCCACCGTCAACGACTACTAGTTCAGAACCTAGCTACTAGACGCCACCGCAGTTGGCTCTTGGCAACGAACCTAGGAACCTAAGAGCGTTGTTTACATTCTTAACCTAGAGCTACTGCCTTTTAATACCTGCATTACGAAATGAAGTGATTTGTACGCTTTGGAGACGACACAACCCACATGAGTACTCCATTCCATATCATTCCTTACACTGATGCCGAATTATTTGCACGAGTCTTCTTTTACAAGTATTTCCGAGCCTATAAGTTATAAGCTATATTGAAAATCATATCTTTGCGTTTCACGTCCCCCAACACCAAAATCACCGTCAGTTCAAAAGCATATATAAGCTTACAGGGTTAGTCACCTAATAATTATGTCCCTCACCATTATCTTATAAACCGTTAAAGATATCAATATTCTGTTTTCAATTTTGTGAATTGTGCTAAGGGGATCATAAGCCAACTTTGACGATTTTTTTTTCTTTCGTCGTGAATAGCTGAGATATTGTTTCCAACTAGGGCAGGGCTGAATTTACTAATAGGCTCCATAGGTCCCGGCCTAGGGGCGCACCATGCTGAGGGGCACAAAATTAATCAGCAATTTCTTTTGTCAGAAAATTTCCATAAAATGTTATAGACTACAATACACGTATTTCATATAATTTTATGATTTAAATTAAACTTTCCAAAATTTTGACACTTTTCCAATTTATATTGTGGCCATCATTTTCATGTTTTGCAACAGCAGATTTTTCGACTTCAGCTTTTGAACAAGAATGTTTTATTATTTATTAGGAGAAAATTTAAGCCTTGAATATTAATATCAGTTAAATTTGAATAATTAATTATGCATAGTTGAAGGTTGTATGATGAGTAGTGTATAAGTACATCTGTATAATGAGTCTTAAATGGTTTAAACTTATTTTAATATCTCGTTGACCTATGTATTTCTAGTTTATATATTCAAATTTAGAAACATTTGATGTTCTCATTATTTTTAGCCTATTTTTATTTATGAAAAAAAAAAAAGGCTTATGAGATCACATTTTGTCCGTGTGTCTGTCTGTGTGTGATTCGTGTGTGTGTGTTCCTTCCTCCCCTCTAATAAAATCTAAACGGCTGGAGCGATTACAATGAAACTCGGTAAGTTCATAGCACTATTCCGGACGACCCCGACCGTGCCCCTTAAATGTTGTTACGCCTCACCAATCCAACATGGCGGCTGTGCGAAATATTTCACCAGCATTCAATATCTCCGAAACTATTCCCGATATCACCCTGGAATTGATTATGGTGATAAAGGAAACTACTAGAAGTTCACCTATGTGACTTTTGTAAAACTGGTAACTACAAAACCAGCATGGCGGCCACGCGAATTTGCGACTTTTAAATAGACGTTTCTCGCGATTTAACTAACCAAACGCAATAAAACTTGGTACAGTATATGTTTATACACATTGCAATGCACCGACACCTACCTGCGTTCAATTGTTTACATAACCTCAAGATGGCGGCTGTGTGAAATATTTCACCGGCATTCTATATCTCTGAAACTATTTGCGGTATCACCCTGAAATTTTGTACGAAGATAAAGGGCACTACTAGAAGTTCGTCCATAAGACTTTCATAACCGGTTAACTACAAAACGAACATGGAGGCCAAGTGAATTAGAATATTTTAAATAGACCTATATCGCGATTCAATGTTCCAAACGCAATGCAATCTGGTACAGGAAATGTTTATACACATTGTAATGCACTGGTATCTAATTTAGTTCATTTGTTTACATAACCTCAAGATGGCGGCTGTGCGAATTTTAAAAGTAAGTTTTTATTTTTTGCGTCGTATTCATGCGATCGAAGTGAAAGTTTGAATAATGAACCTACGCAATAATTTTCCTTTAATGGTACATGATTCTATGGCCTAAACATTTAACAATCCAAGGTGGCGACCATCCGAAATACGTATTTAGACGGCTCTGAATATCTACGAATCTATTATAGCAATCAAACTGATTTTTTTTATGTTCATAGGCCCTATGAACATAAGTTCACCTATAGGACTTTCAATAACCTGGTGATCACAAATCCAACATGGCGGTGACGCAAAGTATAAATATTCACATGGACGTTTCTCGCTATTTAACCATCCGAGTGCAGAGAAACTTGGTACAGTTAATCCTTATACGAATATTAATCCACTGGTATCTAATTTATTTCAATTATTTCCATAATCACAAGATGGCAGCTGTGCGAAATTTTAAAATCGCCTTGTTACTTCTTGTGTCATAATCATGCGATTGAAGTTTGAATGCTACACGTACACAAAAATCTTCATGTAACAGTACATAACTGTTGGACCTACATATATACAATCCAACATGGCGACCATCCGAAATATTTAGTCGGTTCTCAATATCTACGAATCTATTACAGCAACCAAACTGAAATTTTGTATGTTGATAGTGGCAATTAACATAAGTAGAATATATGAAAATAGGCTTTAATTCTTCACGGAGCTACTAGTTAATTTATTTAATTGATTTTACTTCACGATACATTAGAATAAAATAAAAATTACCTTCACAAAGACCTTGGTATGGAGAGGGGATGACAAAAACCCACGGGCATAGGAGCGCATTAAATCTAAATCCAGCCCTGAACTAGGCGTGTCCTAGCACAATTTTCATATCCTCGATTTCTCAAACAGTTCTTGTCTGATTAGGGAAATAATAAAACGGTTGATTTGTCCCAGTGAAATCTGTTACCCTCTATAAAAATTGGTATAATTCTATTTAAAAATCCAAAGTTGGTACAAATATATCGAGGTACATCTTAGGTGACTAACACTGTATAATTTAGATATATTACCACTATCTTCTGGACACGATAACTAACGTCATTTTGAACTTATCACTTTCAAACGTATATATAAAATATAACCAACCAAAATCTTGTTCGATTTCGTTAATGGTTAAAATCGGAGAAAGAGGATGGAAATGACGGGGGAGGTGGGAAGGAGGGGAGGGGTCTTTTTCGATAAAATGAAATATCACCATAACTTTCTTAATATAATAAAAATAGAATCAAAACATTTATACTATTCTCTGGATAAAGGCAAAACACTTACCTCAATAAAGCTTTTTGATAGCACCAACCATTGACCAAAGGGTTGGGAAAAATGGAGTTTTTGGAGAAAATGCCATACGACCCTTAATAGGCACAATATCAAAACCGTTGAAAATGGACAATATTCCTCTAAAAATAGCTAAAACTTTTGTCTGAAAGATTTTTGATATAACCCACCCTTACGCCAAGAGATGAGCAAAATATTTTCGGAGTTATATTAATTATGGGGCTTCTTGTATGATAAAGATGGGGACGTTTGTAAGTAGTCTATACAACAATTGGCAAATTTAGTGAATTCAAAATATTATTCTTTTCCCAGTGAAATCTACTTCCGCCTTCTGGCGTGCCTAGAGGGAATTTATAATTATTAGTATATTATTCTTTCTTCGTTATCCCCAATCATAGAGCGCGTTGGAGCTTGTTGGTTGGCTTGATGACTATTTCTTTCTTCTTCTTTCAAAAATCTCTTCATGAACTCACTGTGTTGCTTCTTGCGACCTTCTGTCCATCTCGAACCAGTCCTGCTGCTAGATTTCTTACTAAACGTGCGCTGATTTACAAAGGCTCTGAAGATTTCTCGTTTTTCAATATATTCTCCCCGATGTTCATCTCAATCAGGTCCCCCCCCCCCCCCTTGTTTCCTCCAGTCAATTTATCCTCGATTTGTTTATATTAATTATATTGAATAATCTTTTTGTTAATCTATGTTGTCCATCCTAAATATGTACCCAAAACATTTGAAACGTCTCCTCCGTACAGTGTTTTTGGAACTGTCTGTGAGACTATAGAGGTCTGCAGTTCGTCTTTGATCCAAATTCCATTTTCTTGTGTAGGGCCGAACATTACTACGGTATTTATTATTATTATTATTATTATTATTATTATTATTATTATTATTATAAGTAGAGAATAATGGTGGTGAGAAACTGCAGATCGGAAATGTACAAATTCAAACAGTCACTAAATTTAAATACTTGGGTTCAGTAATTGAAGCTGGGGGAACAAGTTCATCTGAAATTGAGAACAGAGTAAGTGAGGCTAGGAGAACAATTGGAGCATTCCATTCCATTTCATGGAGCAGAAATATTTTAAACAAAACTAAGAAACTTATATACAGTACATTGGTACAAATATTTAGTTATATGGAGCAGAAACTTGGACGTTAAACAGACAAGAAGCAAACAAATTGTTAGTAACAGAGATGGATTATTGCAGGAGGGCGGCAAGAAAAACAAGATTGGATAAAATTAGAAAGACGAGAATCAGAGATATTATACAGGTAAAACAAATGTACTAGAAGTGGCTGAAGAAAGAACATTACAATTGTTTAGACATGTGAAAACGATACAGAATAATATAATATAATTCCAAATTTAATGTTACATTGACAAGCTGAACTCAAACGGAAACGGGGTAAACCATGAAAACAATGGATGGATGGTGTAAAGTGAAGCATGGCTACCAGAGGCTTAACCGAGGAAGATGCTGAAGACCGAAATTTTTGGGTTGAAGGAAAACTAATTTATTGTAGAATATTCCTAATAAAGGAGAAGAAGATAATTATTTCTTTATTTCCCCAACTTACTGTTGCTAACATGACCCAAATCGGAACAAGAAACTGAGTATAGTCACACTTTGAAGAGCCTATTAAATACATTTTCAAACTGTATACCATGAAAGTTTGAAAGTAAAATTATTTCAAAGAATATCATCTTCCACGTTTTCTTTACACAAGAGGGTTCAATAAAATCCTAGTGCGTATTCAGAAATCCTCTAACGATCCTGCAGGTTTTCATAATTGCAGCCTTTGGTGCAATAGTGTGGGTGAATGTGGAAAGATTTAGTATGGCTAGGTTAGGCTACTAAAAAGGATTTTGGTGTCAGGCCTGTGGGAGAAGGATTGTCACATTCTTTTCACTTCCAGATTGACGCTACCTCCATAGCTAATGGAGTATATTTTTCAATCTTCTTCATGTATTATTATTATAATTATTTTTATTGTTATTATTATTATTATTACTAGGCCTATTATTTTTTTAAATCGGTATGCCCAACTACGGAGCACGCTTGAACTTATTTTGCACAATGTTCCTTCTTTTCTTCCCAATAGGCTATCTCTTCATTCGTTCACTGAGTTATTTTCTGCGTGCTTCTGTCCAGCCTGTATTTTTCCTTTAAGGTTTCTCTGCAAATTTATGTTTGCTTACTAGGCTTCTAAATTTTACTCTATCTGGAACGGTTTTCTCAGCAATACCCATTTCTTGTAGATCTTCATGTATTTCTGTTAACCAATTGTTGCGGATTTTCAGGTTTAGCGCTAGATTTAGAATTCTCTTTGTCAGCCTGTCGTTATCCATTCTGTGAAGGTGTCCGTGAAATTTTAATCGTCGTTTCCTGATAGTATCTGTGATTTTTTTCTGCGGATTGAAAAATTTCATGTGGTTTCATTTTCATCCAAATTCTATTTTCAAACTTATTCTGTCGATTTTGGCCTACTGTGGGCAGCGATAAAACAATCGACCAACTTGCCAATCTATTTTTCCCCTTCCAGAATTTCTTCATACTGTCGTTAAGTCTTCTCCTTCTGTCTTCAGACCAGATAGCCTTGATTTTTGACCTATGTTTTTCATGAAACTCTTTGAATTTGTCTAACTTTCCTCAAAACTCTGTTCTGTTTAGTATAGACTATCTTCTGGATTAATTCCAAATTCTTGGAGATCATTCATTGTGTATTCAACTCATTTAGTGGTGGACTTCAACTTGGCAATGTAAATGAATATCCTTTTGGTGAACCTACTGTTGTTCATCCTTGTGTAGTGTCATAAAATGTCATCCTTATCTTACGTATTGTGCCCGTAAGTTTCTCCGCCCGGGTATACAAGTCACTATTTCTCCTTTTCCTCCATAAACCGTCTGCTCTCTTCTCTGGCCCCTATTTTTCCCTTTGCATCCCTCTTTCCTTTTCTTCTAACTCCCCTATTTCTCCTTTTTAGTTGAGAATCAGGCATTCTAAACTGTAGAGTGCTTCAAGTATAATCACCGTGGTATAATGTCTTAGCTTTGCTCTGAAGGATATCGCTTTTTTGTTATACCAATCATTATTAATATTATTTGTAGTAGTAGTATTACTTCGACACAAAATTATCTAGGAATTACCCCTGATGAACACTTAAAATGAACGCACACATAGTAAACACGATAAGAAAAAACTAAAAAACTAAGAGCAAACCTTTACACCTTCTATAATCTCCGATTCTATGTAATTACATAAAAAATACTTTCAAAACCATTTATAGTGCTTGGGGAAATCAAAACTCAACTTTAATTAATAATCTGAAACTTAGCCAAAATATTTCACTGGTATCCCTTATTTTAATATTAAAGCGTTGTTTCGAATTACTGTACTGAATCTCTACTACCATGATGCATGATTCAGGCATAAAGTCTCTCCCAACTTACACACATGAGCCATAACAAATACTAAGAATGTAAATCCTTAATGTGTAAATAGCTATGGTTTCAAGAGACCAAACTTTGTTGTACCATCACTACTTAATGAACTACCACCTGGATTGTCCAACATGAACCGCAAATAATTAGCTATACGTCGCATTAAAAATTATTACCTAAATAAATATTAATTTATAACATAAACTTATATAGTGATATAACAGCTTCACTAAGGTAATATTTAGATCATTTGTTGACTTAGTGTACCGATTTGTGTTTTCAATTAACATATTTACATTAATATTTTTCTTATTATCACCTAATATGTTAAATAAATTATGTACAGTATTTTAAAATTAAAAAAACAATAATTAGAAGAAGAATGCATTTTTTTGAAGTAACATCTCTTTTGCATGTAGTCTAATCTTGTATTGAAATACAATCTGTATATATGTTGTGGGTTAATTATTATGTCTCACAGATAATCTGTACTGGATTTGCCGTCAGATTCCTGAGACATATCACAAATGTAATATCAATAGTAATTAAAAATAAATTTGAAATTCAAAATTAATATTAATTATAATAAAATAAATAATGACTGGCCACAGTGGCCGACAGCGCTAACGCGCTAGGTCGTGCCTCGCTGGCATCGGAAGATCATGGGTTCCATGAGTGGCGCAAAGCAATGAGTGATGAAGGAGTCCAAAATGGAATCAGACTAGGTCACAAGAATAACAACCTATCCTTTGGCTGTCTAGCTTTTGCAGACGACCTTGCGTTTTTTGCGGATTCATTGGATACGGCCAGGAATCAGATCAACCAGCTTCAAATATATGCTGCAAAGGCGGGCCTCCTGATCTCTTTCGAGAAAACAGAATTTATTACTAACATCGAAACAGCTCCAAAACAGATTGAAGTGAATCATGGGAAAATCAAGCGGGTTGTGAAATTTAAGTATCTTGGTGAAAGGACAGACCCTACAATGTCCAAAAACGAGGCTTTTGCCTCACGCTTGAATAAAATTGAAATGGCTTACCATCTAACTAAGAATGTGTACAACAAACGATATATATATATATATATATATATATATATATATATATATTCCTGAATGCAAAACTTAAGCACTACTGCACGGTCATCCGGCCAGAAGCTTTGTATGCCGCGGAATGTCTCGCCATGAATAGAAAAAACAGAATGGAAAAACTGGAGACCAAGGAAAGGAAGATTTTGAGGAAAATCCTGAGTCCAGTCAAAGAACACGGCGAGTCCCGAAGATGCCACAACCAAGAGCTGTACACACACGTAAAGAAAAAAACTGACGTGATGAGAAAAAGGAGTATTTCTTTCTATGGACATATAACCCGAATAAAATCAACAGGGCTATCCAGCCGAATTTTTGCTTTTCTCCATGAGAAGAAGACAAAGCGGACTTGGTTTTGTGAAGTAGAGAAAGATCTGTTGGAGATTAGGATAACATGTGAAGATATCCAGGAGCGTGGCCCACTTAGGGAAAAACTTCAGAAACATCGGTGTTTTCAACCTAATCCGAAACTAAAAACCGGGAAGGCAGGGACGACGCAGAGAAAGGTACAACATCGATTGCGAATGAAAGGGTACTGGGCCAACATTAAAATGCAGAAGATACAGTTGACATGACGTGGTCCATAGTTGGCCATAACGTAGCAAGAAGAAGAAGAATTGTTATTATTCTTATTATAAGAAAGAAAGAAAGAAAGAAAGAAAGAAAGAACCTTGGAAGGAATAACCATACATTCTCAGTTCATCTGTGAATATCATTAAGTATAATTTTTATTTAATGTAGCATTTCTCACGACTAAATACATTTACTGTTCATAGCCGTACAATAGCTGCATTAAATTACAGTAGGTTATTAAGCTACAGTTAGTTAACTTCGGTTTATAAATACATCATACGATTAATATGTAATTCTTGTGAATTAATTTTGAGGCCGATCCATTGAATATCAGTTAGATTACCTCTCTAATAATAATAATAATAATAATAATAATAATAATAATAATAACAGTGGAACATAAATTTGATAAAGAACTGCTCCCAAAGGTGCCAGGAAAAGACTGGACGGACGAACGGAAGAAAGAACATAGTGCACGAATGAAGAGGATTTGGGATGAAAGTCGCCGCAAGTCTGGGTTGTTATGAAAAAATATTCAAGATCACACTCTCTCTTAAAAGGGAATGTATGATAATAATGAAAATCCACAGCCTGCTTCCACTCGACCGACCGGGTCAGGGAATGGAAAGAATGAAGCCCCCATCTAGCGGCGAGGATATGAACTGTGCCGGCTGACGAAGCCTGTCGCACTCCCCTGGGGAAATGATTAAATGAATGACAGATGAAATGAAATGATACTGGAGAGTGTTGGTGGAATGAAAATTGTTGACAGGGAATACCGGAATACCCGGAGAAAAACCTGTCTGCCTCCGTTTTGTCCAGCACAAATCACACATGGAGTGACCGGCATTTGAACCACGGACCCAGCGGTGAGAGGCCGGCGTGCTGCCGCCTAAGCCACGGAGGCTTGTGAATGTATGATAGTAATAATAATAATAATAATAATAATAATAATAATAATAATAATAATAATAATAATAATAATAATAATAATAATAATAAGCTGGATTCATGGAATAAAGGAAAGTTTGGAACGAAATGATGAGTTTCAGCCCAATGGCTGGTTTGTACTTCCGAAGCGGCGGTCCTGAATCGGAATTTACTTGCGATGGGATTGCCAGGTCCTTTCCTCTCCCCATACACTTCACAGAACGACACGGAATATGGTGAAACGAGTTAAGTTGTGTCTGGATCCTGGTGGAGGGCACTTCCAACATTTACTGCCTAGAAGGTGATAAATAAGAATGAATATCATAGAAGAAGGGAAAGGAAACCCGGTTAAATGTGGTACCAGAAGTGAAAAAAGAAATCTTGATGGAATATGGAAAGCGAGGAAGTGAAAATAAAAAGAATGATGATGTGCAATTGGCACTTGGTCTCTTTCAAGTCTCATAGAAATTATTATTAATAATAATAATAATACCTGCCGCGTTACCTACTTTCTATGAAGCGAGCTGCGCCTCTTTACTGCGAGAGCTAAGAACTCAAGCAGCCTTGTCTTCCCTAAAAGGCTTCCAAAAAGTTGGTATATTAGCTTTCACGGCCAGTGAATTAAAACTCAGCAATCTTTCTAGGTAGGGAGGAAGCGTGCAGTTCGCTACTCCTGTGGGGGTCCAGGCTCGGACACCAAGAGCCCGCTGATGAGCCAGCTTGGTGTTGATAGGCGAAACCCCACACAAGACACGGCACAAACCAAGACAAATTGCTGAGTTTTAATTCACTGGTTCTGAAAGCCAATATATATATTATTATTTTTTTAGTCGTTTACCCTCCACGTTGGTGGAACCCACGGACTCAGCGAGGGAACTCACCACTACCGCCTCTACGGGCAGTGTCCTAGAGCTGGGAACATTGAATCGGAAGGGATACAACTGGTGAGGTGAGATTGGCACCTCGCCCAGGCGGCCTCACCTGCAAAGCGAACAGGGGCCTCATGAGGGAAGGTAAGGGATGGTTAGGATGGATAGACAAGGAAGAGGGAAGGAGGCGGCCGTGGCCTTGAAGAAGGTACTGCCCCCGTAATTGAATTATATAGAGACCACGGTGGCTATATTGGAAATTATAAAGAAAGTTATGGCTGTCATAGTTATGACGTGGGTAGTCATGACGTAAGCACGGATGACGCAGACGTTATGCCAGCAGGCTACTGGAGCTGAGATTCTCAGTGACGTCAGCATTTATTCGAGAAAGATCCGAGATCTACGACGCAGTCGCAGGAAACGTGGAATTCTGCTGAGGAAGAAATTATGCTATTGGAGGGGAGGCTTGAACCAATGAACGATAGTCTGAAGGAAGACGGAGATTGCTGAAACTATGGTAGTTTTATTACTTTTGGAATGCAGAATTGTGGAAATCCATTTGCAGTAGAGGCATTGTTCTGGAATTTTGGTGAAATTTATTTTCAGTTTTTGAATTTTGAAAATCCGTCATGTATTGACGAAGTTGGAACTTCTAGCGATGACGCAGTAACACGCGATGGAAGGGATAGATACGCCCCTCATGAAGTTCATAAAAGGCCTTGCGCAGAAGAGAGGAGTCTCATTCCTCATTCTCAGATCATCAATCGTCTGATAGCTCAATCGTCAGATCTCAAATAGTTATTTCAGTGAAACGTCGAGTGAGATTAGTAAGAGTCGTCTTTATAACGCGTGGTGAATCCACTGCATTAAAACGAGAGTCGAGCTGACAAGCAGTGCAGGTTTACTGTGTGTAAATCTAGGTGAAGTTGAAACGCACATTATAACGCTTCTACAAGATTAGCTGTGAACAGTTAGCGGTCGCCTATAAGCTAATTCTCTTGTGCATTGCTACATTAAGGACTGTAGAAAAGCTGAACAATTTCGAGTAATTATTTTGGAAGATATTAGCAGTTTTAGACGACTGACAAAAGTGATTTTCTCGCCGTCTGAGAAGCACTTTGTATCGCCAGAATATACGCTACGGCTGACACGGCTAGTGAAATAGGGAGACTTCAGATTGCTTTTGTGACACAACGCTACAGTATTATGGAACAGTTTAATATGGCAGTTTGTTCTTCTATTACTATAACCGAAGAGAAGATGGAAGGCTAAAGGACTTTAATGCAATTGGGACATATTTCAACGGAGTAAGATAGCAGCATGGAACTTCGCTAATTGCTATTCCACACAAGCGAACATGTGGTGAACAAACATCTACACCCATGTTTCGTGATTAAAGGCTGAATACTATCAAACAGCAATGGAAATGATTTCATACTCTCTGAATATGAATATTTCTTCGGAAATTTATACAAAAACTTCATGGCGATTTTCAACTGGAACTTCAGGGATTTTTCAAGAGAGGTCAGGGTTGTCCCGACTCACAAAGAAGATTATTGCCGGAAGGATGTCGTTCGTCTTCGTGAAGCAGTTCGATTCTCCGATGGTGCTGTTTCTGGTTTCGAGGATGGAGCTCAGCTTTAACTTGGTGAAATGGATCCATCAACAGTCTTCTTTGAGGAATTTTCCTCTGGATCGTCAATCGGCAGATAAGGTAGTCGTGAACGTTTATTGTATTTGAGTTTCTTAGCAATATTTGAGCAACCATTTTCCCATATTTTTGTCCTCATGTATTTTGCCCGATATTCTTGTTTGAGATTCATATTCTCAGTACACCTTGATGTGTTATGCCTTTTTCGACGGTTTTATTAAGACATTGTTATGTCATGGGCATAGTTAAATGATTTTGGATCAGTTGAGACTGATATTTAGATTTTTCAGTAATTTGCTTTTTTTTTTTTTTTTGTAGTCACGATTTGACTGTAAGTTAATGATTTTTATGGCAGATTTAAATTCAGACAGCGTGTCACTTTATTAAAGTAATTCTACCCCAGTTTAATTACTTTGACCAATTTTCTGTCATCATCAAGAAGGAAGAACATTTAAATGATTTTAGAGCGTTAAAATCCATTACGTTGTCGACGATCTTGGAAATACTAGTCGTTATTTGAATTGATTGCAACACAGACATTTATCGTCAGTCATGAACGATCATTGCATCATAGACATTTTGTGAAAGATGAACTTGAATTATGAATTATTGAATGCATTAAAGTCATAAACTTGTGTTAGGAGTTTTCTCATTTAGAGATTTATGTAATGATGTTTGCATTCCCCAGTCTAATTGGATTCTATTAGACTATTTTACAGTTTAGTCGCACTTTGTTTGATGATAGTATTTTTATACTACGATTCTTTGAAGATGTTAATCTTAAAATTTTGATAGACCAGACAGGCGTATATAAGCGTATTCACTATTAAATTTGTTTGTGATTGGCAAATTTTTACTTCATTACGATTCATGAATGAAATCCACGAAGGTTAAATGACAACAGTTTTGAAACTATTAATGATTATAAGAATTTTTAAGTGGAACTATGAATGTATAATCGATAGTGCAGCGGACATGTTGAAAGTCGCTGATGTATAATGCCCTTAAATAAATGAAGGAGATTCCCACAGTAATGATGATAAAGATTGTGTTAGTGGAGGTTTTGTAAATTATGTGGAAGATTTTGATGCCGTATATTTTAATATATGATGAATTTTGGGCCTAATTTTTAATGCAGTTTTGTGCATTATTTTGTAAGCGAAGTATTTTCCGCTGGAGTGTATTGTCATAGTTCGTTGAAAATTAATCAAGTGAATTTGCCGTTATAATTAACAAGAGTTTTGAAAGAATTTGAGATAAGATTTTGAATGAAGATTACCGTCACAAATAATAATAATTATTACAACCTTTATTAAACCAGATTGAGACATTTACATGTATAACTAACCTTCATTGGTCGATTATATTAAACACGAGTATGAAATTACCAACCGGATAAAACATGTGGTTCAATGTATTTCTTAAATTAATAATTTAAATAATTTAAATGTTGATATTGTAAATAATAAATGTATATATCTTTGACAATAATGTGGAACGAAAGTAATGTTAAAGGCGTGTTTAAAATTTTTATAATTATCTTCGACAATATTATAAACAATTTCTAATTGTTATAAATAATTTATGTGATTTTGTTATAAACATTTAAGAGTGTGTTTCATACTCTAAACTATGCTTATTAAACATTTGGATGATAACTTAACAAGTTTAGGGATTGTCAGAATAATCCAGTGGTATGTGAGTTAAGCATTTGAAAGATTTGCGTCTATATATATGAGTTGTCTTGTAGACATTTAAAGCTTTGAAAGGAGCTGAATTCTTACGCAGTGTGGCGTGACGAGTGAGCCCCATTTGACAGGCATGCGCCAGGTTGAAGAGTAGACCAGCCGGCCAGACATCTGGTTATCAGCGGGTGAGGTCGATACTCTGGCCTTGCGCCTATTAATACAAATGTCATGTTTATTAAAAGAAACCAAATGCTCTATATATGTCGTATCCTGACTTCCTTATCCAATCCAAATGTGTTTGAATGTTACGTTATTTTGAGCTCATGGGAGCTAACATATTGTTTGATAACTTTGCAAGTCCTTTAGGAGGACATAGTCAGATTGACATAGGCTACTGATAGCCACATGTATTTTGTTGAGTTGTTAAAATCATACTCTTTATTTGAAATAAAAGCTTTTGTACAGTTCAAAGTTCTCGTCTTCGGTCTGGTTCATTTTTAAATGTCATGGTCAAGATTATTGTGGGAGCATACTTTAGAGATCCTGTTGTCAACCCAATCCCCGAGATATTTATAAGAGGTAAGTAGAAGTAAGTATGAACCCCCGTCTATTTTGGTGTGTTCCACAATAATTTTCTTGGTAACTTCTGTGTTCAAACCTTGGTAGTATCTGTCAGTGCCATTTTCATTGATGTAGCTGAGCCGGTGCGATTGATTGTTGGCAATCCGATTGAGGGGGCGGATATCTGACAGCCTACTATCCGGGTAAACGGGGACAGTACCATTCCGGCATTTGCCCGAAGACGAAGTGGGAAACCACGGAAAACCACTTCGAGGATGGCTGAGGGGGAATCGAACCCCCTCTACTCATTTGAGCCACCCGAGGCTGAGTAGACCCCGTTCCAGTCCTCGTACCACTTTTCAAATTTCGTGGCAGAGCCGGGAATCGAACCCAGGACCTCCGGGGCGGCAGCTAACCGTGCTGACCGCTACGCTACGGAGGCGACTCTGAAAGCCAATATACCAGTTCCTATTTTTGTTCAGTTATAGACTTCGTGTCAGGTCAAACCAGGGGACTGGTCAGTAATGCATGGCATTTACTGATTGTAAAGAGGAGAGTGCAGGCAGAGTACATAATCGCTTCTACTTACTGATTGATGAGACTAGAACTCTCAGCCAGTAACTCTTCAGCTGTTACGAGGTATGACTGCCTGGAATCAAATCATTCACATAAAATGCAGAACTAGGTTTAATTTCCTAAGAGTAATTTTTTCTCCTCGCGTCCCTGATGTTACAGCTTTCAAACCCAGTCGTACTAGCCACCTAAGGATTCTTGTCCCAGAAGTGGTGGGTTGATATTTGAAAACAGGGAAGACCACTGTGGAAATAGGTTTTTTAGCCTACTTTTCACATTTTGTAAAAAATAAGGAAAAAGTAGATTTATGAGATCGATCCGGGCAAATGTGTGTCTGCCTGTCTGTGTCGTCCCCCCCCCCCATCATCAACCCCTAAACTGCTGCAGCTATCGAAACCAAATTTGGTATCGGTAAAGAGCTATGCCTGAATATTCCAATGCCATATTTTAAAATCACGTCAGTGCTACCAGCTACTGAAAAATCACAATTGTAAATTGAGGTCTATGTTGGATATGCATGGGAATTGTTCCAAAATTGACACACATATAGATAATATTACATTATACTAATTTACAGGAGCCCATATACGAAAGTGTTGCCAACATGATTCTATGCCTGCTGATAGGTCCAATCTTTAAATGCATGTAACTTCCATACTATCTATTGGATTTCAACCAAATTTGGTATGTGATTTGCGCACCGGAGCAGATGTGAATGTGTATTTTTGTAGTGTCAACTGGGCTGCCAACTGTTGAAAAATTCACTCTATACATTTTTATCCTAATCTCAATATATTAGAAAGGATGCATGCGAACAGTTCTAAACTTTGCATAGGCTACATATAGTACCTGCAAATGTAGGTTAATTTTCAGTAACCGATTTACGACAGAGCTGCCAACATGATCCTATGCGTGCTGAAGGTTAAATGTTGAATCACATGTAACTTCCTTACTAATAAGCGAAGTTCTTTCAAAATTGGCACATATATACTGTAGATCATAATATTTCAATTTAAGATTGAGCATCCAATTTATGGCAGTGTCGCCAACCTGATTTTATGCATGCAGGTAACTTCAATATTTAAATACATGTAACGTGCCTACTATCTATTGGATCTCAACCAAGTTTTGCATGGGCATTGTGGACCTTAAGAGATGGAACTAAGAGTATATTTCGAGTAGCCAAGTCTGCCAACTGTTGATATATGTCTGTATAATTTGAAGAAAAGTAGGCTCTTTAGTTCGTCACAGAACTACTTGTTTAGTTAAGACAAGGCCAAATATTCCAACACTGCTGTTTGTTACATTTTTATTTATCGTATGGCTTTTAGTGCCGGGAGTGTCCGAGGACATGTTCGGCTCGCCTGAGTCTGTAGCTGCTTCCAGCGGATACCCTAAAGGGTGAGCTACAAGTTCCGTTCAATTTCAAGTAGTTCCAACTTTCGCCACCAGATATCAATTATACCTGGTGGTGAACGTTGGAACTTTGATAGAGCGTTCTGACGAAAACTAACCTAACAAATTTTGCTTTACACAAGTTTAGTCTGTGAAAGGATCTTTTACATGCCATAAATCTATGACATGGGACCGCCGGCTTTACTTCCCCTCCGAAGGAAGGCATACTGAAGGATTTTTAACGCTCTTAAAAAATCCGACGACTTCGGCCGGGTTTGAGCCCGCTATCTTGGGCATAGCAGTTCAGCATGCTACCGACTACGCCACCGAAGCACACATATGCAAAACAGGCCGTAACCAATTCTTCTCGCACGGGTTGCTTTTTCGTGAAACCTGCAAATATCGCTTTAGCAAGGAATGTAATGAGCCATTCCAAATATCCATTTTCATACGCATCCTGGCCCTATTATTATTACTATTAATAATATTATTATTATTAGACGATGGGTCCAAAATAGACAGTCTCTTCAAAAGCACATTGAGGTGAAGATATACCCTGATAATATTGTTGCGGTGAAGCTACAAAATGAAGAAAATTGGAAACTGGTAGAAAGTTCTGTTGAAAATATCCTCCGAACAAAGAAAACAGATATGGATCGCCATTGAACATAATTCACAACGGAAGAGTGCCATACGGGCAAAGATAGCCTAGCATGACTCTAGCCTGAAACACTGTGATAAACGGTTCCAGGCTAGTGTTCAGAAGTAACGGGGGAGTTTTAGTCGGTAGTGTGTCACACAGGAGCCCGACACTATGTGCGTAAATGCATTTCTTGCTCTGCCCTACAAAATAAGTAAATATTATTATTAGCCATTGGTAAATCCCATAAAGGGCAAAAGCCTCCTGCTAGCTGGGTAGCTCTGAGATATTTCATCAGATGAGCTAGGCTGATGAACATTTACCTTAATAGTAACTGAAAACTAATTGTACTGACTATTGACACTCTTATTTATCTTCCTCACATGTGATCGTATTATGTTAAACATTTTCTCTCGTAATACCTGGACCTAGTTCATATTTGCCTGAAGATTTATATAAGCTGACAAAGAGTCTAGGGATGTGACAAACAAACTGTTTCGACGACAGTCCTTCACGAATTCCGTTGACCTGCCGCTCTCATCCACTGCTTCCCGATCGTCGACTGGAACTCGTCTGACCATCTGGTCTTCGGACGGCCGGAGTTTCTTCTCTATCTCTGGGCTCCCACACTGTAGTTTAGTAGGCCCACCTCGCTTGATCCATTCTCAGTACTTGGCCTGCCCATGTCCATTTCAGTTTCTTGGCTCTCGTAATGACATACTCTAGCCTTGTCCTGTTCCTGATTTCCTCGTTTCTAATTCTGTTCCTTAATGTAATGTTTAGAAATTTTCTCTCCATTTTCCTCTGGCACACTTCCAACTTCGAAGCTTGCTTCTTAGTTATTCACCACGTTTGTGCTCCATAGAGGAGAACGGAAGTACACACGAGTCGTAATATTAGTAGTAGCAAATCGCTGGAGGAAACTTGTTGCCCGATATGCTACCTAGCATTGGAGGAACTAAGTAAGTATGTAGTAGTAGTAGTAGTAGTCTAGTAATGACATTCTCTCTCAAGCGAGTATGAATTTGTCTCCCTACTGATGTTTCTTCAGATGACTGATCAGTCCAATCCGTGAGCTCCACACTCTACTGCAGTGATGACACACATATATTGAGCAGCCAGCTGGCAAATGACCATTCTGCCTCAAGAGCTAACGCTGTTTTCTCCTCGTGTGCTGTTCTGCTGTAGTGCTACGTCTCTGCTCTTCAAAATCAGCTTCTCCATGTTTGACGATCCAGTGCGTGCATTTTCCAGTTACCAACATTGATGTTACATTTCTTCAAGGTAGATTTGAGGCAGTGTGCATACTTCTTCTTTCTCTAACCTCCATAGCACCGAACTCCCTCATGAAGTTCAGAGTATAGTACTTGTTAGCCTACTTTCAACCGGATCTTTACCAAATTTAGTAAAGGTATACCTTCGTATAGGACGCGTCTTGCACCCAAACTACAAGGTCATCATCCGTACCATTTCAATATGGCGGCCGTGTGAATTAAGCAATCTTTATAATCCATAACTTGGGAACCACCAGTTCAGATTATCGAACCGAGCGAGAATTGTTTAAACTGTTCTAAAGGACATAGCCCGTTCGAAATTAAATGTTTATATTATAATATTATACTGCAGAAGTGACTTTCAAAAGCTTAGCCGTCTCAGTTACAAGCCAAGATGGCAGCTGACCTCTCGTCTGACCTATATTTCACTAATTTGAGGATGTTGCATGCAAAATATAAACTTTGCACAAAATTTATAACAAAAATATACGCAACTGAAGAAATCGTTTAGTCCAAATCGTTATTTGCTAAGACGTTGTAAGTCAATTGATAACGATGAAACTCGGGAACATGTTTGGATGTGTGGCAAAGCGTTAGTCTTTCACCCGTTTGGGCGGAGTTCAAAATCTATCAGAGTTTATTTTTTTATACCGGTATTTATTGTTTTGTAATTATTCAGACGATATAAAATTAAGCATTATATTGTGCATATTACAATGGAAAATATATATTTAATTAAAACAAACATTCACCACCGGATCTGCATGAGAGACATCTAACAGCAACCAGATGAACTATGAGGGTGACAAACACCGCCAATTGGATGTGAGCTGCGCACCGGCCTGGGAGTTGGAACAGCCGTAATTGAAATGTTTCCTATTATGGCCGCTAGAATGCACTCAGACTATTAGGAGTATCTTGAGACTTTCTGGTCCATGTGGAACTCCATTGGTTTGCCTTCCGTTGGTATTCTATACGCAACGAATTTGAAGAATGACAAGTTAGCGTTCACATGCTTGTCCACATAGGTGGCATTCACACGTCACTCTAGGGTCATGGAAATATTTGTTATTAAAATTAAGGTGGTGAAAGCCATGGACAGCTAGACGTGAAAACACATGCCTCAACTGAAAGTTGGATGTTGCCCACGTCCGGTCGATCATGTCTCCGGTTCCAAAACATTCTTGAGGTATGTCTTCTCTTTTTTTCCTTCAATGATGTTAGTAGTTTGTCCGAGGCTCTGGTGTTTGGTAGAGGCACGGTCGACTGGATGCGAGCTGGCCTTGACTTTCCAGTTAGAGCCCATGCATAACGTGTTATTGAAAAATGTCCTCTAGTTGCCGATAGAGCGCACCCACAACCCTTGTATAGGCGCGATTAGTAAACAATTGTGCAGTACGGTTATTAAATATGTTTCTTACAGTGATACGTTTAAAACAACGAAGTTTTGTTTCAGTTTCAATTATTGTTAGTAGTCGGTATTGAGCCCGTTAACGCATGTTTGCACAGCTAACAAAGACCAAGATCCATGCTGAAAAGTAACTGAACATACCCTGCGAGCGGCGGGAAGAAGGTGAAGCAATATCGCTTATAATTACATTTTTATGCACTTTAGACATTCCATAAATCCACAATTATTTAATCAAAGTAACTCTGCTTATTTAAAATACGGTATACTACGCTTATGAGCGAAACCGTCAATTTACGCGGCTAACTCATGTCCAGAGTGAACGCCATATTTTGTGAAGCCAGTACTTACTCATTGTTTGCTGAAGCAACATCAATTTGAATGTGAAGCACAAGTAAGGACACGTTCCGTGAAGGGAATCCATGAGCTATGGATAAATCCGAGTATATTTGTCAAATGGACAGCCATCAGGGCATAAACTGATAATCAAATAATTGTGTACAATTAATAGCATTTAATCTGAAAAATATTTTGATTCATGAAGTGAAAATTATGGAAGCGTGCAACGCAAACTCTAAGGCCACATGGTCGCATCCAAGTGTATTATAAACTGTGAATTGATAAACTGTGTAATTCTATAGGAATATTTTTATTGTTTGCCGGATGGGCAGTGATTATAATTTTTATTTTGTGTAAATAATTCGTGAAAGTTACGAGTGAGCGTCGCACAAGCGATAACTTAACGCCAGTGGCGGAGTGAAAATGGGCAATTTATTACCGCACCTTAGCATCAGTGAGTGCAAGTTTTCTTTAAACATGTGTAATATTATCACCAACGGCAACATTATGATCCTACTGAAACGTCAAATCTTGGAATATAACCCCTACCACGCAATGCAGATAGATAGCTAAATCATGTTTGGGGAATTGGCAGCGGAAGGTGACCGTAAACAATGAGGAAATGATTTAAAACCGTAGAGGAGACCGCTTTCAACATCTCATGGCAGGTCTCGAACCGACGGTCGCTGCATCTGTAAGTCAGATCTTGTATCAGTAGCGTTAATTGTAATGAGTTGGAAACAGTAGATTTAATTTTAGTTTGGTTTCATTTTTCGGTGCACAATGCAGGTAGCTATTATAAGAACACGTGTGGAAAGTTACAATTTTGTTAAAACTTTATAAACGCCAGGAAGGCTCTATTTCCAATGTTAATTTCGTATCGTTTCAAAACAGTTATTAACAACTTTTATTTTGTCAAGCTGATGAAAAAGAAACTAGTTTTGGCGGGTTTTAGAACAAGGCCAAGGTTACATGTATAAGCCAAACTACTACACAGCACACTCGATTGTAGGCAGTGCATCATTATTTATTTAGAAGGCTGTGAAATTCTTAGCATTATTATAGCGGAATGCAGAGTTCCGTTATTCACTTTTGTTGGCCAGATCAATACTTGAAAACAGGTTTATTTCTTTACGAGAAGCCAGACAAGCAATGAATGCAATAGTATTTTGTAACTTGAAAACATAGGTTCGACCTCATTCAGAGAAGAGGTAATTTTATAAATGCACAATCTCACACTTTAATTTGTATCAGAAGCCTTCATGTTAAGTAATAGCGTTGTTAGAATGAGTTTCACACACACATAATCTTTATGACCAGTATTTAAAACGTGTATAATTTAGGAATCCACACTGATTGTAATTAACATTATTAGAGTATTATTGATATGAGTCCTGATGGTGGATCAATACCTCCGACATGTTATTGTGGTTATACCGGTGGTAACGAACTACTGCAGTCGTACCTAACCGAGGGCGCCTGGATTGATAAATCCGTAATAGTAAGAGTGAGACACAGGGTGTCTAATAATAAAATGAAGTATTGGTGGAGACACAGGGTGTCCATTAAATTATTAAGTTATTATGCATTAGTTGGATACACACGTTACCTGAGTACACTGAACGCTTTTTAAAGGTCCATAAACTGAACAACTATACTGTGAGGAATAAATAATTGTGTGAAGCTTTAATAATCAAGGATAGGTTTTGTAAAACTAAACAAATCTCATAATTCCCCCTGAGCCTAAATAAAGATAATAAATATTAAAAATAAAATATTTTCTGGACCAAATGTTGACACTTAGTTATTGGTAAGTTATTTTAGATTCATTTTGATACATTTTCACATGAATAGTCGACAACCAATTGGTGATGTGATAACTGTAGCACACACATCAGATTGGTAGCAATATGAGTCGATGTAATTGTTTAATTACCATCGCACTTGCAGGCTTTCCTATTTTTCTACTTTACTAACACTTTGAAACTATGACCGTTTGTTACAAACAGTAACAAATCGAGTACGCAGGCAGTGCCAATTGCACAACCATAGGAGTGCTGAATTATTGTATGCATTTGTGTTGTATTAGCATAGCTCTTTTTTTTATTCAGCAACATTGTGCACATAGCTTGATTTTCTTTGTAATAAACGCGTCTCGTTTATAAACTAATGATATTTAGGACTAGCTAAACACTTAAATCTAAAGATAAATGTTAGAGATGGCACCATCATAGCATAGGACAAATCTTCCCCTTGCTACTAAATGTAAATGTTTCTAGTATTTGTAAACAAGTAAATGTCTTGCTTTGCTGTAGATTCTTTTGATGTTTGGTCCTCCCGTAGTCATTTCGATGTAATTGCTTAGGGCTGATCTTACGTGCCATTCTCTTAGCTTGTTCGCTCTTAGTCGAATTTTGTATTAGGACCATGAGAGAAATTTAGATCTTAATTAGCACTTTTTTATATTTTTCTTTCAGGGCAGAACAGTATTGGACTAGCCGTTTGCAACTCTCATGCTAGGTTAGGGAACTATTCTGAATAACATTTTTTCGTGATTTTAACATAAGACTGACCTCTCTTTTCTTGTTTAGTTTTGTTATCGATGCATTCCTCTGAGCTGGTTAAAGATCGAACCTCACTAATTCCCGATACCCCCGAGGGCAGACATTGTGCTACACCACCCTATGAATGTGTCGTCCCCTATACTTGTGTGTTAGCTGGAAGAGGTTCTCGAAAGGGTCATTTGAAACCGGTGACTCTCCGAAACCTTCGGCCAGCGGGCACATATAGTAAGTTGGCGCCGAACGTGGTTGCGTCGAATTTTGTGTTCGATCTCCATGATTCGTTTGATTATGAGGGTTTTGTTTTGTTAGCAAATTCAACAGATTAGTGACGAATTGAGATTTCGTACTAGTGTTTTGGAAGGCTACATGGCATGCCTATCCCAGAATTAAGACCATGAGGCTAGGTAACATTTATTAATGATAATAAGTGGAGGATTTGATTTGCAGTTATCCTAGTCTTGAGTAAATGTAAGTTTGTTTGATGTCTTGCTGTTATTCAATTTTTACCAGAGGTTGAGCTCTTATCATCGAGTAAATTTATGAAGGAATGTATTTTCTACTGTATTCCAACTCAAACCATTGTTAAGGCATGTGTAGTTGTTAGTTCCCCGTATTTCTTCTATTGAAATTATTATGTCTGCGCAAGGGACGGCCGAGTTGTTGGCAAACTTGGCTGCCCTATTACACAATTTGTAGGTGCCAATGGACAATTTTACACGATATAACAATGATTTAAGGGCTGAGATGACACAAAACAGTGAACATTTAAGGGCTGATATAAACACTGTCAGGGCCGATATGACACAAAACAGTGAAAATCTCAGGGCCGATATAAACAATGTGACAGAAAATGTAAACACTGCCAGGGCCGATATAAACAATGTAACAGACAATGTAAACACTGTTAGGGCAGATATGGCTCAAAATAATGAAACTTTGAGGGCAGACATGAATGAGAACAGTAGCACTGCTAGAGCTACTCTGTTACCAACTAGTAACAACATTACTACTAATATTAGGACTGACATGGCACCGTTAAACACCAATATTAGGGCTGATATGACACAGTTAAACACTAACATTAGGGCAGATATGGCACAGAATGTAGTAGAAGTGCAAGAAGACATTGCCAATGTTAAAGCTGAAATTACTGTTACTATCAATAAGGTTAGTGATGACTTGCGTGCAGAGATGGAAACTTATCGCACGGAGTATCAAGCGCATTTAGAAGGAGTGAAGAAAGAAATACGCACAAACAGGTCAGAAATCAACCAAAAACTCGAAGACGTTCAGGTGGAGATGAACGACAACATTGAGTCAGTTAGAAACGAAGTCGCTAACGCTAGAGAGATGGTTAGTATACGAATCGATAACGTAGAACAGCGGATGGAAGAAGTCAACACGCACGTTGGAGTTTTAAAGGCTTATGTCGCGATAGTTAACACTGGATTGAGATTAACGCGAGGCATAGCAGTTGCCGTACACTTGAACACTAAACGTGTCACGAGCACGGTAGAGAAGGTGAAGGAGGAAATCACTGCGAACACAACGGCGGTGCATGAAATAAAGAATGAAGTACATAACATAAAAGATGACTTAGCTAAAGAAATCGAAGCAATTCGTGATGAAACTCGTGAAAACAACCATAGATCAAACCAATATGTAGGAAAAAAATAGATGGATACCTTGAGGAACAAGACGAAAAACAGAAGGAATTTGATAGTTGCATCCGAGGTAAAATCGAGCGGATGGAATTACTGATTAATGCTATAACTAACAAACAACCTGAGAAAGTTTTAGAATACGCCGAACTTGATGAACGCATCAATCGTCTATTAAAACCTAATAGAGACGATGTACCATCTACAAACACTACAACCAACATAGAAAAGCCGAATGTTCCAATGGAAAATCAAAATTATAATCCATATAGAACAACATCCCAGGTTGTGACACCGAATGCTAACATAACGCCGAATTATGGGCTGACACCTAATTTTAATGTCACGCCGAATTTTGGTCAAACTCAGTACTCAAACATAGTGTATTTGAGAAGTCATGAAGATCGACCGGCTAAGTTCAACAATTCAAATTCTGTTACACCGATTGATTTTCTGCGAAACCTGGAATCTTATATGAGAGAAACCATGGTAACACCTGATAGGGAGTTACGGACTGTCGAAAAATATCTAGAGAACTGCCCGTTAACCTGGTTTAAAGCATTCAGATATTCATTCCATAACTATCAGGAATTTAAAGAAGCATTCCTTAAGACTTATTTGTCTATAGAACGGCAACAAAATATAAGGGCGGAAATGTACAATAAGAGGTACGTTAGTACTCAAACAACCAAGTATGCTACTTACTTCGCAAGTCAACTTTCGAAACTACAATGTTTAGAACCCCCTTTGGCAGAGTTAGAACTTGTACAAACAATCAGAAGACAATACCCTATGGAAGTACAAAGGCTACTCATAGCGTCAGATGCAAATGCATTCATGAAATGCGACGAAGTCCTAAGGAAGCTGGATAACAGCCACGAACAATTTGCACCTACACCTAGGCAGAGAAGCACACATAATGTAAACATAACTTCAGTCGACAGGACTAGCCAGACTGTACAACCTACGGAAAATCGTCGAATGAACAATCGTCAAAATCATGAGCGACCGGATAGAAGGAGAGATTTCCGTGATTACCGTAAAGACAATACACCTTATGGAAGGAATCGTCGATTTGACACGATCAACAAAAATTACCAGAATAGGTATCGGAACGGAGCAAACGATTACAATAATCGTCGCAACAACAACAACAACAATAATAACTACAACCATGGTCACAGAGGACAACAACGTGATCGTGATGATCGTAATAACCGATACACTGATAATCCCAGGAGAGACTACAGTGGTGGTTACCAGAAAGAAAATGATCCTCAAGTCCATTAAGACAATGATTGGCGAGGTAAAGCAGAAGAAAGTCGACAGTATCTTCAGGAACGGAGAAGAAGAAATAGAGAAGATGAAGAATCTGACAGAAGGAGAGATGGAAGTAACCAACGTCGTAAGAATGACAGGAAAGTTACGACAGCTGATGTTCACAACATTGAAATTGAACCAGCAGGTGAAGACAACCGTATGAGTGACGAAGAATATAATAGAATCACTGATAGAATGGATCATGCGAGGAGTCAAACCAAGGATTAGTAATTGGATGAAATAAAAATTGACTTCCACATTTTCTATTTACTCGACGTGGAGATGTATGCGCCCGTTGACGCATGTTGACACAGGTTGACGCATGTTTGCACAGCTAACAAAGACCAAGATCCATGATGAAAAGTAACTGAACATACCCTGCGAGCGGCGGGAAGAAGGTGAAGCAATATCGCTTATAATTACATTTTTATGCACTTTAGACATTCCATAAATCCACAATTATTTAATCAACGTAATTCTGCTTATTTAAAATACGGTATACTACGCTTATGAGCGAAACCGTCAATTTACGCTGCTAACTCATGTCCAGAGTGAACGCCATATTTTGTGAAGCCAGTACTTACTCATTGTTTGCTGAAGCAACATCTATGTGAATGTGAAGCACAAATAAGAACACGATCCGTGAAGGGAATCCATGTGCTATGGATAAGTCCGAGTATATTTGTCAAATGGACATAAACTATTAATCAAATAATTGTGTACAATTAATAACATTTAATCTGAGAAATATTTTGAATCCCGAAGTGAAAATTATGGAAGCGTGCAACGCAAACTCTAAGACCACATGGTCGCATCCAAGTGTATTATAAACTGTGAATTGATAAACTGTGTAATTCTACAGGAATATTTTTATGTTTTGCCGGATGGGCAGTGATTATGATTTTGATTTTTATTTTGTGTAAAAAATTCGTGAAAGTTACGAGTGAGCGTCGCACAAGCGATAACTTAACGCCAGTGGCGGAGTGAAAATGGGCAATTTATTACCGCACCTTAGCATCAGTGAGTGCTGGGTAGATTATAGGCTAGGGAATAACCCACCCACCAAGGGAAGATGATTAAGAGAAGGAAGTAGATTTGGGATTGGAAAAGAAGGATAGAAGAATAGGAGGAGAGTCCCACAAAAGTTATTAATTTGACTTTTAATCCATTTAGAAGCGGTTGCCACTGCAAATATGTACTCGGATACCTAAAGTAGGTACGAGCTTGGTCGAAGCTGACGGGAACCGCAGCTAAGGCTTGGGCAGTTTGCCAGAGAGAGGCTTTAGTGTGTTTCCTTCCAAGCACGAATGAAAGTACTATAGGGAAGGGTGATGTTCTGGCCAGACAAATAGTAAACGATTTATTGTATATGAACGAGGGCATAAACCTAGGAAGAGCTAGGAAAGCCAGGATCCTGCCTAACTGTAGTATCAGAGAAATGATGAATCCAAAAACAAATATTTAATTTATTTAACAATGCAGGAAGTTTGAGGAAATTAACAATTATGCAATATAATTTTAATAAACATGGTTCATTTGAACTTTTTAACAAATAGGGTCGCAGACCTCTCCACATTAAACAGTTGCTCCAGGCAATTGACAATTTTTAAGGTTTTTTAAACCGTGTATTAAAATCTTGGTAAGATTTCACAAATAGGCAAAATGGAATAATTAAAATTTTAACATTTACAGGAGTACAAGCAGTGTACTATATGAAACCTCCGAAAGAACATTCTAACGAGAATAACAACTTCGAAGATAACAAAATGGAAAACATAAAGAATAAAAAGGAAGTTCCTACAACTTCTTATATTTAAACAGAATTACTTTGAGAGATTTATACAAAGAGAGCAGGTCACTTACTGTGAACCTGAAAAGTTAATCAGAAGGAAGGTTCTAGACCTCTTATACTTTGAATAAGACTCGCCAGTCAAATGAGGCAGTTTTCATTTAGCGAGACCAAAAAATAACTCACTCAAGAGTTGAGAGAATTGTTTTCCCTGCTTTTGAAGGGAGGAACAATGTAAATTTAAAACTTGTATCACACAAGAAATTATGCAGAATTTAAATTAATGTTAAACTAGCAAAGTTGGAAGGGCACTTCGTGAGTAACACCTTATAGAAAGTTACAATTTTATAAATAATGGTTGTTAGTAGAAGGTTAAGGAAAGATCATTGGGATATAGGATCAATGTTCATGGCCGTATTTAATATAACCGGACGATCGCGACGCGGTAGAAAAGTGGAGGAAGCACTGATTATCACTATAGTCTGTAAAGATGGATGCAAAGTTCACTAGAGAAACACTGAAGCTCATGAGAAAAAAAGTTATTGCAATTATGGAGATAACTGATTGCACTAGGTAGGTGAAAGTCTATTTCTCGAAAAAGTTGTGATTTACAATTAAATGCGCCAGAGAATGTTCTAGAGGTTCCAACGGTGGAGGAAGTTAGCTATTGCAAAAATTTATAAGGAAGATTCCTCATTTTAACTAGTATTTTCACAAGTACGTGAACAATACTTGACGGCAAGACTCGCAGATAGAGAACAAGATCTCGAAGGTTCCAGAACGACCTTAGCAGAAAAATGGGGTTGAGAAAATCCAACGGAGGAAATAACTTTGTAATTATAGACAGCGGGTATTAGATAATATCCCACGTAGCGAGAGGGTTTCTCGTTTAAAGCTTAAGAAAAGCTCTTTTTAGTAAGGTTGGCTTATACAAGAAAAAGCTCAACATTGCAAATCCCACGAAGAGTGATTATTGCCCCAAAGTAAATAGTTTCACACTGCCTATAAATTATAATTAAAATCACTTGGAAGTTAAAACCATGAAGATGAGGTTAAAACTTTTAAAAAGGTACTTATCTTGAGTTCATGTTGAAGTCGAAGATTTCGATGATGATTACTTAGCCAACATGGCGTAGAAGAGGGTGTGCCTCTTGGTTTGAGGAGGCTAAGCTCGAGCGGAGCTTTGACTGAACGAGTCAACTGCAGACGGAGAAGTGAGAGCAGCTCAGCGGAGCACGGAGGGTCCAAGAAAAAGGGGGAAGGAGAGGGGGGTAGGAGACAAAAGGAGAACATATAAACATTGCCAACTTTAAAGAAAGAAAATAATCTTCTTTTGCTGAGCTGGTCTTCAAAGAGTTGACAACAGTATCTGGTAGCCAAATGGATATGGAATTCCTCTTGCGCGAGGAAGAGTTGAAGAGCTTCAGAGATTTGTTGTTATATGACGCTAGGTGGGTCACAGAATATATATCTGGAACAGACTCATACAAAATATAAGAAATTTGCACATAAAGGAGAAACCAGATGATCACTGTTGGTGTTTGACAAAAAGGAAGGAAGAAATGAACATGCAAAGAGCAATAGACATTATATCTCTCGTACCATGTATTCAAAGAATACACCATACTGGGGGGACAAACACCAACAGCGAGCAAGAAAAACAAGTACAGTAATGAACAATTGTCGAAAAGTAGTCTTGTGATCTGACCATTAGTAGTCAAGACTCTGAATACCCTGACTCTCCTATCTCTTCCAGGGTGACACTTAGTCACTTTTCCAAAAGGCCCGACTAGGGGGGGTGGAACATCCCTAACTAAGACCAAGTCTCCCACTTGAATGTCGGGTCTGGAAAGAAACCACTTCTGTCTCCCTTGCAAGGAAGTTAAATATTCCAAGTTCCACCTTTTCCAAAAAGAATTACGGAGGGCTTCAAGTTTCCGCCAAACAATAGGTAGATTAGAATCCCTGTAAGAATTAGGAAGGGGAGGATGGGCGGAGAGAGAAGTGCGTGTAAAGAAGCGACCAGGTGTAAGTGGAAGGAGGTTATCAGGGTCATTGGAAAGCGGAGTTGAAAGGCGAGAATTATCAACACTTTCAATCACGAAATAGCTGGAAGCTGAGAAAAATAAAGCACTAGTAAAGATTGCGATACGATGAGAAAGAAGAATTGGCAAGTTTAAACAAAGCGTATAGGAACAAGTACATCTATTCAGGACAAGAATATACCAAATAAACAAAGGAACTATGCGAGTAGAAAGCAAGAACGTCATAGATAACAAACTAGTAGCCATAAACAATGACCTCAAGTTATAATGAGTATCAAAGGGGTTACTCAGAAAAATACTTAAGTCAGCGAAAAACGTGACAGAACAAGTATGAATACAAAAACACATCGAATGTGACGACGAGAAAAAACAAGTTTGTTCATCAATGAACATTAAGATCGCAAAATATGCAAGCAAATTGCAATACATGAACGCGTGAGAAATACGCAACGAAGTTTTGGAACGAGGATCAAAGCAGTTATGTAATACGAGCATGAGTAAGCGGAAGACGTAAATAAGCACGGCCTTGACACACATAGTACAACGAGATAAGACATATAAATAGCTGACAGAGTCCTTAAGCGGAACAGGTTTATTTTGGGAGGTAGGCAAACGGCTTCTGTACTTTAAGTAGCAACTCGTCAGACAATGCTTGGCAATCAGCCAAAGTTGAGATAAGAGAAACTTGCTTTGAACTGTGTCAAGCGTTCAGGAAATAAACAACAATTTGGCCTTCCTCAGACTAGTACACAAACAAGTTTGACAACCAAGCAGTTCGAAGTACACACACAACATTTGGTGAATCAGCTGTAACTTAAAGCGGAACGAGTCACACGACATGCAGTCAATCGTAACTTGGACGTGAAAAAGCAATTTAAAGCTATATGAAATAAAGTAGAAAATCAATTTCGCATAATTGAGAGGATCACGAAATCGGACAATTTTCAACAAAAAGAAGCTTAATTCTTCCGAGCAAAGAAGACAAGCTGGGACATTGAGAAGAAGGTTATGCATAAGAATAGTTATTCTAGATGCTATAGAATTCAGAGTTTCAATCGGTTTCATGAGCGACTTCCAATTGCGAGGAAGGGGGGAGGAGCCGGCCGTGGCCATCCTTCTACATAACGAAAGAAGTGAAACATAGCGTACAGCAAAGTGATGGTGACTGATAGCCATGGTTTTACACAAGGGGAAGATGGTTTTCGAGGAATAGTTTAAGCAATTAACTGCTATAAAAAATGACATAAGAAGATAGACGAAATAACACAAAGCAAGGCGAACTTGAATTGCCATTTTGTGCGGGAAGAAAGAAAAACCATTTAAACAACTTACGGAGGTAACGCAGTTGTTCACGATAAAACATCGTTTCGACAAGTGGTTTTCAAAAATATTGAGATTTGAAACATGAGCGTTCTCTTTTTCAGAAATGGGATTTATGTCAGCTGTGACGAAATGACATTGCGTTTTGGTTTGAACACTGGTATGTTTGATTTCACCAGTGATAACCCAACCAAAATCGGTGTCTCTAGCGACCACGGTTGAAGATAACTTGCGTGTTTGTTTGCGAATGCAATTCCAAAAAACATTGGCACTGAAAAGCACATCAATGGGACCTTGAGCATTAAACTGAGGATCGGCTAACCTTAAGTGCGAAGGAATCTTTAATCCGGAAGTGTTGATAGAGTGACTTGGAGTGTCCTTGCCAATACTGGTAAGAATGAGACAGTTTAAATTAAGATTGGTGTTTCTTTGGCAAACGTCTCTGATTTTCAATTTTGAAGACTGCAAAACTTGAGTTTTCAAATTGTCAATGCCGGTCACATTGATAGAAGTAGGCGATGACGAAAGACCTAGTTTTTTAATCAACGATTGCGAAACAAAGTTGTGCGTTGAAGCGGAATCGAGAAGACCACGGGTTTTGAACCAATTTCCAAATTTATCTTGGATTTCAAATTGTACAGTGGTCAACAGGGTTTGCGCACTGTGAAAAGTTTCGGCATTGGAAATGCAGGAAGAAGCATTAGTTTGTTCGGAGCGGCTCTGCAAGGAGCTTAAAGAGGCAGGTGCTGATGACCTCGATTTATCGTGAACGTGCAATAAAGAATGATGCGGTTTTTTGCAATGAAAACAGAGATTTGATGACGTACAGTTCGAAGAAGAATGCTTAGGTGATAAGCAGTTGAAACAATGTTTGCTATTCAAGACAAACTTTCTTCGATCTTCGACAGACAATTCTTTAAAGGATTTGCACAAATACAATGTGTGAAGCTTTTTACAGAGCGTGCATTTTAACGATTTGTTAAGCGGCCTGATATCTTCTCTTGAATTATTGAAAGAAGAACGGGTTTGTTTGTTTTCGACAAATGGGGGCTGATGTCCCTTTGAAGAAGCAAGTTTTTTTTCAAAAATTTGACACTGAGGATTCGTTTCGACTTTTTCGCACTGAAATGCGAGTGCTGTAAGGAATTGACATCGACTGTTGAGAAACGAGATGAGGTGTTCGAACGAATGTTCCTTGTTGCAGGTGAGTTCGATCTCCCAGGCCTTCAGTGTCGAAAAATCGAATCTTGATGTAGCTAGGTGAATAAGTATGGTGTCCCATGTTTGGACAGGCTGTTTTAGTTGGTATAACGCTCTGACATTTAACTGCATAGAATCTAAGAGGTCTCTTAAAGATGTGACGTCATTAGGTTTTACGGCAGGTAAGTTGAAGAGACAGCGGATGTGTCGAGCGACACTCAAACGTAAATTGCCATATCTCTCTTTAAGGAGATTAAAGGCGATGTGGTAGTTGTCTGCGCTTAAAGGCAGTGACTCTACCAAGGTCAAGGCCTCAGATTCCAAAGACGTACGAAGGTAGTAAAATTTATGTATGTCTGGGATCTCGATATTTTCATGAATTAAAGAGCAGTAAAGTTCGTAAAAAGAATACCATTCACCTTCCTTGCCTGAGAAGTGCGGTAGGCTTATCTTGGGAAGTAACGGTTTCGGTTTGTTCTTGTGAACTGAAGCGGGTGCTAACTGGGCCGGATTGATGACCTTAGTGTCCGGTTCTGAGATATTGCGGATCAGTTGGTGGGCCTTTGCAATTCCTTCAAAGTACAAGGGTTCGACCTCGTCCCGATCCGATTGCAGTTCTGAACAAGCGGATTCGATCTCGGTTTGAATTTGGTCATAATAATCATAAGACCGTTCGTACAATTTAAGACGATGTGTTAAGATATCTAAATCACACTCGGCGGGATCCAATTTGTTGATAAAATTTCGGAATCTAGTGAGTTGCCCTTTATAGGAAGAACGTCTAGCAATGAGAGTTTCATCTTTTTCAGTAGGGGCCATGATAAAAAGAATAAATTGAAATACAACTCACGAAACTGTAGAACCTTGAAGATGCTGTCAAGCTGGCAGCAGCGAAAGAGTAGAAAGAACAGGACACCCCAAAGGAGACAGGAGCGGCCTCTTTCCCGTTCACAGGCTTTGCATGACGTAGATATAGCTGAAAGATCCAAAGGAGATATTAAAAATTTGCAAAGTATTGTCAAATGACACTTGACAAACAATAGAAATAAAAAATGGACTCTCCCGGGTTTCGGCACCACATTTTGGGTAGATTATAGGCTAGGGAATAACCCACCCACCAAGGGAAGATGATTAAGAGAAGGAAGTAGATTTGGGATTGGAAAAGAAGGATAGAAGAATAGGAGGAGAGTCCCACAAAAGTTATTAATTTGACTTTTAATCCATTTAGAAGCGGTTGCCACTGCAAATATGTACTCGGATACCTAAAGTAGGTACGAGCTTGGTCGAAGCTGACGGGAACCGCAGCTAAGGCTTGGGCAGTTTGCCAGAGAGAGGCTTTAGTGTGTTTCCTTCCAAGCACGAATGAAAGTACTATAGGGAAGGGTGATGTTCTGGCCAGACAAATAGTAAACGATTTATTGTATATGAACGAGGGCATAAACCTAGGAAGAGCTAGGAAAGCCAGGATCCTGCCTAACTGTAGTATCAGAGAAATGATGAATCCAAAAACAAATATTTAATTTATTTAACAATGCAGGAAGTTTGAGGAAATTAACAATTATGCAATATAATTTTAATAAACATGGTTCATTTGAACTTTTTAACAAATAGGGTCGCAGACCTCTCCACATTAAACAGTTGCTCCAGGCAATTGACAATTTTTAAGGTTTTTTAAACCGTGTATTAAAATCTTGGTAAGATTTCACAAATAGGCAAAATGGAATAATTAAAATTTTAACATTTACAGGAGTACAAGCAGTGTACTATATGAAACCTCCGAAAGAACATTCTAACGAGAATAACAACTTCGAAGATAACAAAATGGAAAACATAAAGAATAAAAAGGAAGTTCCTACAACTTCTTATATTTAAACAGAATTACTTTGAGAGATTTATACAAAGAGAGCAGGTCACTTACTGTGAACCTGAAAAGTTAATCAGAAGGAAGGTTCTAGACCTCTTATACTTTGAATAAGACTCGCCAGTCAAATGAGGCAGTTTTCATTTAGCGAGACCAAAAAATAACTCACTCAAGAGTTGAGAGAATTGTTTTCCCTGCTTTTGAAGGGAGGAACAATGTAAATTTAAAACTTGTATCACACAAGAAATTATGCAGAATTTAAATTAATGTTAAACTAGCAAAGTTGGAAGGGCACTTCGTGAGTAACACCTTATAGAAAGTTACAATTTTATAAATAATGGTTGTTAGTAGAAGGTTAAGGAAAGATCATTGGGATATAGGATCAATGTTCATGGCCGTATTTAATATAACCGGACGATCGCGACGCGGTAGAAAAGTGGAGGAAGCACTGATTATCACTATAGTCTGTAAAGATGGATGCAAAGTTCACTAGAGAAACACTGAAGCTCATGAGAAAAAAAGTTATTGCAATTATGGAGATAACTGATTGCACTAGGTAGGTGAAAGTCTATTTCTCGAAAAAGTTGTGATTTACAATTAAATGCGCCAGAGAATGTTCTAGAGGTTCCAACGGTGGAGGAAGTTAGCTATTGCAAAAATTTATAAGGAAGATTCCTCATTTTAACTAGTATTTTCACAAGTACGTGAACAATACTTGACGGCAAGACTCGCAGATAGAGAACAAGATCTCGAAGGTTCCAGAACGACCTTAGCAGAAAAATGGGGTTGAGAAAATCCAACGGAGGAAATAACTTTGTAATTATAGACAGCGGGTATTAGATAATATCCCACGTAGCGAGAGGGTTTCTCGTTTAAAGCTTAAGAAAAGCTCTTTTTAGTAAGGTTGGCTTATACAAGAAAAAGCTCAACATTGCAAATCCCACGAAGAGTGATTATTGCCCCAAAGTAAATAGTTTCACACTGCCTATAAATTATAATTAAAATCACTTGGAAGTTAAAACCATGAAGATGAGGTTAAAACTTTTAAAAAGGTACTTATCTTGAGTTCATGTTGAAGTCGAAGATTTCGATGATGATTACTTAGCCAACATGGCGTAGAAGAGGGTGTGCCTCTTGGTTTGAGGAGGCTAAGCTCGAGCGGAGCTTTGACTGAACGAGTCAACTGCAGACGGAGAAGTGAGAGCAGCTCAGCGGAGCACGGAGGGTCCAAGAAAAAGGGGGAAGGAGAGGGGGGTAGGAGACAAAAGGAGAACATATAAACATTGCCAACTTTAAAGAAAGAAAATAATCTTCTTTTGCTGAGCTGGTCTTCAAAGAGTTGACAACAGTATCTGGTAGCCAAATGGATATGGAATTCCTCTTGCGCGAGGAAGAGTTGAAGAGCTTCAGAGATTTGTTGTTATATGACGCTAGGTGGGTCACAGAATATATATCTGGAACAGACTCATACAAAATATAAGAAATTTGCACATAAAGGAGAAACCAGATGATCACTGTTGGTGTTTGACAAAAAGGAAGGAAGAAATGAACATGCAAAGAGCAATAGACATTATATCTCTCGTACCGTGTATTCAAAGAATACACCAAGTGCAAGTTTTCTTTAAGCATGTGTAATATTATCACCAACGGCAACATTTTCATCCTACTGAAACGTCAAATCTTGGAATATAACCCCTACCACGCAATGCAGATGGATAGCTAAATCATGCTTGGGGAATTGGCAGCGGAAGGTGACCGGAAACAATGAGGAAATGATTTAAAACCGTAGAGGAGACCGCTTACAACATCTCATGGCGGGTCTCGAACCGACGGTCTGCTGTGTGTAGTCGTCATTTTAAGAGTCCCGTGCCTTAGGTGTGATCGTAGTTATTAATTTATTGAGGTTTCAAGGGGTGGAACTACGAGGTCATCTGCCCCAGTAATTGTGATCGTTTAATCGTGCACCACGGCTGCGAGGGAGCTGAAGCAAGTCCAGTGATCGTAGGTTCAAAACCCAGCACCGACAGAAAATATCTTGACTGCGGTTTTTCTACACTCCATCCAGCAAATGCCAGGGGCTCACGACTAGTGGGACGTGGGTTTGGTGACCACGGGAACCCCCCAGCTGGGTCTGGTATTGCTTGCACTTACTTCTGCCGGGCTCCTTTCTGTCACCTTTCTTGTAAACCACCCTTGGTGACTTCTCGTTCACTTACGACATTACGACACTCCCCCTCCCTAAGGGGCTTACAACTTGTCGGACGATGGTCGTCGACCAGCGGATCCAGCTGAGTTCACGATTGCTTCCAATTAATTGTGCCGGGGTCCTCTCTGGCATATTTCCTGTCGGCCTCCCTTGATCAACTATTGTTCTCTTCAGACCCTGAAGGTATTAGGATATCTGAGGTCTAGGGAGTCCTTCAAATTCCCGCCTTAATTGGACCCTGTCTCATCTTTCCTGATACCCTCATTCTTCAAAGGGTGAGGAGTAGATGGCTACTAGGGATCTAAAATAGTGACACTAGGCGCTCGGCTACGCTGACCCCTTAATCAAGTAAGGTTTCCAATATCACGCGAACCAATGGTCAGATTTGGACGTATGAGGTATCGTAGGACTCAGGGTGACGCCCCCCTTCTCACGGCCAATGCATTTACCCAAAATACCTAAAACTGCAAGGTCATCGACTTTTGGTTTCATTGATAGGTCGCGAACCAATAATGCTAGAGACGTGTACGAGGTGTCATAGGATTCGGAGTGACGCCCCCATTCCCATGGGCAATGCATTTACCCAAAAGACCTAAGACGGTAAGGTCATCGACCTGAAATTTTATAAACTAATAATCGGATTTGGATATATTTGGTGTCATATGACTCGGGGTAACGCCCTCTTTCCCACGGCACACTCATCTACTCAAATATCCCAAAACTACAATGTCATCGACTTTTGTTTCCCCGATATTTTACGAACCTGTGATGTTAGAAAAGCTATTTATTACTTATTTTAAACGGTGCATTATTTTCTTTACCGCGCATGAGTTATTTTTAGAAATTTGTCAAAGGAGACGACTACTGGATTATTATTAGGTGATAATTGATGGATTGATGGGTTATGAGGCAGAGATAATTTTTCTAGGCGGGAAGAATAACGGGCGTAATAGTTGTCATGGCACAGATTTAGGTTGAATGGTAAAGGAATGTGAGATTTTTATATATTTTGCATGCTAGCCAGTGGCAGAAGGGCTCTGTGTAAAGCAAACTAACTTTGCTGGCTAGTCTCTGCAGTACAAGGTGATAATTTAAATCTAAGGAATGTGCTGAGGTGCGTGAGAACATGCGTGACATCATTGCCAACCCTTGCAAAACATGAACCGACCTGAATAGAGTAGTGAGAACTGTGAAGGTATACCAAGCCGGACGTAACTTGCACAGTCGTGTGAAACGTCGAGTCAGTATAAAGTACAACGCACGTGTATGAACGACGTAACCGGCAGTGTATGCAGGGTAAGAGGGAAAAGAAATACCTGTTGCTGATAAAGCATGTGGTGTGACATATTAAGACAGGTCTTAAACATTTCCACTCTCACTTATATGATTACCTGCCAAGACGCTTCAGCTTTGTGCGAACACTTGCTTTTGTTTAACAGTTTTTTACGTGTTGGCGGAAAATAATTGAAATAGTTGTGAGGTATGAACCTATTTATTTATTTATATATATATTTTATATATATACTGAAAATTATTTATTGATTGATTAATTGTTGAGGTGATTATTTAATTGTATTTATTTGTTTACACGTACTGTCCACGATTGCTTGTTCGTTGAGCGATTGTTATACCCAGACATTGTTAGTGGCGTGGTACATTGATATTTTTAAGTGGAAAGTTTATTATTAAATGTGTTCGTTTTTTCTTTAATGACAATGGATATTAATGTTGTTATTTACAGGTACTTATTTAATGATTGTATTTTTTGTTTTAGATAATTGTTGTCTACGATACCCTGTTGTGTGTGTGGGTGATAAAGAGATAGGGAGAGACCATTACACCCTTGAGCCAAAGAGAAGGGAAAAGCTAGGCTATACAAGCCAAGGTGAGATTTCTTTTTATAACGTGTCTGGTTTTTAATACCATATATTTCATGAAATGCATGTATTAACATGAATTTATGTATTTATGATGGTTTGTTTAATTTCGTTTTAGATATTGGGAAACGCCGTTGCAGCTAATAACCAAGAGATGCTTAAGTGGACCATTGCCGTGCAGTCGACTATTCAAAACTCAGGTAAGACTAACTTCAATTATGTCTCATTCTACCAATGCCAATAGTTTAAACTGGGAACACTTAGACGCTTGTTTCAAATCTCGTGTTTGCTCGGGTCGCGTGGTAAATGTTAACGAATGTCTCATTCCCAAAATTTTCAAGTCATTTCAAGTTTATGTTCTGATGCCTTGGTTTGCAAATTCTGTAATTGATTGGGTTATTTTCTTGCACAGTTCTATGTGGTAGCGTTCACATGTTGTCCGCATGAGTTGCACTCACACGTCTCAGCTGATTCATGGTATGATGTGTTCACACAGATGAGATGATGGAATTCATTTACCGACATTCTGGTAAACACAAGCTTCATCTCAAAGCTGGATGTGGTCCATTTCCGATCTACCATGGCCCTCGTTCCATAAATCTCTGGGGTTTATTCTTCTCTACTTGCTTTTAATGTTGATAAAAGATTTTCCGAGGCTCGAGTGCTGGGAAGAGTCAAAAGTGTTCTTAGGTCCTCGATAAGGAATGTTTCTCGCGAGGAGGTAGACGAGTCTGGAGCGTGTAGTCTTTGACACTCTTGTGCTCTTTTTATTTATAATGCTTTTACCCGTTCTAATACGGATAGGTTCTTTTCGGTGAGCTGCGACCATATGAATTCTATCCCATACGTTAGTATGGACATTATTTTAACCCTGAAGAGCTTCATTGCTGTTTCTAAGTTGAGGGATTTAATGTAGCCGATCTCATACTTCTCCCTTGCAGCTTGCATCGCTTTCTCAGTTATGTGCTTCGTGAAACATTTAGCGCTTGATTGCAGCGTGATGCGTAGATATTTAAAATCTTTTACAGGATTATTGTCGTCTTTTTGATGCTTATTTCCGGGAATGTTGGAGCCTTTCCTCCTGGTCTAAAGACCATCATTTCTGTCTTAGATATGTTGATCTCAAACTCATGCTGGGTGCTCCATTTCTCTATATCATTTATAGTGTCCTGAAGTTCAATGATGTCTGTTGATCCAATCACTACATCGTCGGCGTACGAGTATGCTACTCTGTCCTCTGTTTGGGCTATTCGCATTAGATCTTCTTTAATAATAAACTTACCTCTCAAAAATATCAACGTATCACGCCACAAACAGTATCTGGGTATACCAATCACCCAGCGAACAAGCAATCGTGGACAATATCTGTAAACAAATAAATAAAATTAATTAATCATCTCATCAAATAATCAATCAATAAATAACTAGGTGCATACTGTCCCCAGATCGTGCAAACGCCCGTGACATAATGACGAGCTGATGGTAACGAACGAACGCTAGTCCAGAGAGACAACAAAACTGATGATGTTTGAATAACGTGCTCGGAGGATAGAGTGTCGAGGGAAGCATATAGACACAGGAGCGAGTGACGCGGAGGTGTGACGTGGAAGTTTGCCTACGTCTAGAGTTGAAACTTTTATAAATTTTACTCAAGGAGACGGATTAGCGACTTAAAAAGTAGCACAGTTTTCTGGCACAGAAAAGTGAAGAGTTTTAAGCTATTGAGCAGAAGAATCCGTACGCCAGGAGCCGAGGTCTGGAAATGGAACTTTCGAGAAAGATTGCTGGCTGACCTATATAAAGAGCCAGGTTTTCAAGACAGTCAAGTCATTCCTAGCAAGCAACTGCTTGGGAGGAGCTCGCCGCTACGCTTCATAATAGTGAATACTACGTCATACTACACGCCGAAGGAACATTCCCACCAAGTAAGCCATGTGGGCTGGGGCTATGTTCAAAGTGATAGAAATTTTCAACAACGGACTTGGAATATTAGAAGACTCTATAGTTAGATATTCTTACAAGTACTCTACAAGTGATGGTTATTTGATAAACCATTCACTGAAGTCACCTACAATAATTTGTTGTTTCTATTTGTGAAACTGTACATAGTGGGGAGGTTATGACGAAAATCAATGGGGTACCGTTCATTTTTTGATAGAAGCATGAGACTTGGCAAACTTATAGTTAGGACCCTGAACTTTCGATCTGCGACGGTAGCCACTTCCGGAAGTCGCGCCGAGTGCCTGTTTTGCAAGGTTGCCTACCCACCCGGAGTAAACTACGAAATCTACGCTTAAGTCAATTACAAATGCTGTTTATCATTTTCAAAAACTCGCCAATGTGTTTCTAATGGGCCCTCGCCTCTGTTGGGGACCGAGAATCAGATGATTCGGCTGATGAAGCAAGATGCAGAAGTGCGCGTGACGTCACACGCTCCTAGTCTCCATGCAGCTTGACACGGATAAGCGACGTGACGCTACCGCCATGTATTGTTGCGGTCAGTTACAGAAGCTTGGTGCTGTGTTGTTTTGCTGCGTTTGGGGAACTGATTTCTTGGAGATAATTGTGCGTCATTCATCCTGTGCATGCGAATATATTGATAAGTACATACACGGTATATATTTTCTTTGCTTTTAAAGCTGTTGTCCCTCTTTTATTTCGACTATTCGTTACATCCCTGTGTTATAGGTTATGTATACTTACAGTTAAAAATTGTTTTTAGTTACTTCTAACAACGGTAAGGTTTACATTTATTTACATTTTATGTGTTTCGTGTTTGTTTAGGATGTGGTGGCTGGGTGATTGGTCCATGTACCTTCAAAATGTTTCGAAACGCTAATCCAGAACAAGTCCTTGACGATGTCCCATGTCCGCCCATTGATTGGCAAAAATGTGTTAGACACCGTGAAGCAAAATAATTGCCCTCTTTTTACGTCAGCTTCAAAAGCATCGCCGACCAAGACAAAAGAAAAAATCGCCGGCCTCAAAATCGACCGCAGTCTTTTCAGTAAATTATACATAGCTACAAGTGAGCACTGATTGGGAGACCTAGAGAATTTTTTCGCACATGAAAACCAACCAACACCACCGTCTCTCTCCATAAACGGCGAACTAAGACCGGGCAAAAAATCAGATCTTTTGAAATGTTTGATGGCTGCAAGTCCATATGGCATCCACACAAGTGACGTACCCGCCGTACAAGCAAAAATCATCGATGGATCTGCCCTGGTCCATATGCTACATCCTGGAGAGTCGAGAACGTTTCAGGAATATGCCGACAGCATTTTTATGCCATTCCTCAGGAAATAACTTAATACTGTTCATCGCGTTGATGATATTTGGGACAAGTATATACAGGATAGTCTGAAAAACCACACAAGGGCAGAACCGGACGAAGGAATACGCACGAGAGTCACAGCTGGAACACGCATTCCGAAAGGATGGCCCAACTTTCTGCGCAATTCCGAAAACAAATGCGAGTTGTTCAAATTCCTAAATTCGCAAATACAAAAGATCACGCAGGAGGGCAAAGAAATGTACAGTACACATGATTCGTCGTATTAGCATCGCCTCATCGAGAAGATATGGATATGTTGTCTCCATGCAATCACGAAGAGGCAGACACAAGGGTCATGATTCACATCGCGGATTGTGTTAGTCAGGGATACCGGAAAATTCTTGTGCGAACTGTGGACACCGATCGATATCCTTGTATTGGCCGTGAGTATTGTGCCTAAATTGACGGATATGGAAGAGCTCTGGGTCCACATTGGCACGGAAACGAATCACCAGAATGTAGCTACACATAAAATTGCCCAAGATTTAGGTAAGGACCAATGTCGATGACAAAACATATGTTAACATGGAAAGGCAAAGAGGCTTTACTTGTTGCAGGTCGTAACAAGGCTTTAAGTTTACCCCTATTTCACGCATTTTCTGGATGTGATACCGTTTCCTCGATTTCCATCAAAGGTAAGAAGAGTGCCTTTGAAACACGGACGGCTTATCCTGACGCCACCAAAGGATTTTTGGCAGCTCAGGAGCACGATTAGGACAAAGCTTTACCTTATATGAAAAAGTTGGTAATCACTATGTATGACAAGTAGGAAAAATTGATTCATAATCGTTACCGATGCGTTTTTGTTGAACTTCGTCGTTAACACACGTGTTTTATTGCATTGTAGGTCGAGTTCATTTGTTAACGGAAATGCCTGCCGAAAGGAACTTTTTACCAAGAAAAACCTATCTCTGGAGAGTATTCCTCCAACGCAGAATTCACTGGAGCAACACATCAGGCGTGCCATGTACCTGAGGGTTTATGTGTGGGGACAATCTCTGAGCCCCGTCCAAGAACTACCCTCATCGTCAGATTGGGGCTGGGAAGAAAGTCCATCAGGATGGACACCGCGGTGGAGGACTATCCCCATTGCAACTAAGGCTTGCTTAGAACTAATCCGTTGCGGGTGCAACAGTTGTGCAACTAGGCCTCAGCAATGTGTATGCAGGAGGAGAGACTTTAAGTGCACGGAACTGTGCTCTTGTGACACAAAGTCCTAAGTAATATTTTATGCTTATTTTCTACTTCCGACTTTATTTTCTGGTGATGGCTGTCCACTTAATAGATAAGAGATTATTTTAATACATTTTTTCCCTTTTTTAGGACGTTTGTTGAGCCTCCAAGATTAGTTTTGGTGAGCCTGATGCATAGGGCCACACGCTTTACAAAACATGGAATTCTGCCATCTTATTCTTTGTTTTCTAATGCCTTGTTATTCTTACTTTTTGCTTTTTATAAGTTATCAAAATGATATTAAATAAATTAAAGCTTGAAGAATGTGGTGGGTTGTTTTTGCAGCTTTAGGAAAGATGCACCTAGTAGGTTGGCAACCACACCACAAATTTAAATCCTTCCACTCCAAATCGTGTTAACAACGTTTTCCAGGTGATTCTGAGTGCAAATAGTATTCACGCGAAGCAAAACAGGCATTTGTAATCGACTTAAGCGTTGATTTCGTAGTTCACTCCGGGTGGGTAGGCAACCATGCAAAACAGGCACTTGGCGCGACTTACGGAAGTGGCTACCATCTCAGATCAAAAGTTTAGGGTCCTAACTATAAGTGTGCCAAATCTCATGCTTCTATCAAAAAAAATGAACGGTGGTTTTACCTAACCTCCCCACTAACAAGGCACTTCAAACTTTAGACAGGACAGACTGTGAACTTGGGGTTCAGTCTCAACTGCTAATAGGTGTTCCTATGCGAGCAGACGATCAGAACAGTATATTCAAACGTTAGACTTGTTCCGAGAAACGAAATTGCAAGAGTAACACATTCATTTGGAACTATTGCTACAATTCAAAATGTTACCTTGTGTTGAAGAATACGAGCGATCATCATAATCGACATGCGCAGTTAAACGAATTAAGGATAGGTGTGACGTGGGACCAACGAAGTTGAAATGGATTGCAGATGACCATGGGAGACGCTGTGGATAGCGTTTACTGAAGGACACGCATCGCCAGCACAGCAAGAATGAAGTAAGAGCTATTTCATGTACTAGCAACTAGCTTAGCAGAGCATTTTGAGAATCCTTTTTACTCAGTCATTTTAAGAAATCAACACCACCGTTTATTTTGATTATCATATTTGTCCAGGATGGCAAATGGAGCGACATGAAAGTCTGACAATTTATTTTGCCATATTTTCTATTTCGTTCAGACTACAGTCATGTTCATGTTTTCTGCAACATGAAAGATATAAAATTTTTCGAAAGGATAGGAAGAATCTTAGTAAATTCTTGTGAGAGATTTAAGTTACATCTTGGATTATTTAAATAATTTAATTTTATAAAAATAAATAAATAAACATAAAAATAAAACAATGATAATGATAATATCAAATGTGAATAACATAATTTCATAATGTGTTTGATTGAAACACCATTTAACGTCGTAGAAGATAATTTGGTAATAGCACCATTTACTAAAACTAAATAAAGTTAAATGATTACCGCATAAAATAATACTACATTAATAATAACAATAAAGTGTTATAGAAATACGCGACAGGGAGTTAGATAATTGTTTAGGAGTGAAACAGGGCATTAAAAATCCTTATGAAGTAATAGGAAAGCATTACTAAATAAACATTTTTTTTGCCATTTTTCCATTGATAATAATAATAACTTGTGAAGGAATTTATTTAAATTGACGGTTTTAAAGCGATAACTTTTGTTTATTGTGAAATAGAAGTTGAAATTTATAAACAGGTAGAATGAGTTGGTAAATGAAGGTGAAATATAATCAATTTTGAGCTCGGTAAAATTTTCCAAGAAAAAATAACAATAAACGAATATCAAAAGAAAACAATAAGGTTGGTACTTATATGTATAAATCTAGGGCAGAATTTATGTAAAAGGGAAGGCCAGGAAATGTTGACCATAATAAATACATCTTTTCTTATAAATTTAAAATTTGGAAAAACTCAGAGTGGTAAGACAGATTATTACTAAAAGTGTTTGGTGGATAAAGAAAAAAATATAATAGATGAAGTCAAATATAATTGTTTAGTGTGTGAATATAATTGTCAACACTTAAGTTTGGTGAGGAGGCCAGACGGGTCGTCCATGAGGGCTTTGAGTCCCATTGTCTTGCGCACACAGGGATATGCTTGTGTGTCATGTGAATGTTCATGAAGAGCATATGGGCTCTGAATTGTAAAAGAAGGGTAGGCATTATTAGACCGCCCCATATTTCTAGTCTAATGCCACTAAATCTGTCAGTTTCAAAAATATTTTTTTTGCCTGGATCAACTTCAATTTTCCAAACCTGACGCCTAAATATTTGAACAGTATGAGTTGGTAGATTTTGAGGAACCTGACATAAGAAAAAATATATAAAAATAAATAGTTGGAAAATGCAAAGATTAACCAGATAAATAATTAAATATTTATATTTTGTGCTTTGAGTATTGATAAAAATAATTTTTATTTTGATATGAGCAGTTAATATTCACCCGATAAAAAGTGAAACCCTGTTATAAATAAAATTCTAAGAGAATTATTGAAATAATTAAAAAAACAGAGAATTTTATAATTTAATTTTTTGTGAAACATTGCACAGATTTTCTAAGTGAGAAGATGTTGTGGCAAGAAACTCAGTCAACTGAGAATAAATTGCAACAATTGTGTTGTTAATAACAAATAAATATCAATTATGAATAATAAATTTCAAATGATGAAATTCCTATTTTTGAACATTGTTCATTTGGAACAAAGAGACTAATAGATAAATTAATTAATAGTATAATTGCGCAAAAAAGTGCATTTGGAATGAATACATCATAGGCTAATATCACAAACACTGTCAGATGAGAAGTTAAATAGACCAGCGGTGCATGGTTTCCACCGGCCTCCACCACAAACCGCGCTCGAAACCCGGATCCCACCAACCCAGCAACCAGTGCGCGCCCCACATTACATGATCCTTGGTCTGTGATCGATATCATAATAATAAAGGAACTGCGGAAAAATGTGCATTACATTTTCGAGTACTCCAATAACGACAGTGTTCTCTCAGAGCATTTACTAAAATGATATCGATTACACTGTTTAGCACATAACATGCACACACACTGCTCAGAAGGTCCATGAAAGCCACGCCGCACGCACAGCTTATGATGGAAGCCGTGCACAGCAAGTCTATTCAGAGCACTCCTCATTTCATTGTTCGGATCAGTCCAATTTCTCTGAGACATGGCATCAGTCCCATAGAATTCTATGTCCATTTCCGCTCGCATTCTTTGTCTCATCCTTAGGAATTCCTGTTCCTGTCCAGTAGAAGGCAACTGCAATCGAGATCTTAAGTCTTCAACAAGAAATGATTCCCTGGCAAGTTCATAAACAAGTCGGGAATGCGTGTATTTTGATACTCCCAGGCCAGCCTTTAAGTATCGCGCTTTGACTTTTTCAATTGATCTGAGATCGCTCAAGCTTAATTTATCCCAGACTATGTCTAACCCATATGTGAGGATCGGAACAATCTTGGCATCAAAGAGTGCTAAGGCGGATTTCAGTGAAAGTCGAGATATGTTTCTAATATCGAAAATAGCTTTAGTGGCCGATGCCACCCACTGTTTTATATGAATCCTGAAGGATTGCATGGTAGTTTGCAGAGTCAAGCCTAGATAGGTGAAGCTATTTACAATTTGAAGGGGAGTTTGTTTCAAAATTATACTGTCGTCCTTGGACGCTCGTCCGCCTTTCCTGAAGATCATATATTTCGTATTCTCGACGTTAACCTGCAAATCGTTGGTAGACGCCCATGCCTCCAGAGAGGAAACAGCCGATTGTAGCTCACTGATGTCACGGGAGCCCAGAACCATATCATCCGCATAAATATACAGTTTTATTTCCGGTGAGTCTTCTTTAATCGCTCGAACAACATCGTGGGTTGCGATGTTAAAAAGAAAGGGACTCAGGGGGTCTCCCTGAAGCACGCCATTTGTTTGCAATATCTCTTTCGATACTGTTACATTGTCAGAAATTTGAACGTAGTTACTCCTTAATATATTATGGATCAGGATTGTGAGTGGTTTGTTGTCCTTCACCAACTCATCTAGTTTCGAGGAAATTATGACCCGGTTTAAGTTGTCAAAAGCCTTTGTAAAATCAATGAAAACTGCGTGAAATTTGCCTCGTGGTGATTTTAGGGCGTTTTCAACATAATCCTTGAGATTTTTAATGGCCTTAATTGTACTCCTTCCCCTGCTAAATCCAAATTGCTCTTCTGGTATCTTACTATCAATTTCATCGGGGAGCCGTTTTGCCACAAGTTTGGTGATAAATGAGATATAATTTAATTTTCAATTTGATGAAAATGTCAAAAATTTTGTTTATTGTTGAAACAAAGTGTTTGAAAATAAAGACCGTATTAACACCCGAATTTGTTAAGCCGAATCTTAATATGGGGTTCATAAGACAGAGTTAGCAATGAATCAACAGAATAATATTTCAAAAAACAATATATATATTGTTTTTTTGAAAAAGAGGAAAAAATGAAAAGTGTATAAATATTTTTTTTTGAATGCCATCAACGAACGACGAATCTTCGTAATGTGCAATGAGATATGTAAATAGGACGAATCACTCGGACTCTTTAATGAAAGTGATTATCTAATGTAAATATTTAAAACAATGTTTTATTAATTTTGATATCAGATGGACTTTGATTTCTGATTATCAATTTTTGCGAAGTGGTGAATGATAGGAAGGTTGATTTTTTAAATGATTGTGTTGTTTGTTTGTGATTTGATTTTTTTTTTTTGCCAATCAAAATCAATTTCAATTATCAATAAATTGAGATATTTTAAGAATGTGTGTGTTTCCGAAAATAATTTCACTCCTTACCTACTTGAGAATTACCGAAATCAGGGATGCTAGATAGACCTAATTATTTGCCTAGATAGATCCTGAGATATACTCGTATTTTCTCGTGCTTATCTGATTTCGGTATTCATCAAAATGTGATATTTTGGATCCTGATGCAAACGGGCACATCAAGTAGAGGAGAGGAAGTTTGGCGCCCGTACTAAGGGGCTACCGAACTTGTTTTCGAAAAAGCATTCGTGTAGACCTTTGAATTTTGATCTTTTGACAAAACCATTTTTTAATTTTTTATTAAAGGTTTTGTTGAGTCCGTGTTTTGAGGACACTGTAGAGTTTGTACTTTTGGAATAAGAATTTTGAATTTTGTTTTGAGATGATTTCGTTTCATTTGGGTGTAATATTTAAGGGAGTTTTATTAAATTAATTTTTTTTGAATAAATGTTAGAATTGGGAATTGTTGTTGAAAACACACACTTATAGTAACCATATGGAGGATTTTTGAATTTTGCATAGTAGTTGTTGTTGATTGAATTTAAGATTTAAATAAGTAGAATTTTTTTCCCATTAAATAGCGACGTAGGGCAATTCTCAATTTATTAGGAATTCTCAAATGCTACTAGGCTAGTCTGTGTTTAGTATAAAGGCTTTGTTGATACCATAGAATACCTATCCTACATTTCTCTGTTGGAAAACATGGATAAAGTATTGGAGGTTTTAGCTCGACTGGAGTCGAACAATAAGGAGAGTTTGGAGAAAGCAGCTCTTATGGCGAGTAAACTGATGGAAAATTCCAAGAAGTTGGAAAAACAGATCCAGAAAATTCCCAATATTTATAAAGTAGTTTGAATGAATCAATAGAGTCCCAACTAAAAGAAAATTCTGAATCATTAAACTAGTCTTTTGAAACTAAATTAAATGAAAGTTCAAATTCCCTGAAATCAGAGATAGATATTAAACTTTCAGAGAGTTCTAAGCACTTTGAAGACAGATTAAGTATCAGCACTGACGCGTTAAGAGAATCTTTGGAAGAACAGATTTCGGAAGATTCCAAAGCACTTGATAGATTAACTGAAAGTTCACGCCTAATGGATCTAAAATTCATAGGTAACTCAGAAACTTTGAGGTTAGACTTAGCCAATAATTCCAAATTGTTAGAGCATCGTTTGACCGAAAATTTGGGGAAACAGTTCGCAGAGAAGTCTAAAATTTTTGGGGTGCAGTTAGGCGAATTTTTTGAAAAATCCAAGACTTTAGAGACTAGGTTAGATGAGAATAGAGTTTCATTGGAAACACAAATTAATGAAAGCACGAAAACATTGTAGGGCAAATTAGGAAAGACGCACAATAAATTGAAAGGCATGGAATAAAACTTTGAAAAACATTCCAACAAAGTGGCCAACGATTTGATTAATTTAGAAATCAGGATTACTGAAGAATGTAACATCACTGCAAGGCAGGTTTTACAGAAGGTAACAACGGATTTCCGGGAAACTATTTTAGAACAATTGAAAGGAGACCGAGTAATCCAAGAACTCTGCGAGAGTGTGAAAGACACAGCACTTACTGAAATCAAAAGATCAATCCTGGATGATGCTAAAGAGGAGGTCCAAGAAGCGAGAAGCTCTTTTTCCACACATGTCAAGGTGATATCAGAAGATGTGGGAAAGATACAAAAATACGTATTTCATGTAACTAACCTTGTGAAGAATCACGAAGTGATAATTAAGGGGCTAGTCAAAGACGTTCAAGAGACTAACGAAATCGTGAAAAGTAAAGAGACCGATCCTGTTACTAAGGAGTTCGTAAAGAAAACCATTGAAGAAATCCGAGGAGAAATGGAAATAAAAACAGATGATTCAGAGTTGAAGAAAACAGTGGGAAGATTGGAAGAGAAGCTTTCATTATACAAAACTCAACTAGGCCAGAGAAAATTGGAAGAGATGCCAACTAATGAAAACAGAAAGACATTTCTAAAGAATTTGAAGAGACAAGAGTAATAACAAATTCTGTTTCCATTGCAATCTACAAGGATAAGGATGATAAGGCAGGAAAATTTACCGGAACGGGGAGTATTCCACCGGCCGAATTTTTACGGGAGGTCAAAGATTACATCCGGGACTCGAAGATTTAGAAAGAGAGAGAGAGATCCGGGTAGTAAGCAGATTTTTGGATGGGCCTGCACTGGTTTGGTTCCACGCGTTCAGGTCAAATTTTCATAACTTCGATGAATTTTCTAGAGGACTTATGAGAAAATTTTGGTCGCCGGAAACGCAGCAGAAGATAAGAGCAGAATTGTATGCCAAACGATATTCGACATCCCAGCCAACGAAATATTCGGCATATTTTTCACAGCAGTTTTAGAACCGCCCATGCCAGATTTCGAGTTGATATCCGCATTGATCCGACAATTTCCGATAGAGGTGCAAAGAACATTAATTGCAGCCAATATAGGAAATATGGAAGATTTTGATGAGGTATTGCAGAGGTTAGACCATGCCAATGCACAGTTCTTTCATTTGAGAGGGAGTAAAACTGAGAAAATAGCAAGGAATTACGTGGTGAGGAATGATATTATATACAAATTCATAGATGCGAATCATACTAAGTTAAGAGTGGCGGTACCACCAGTATTGCAGAAGAGAATTATATGGTTAGCGCATAGGATGTCGGGGCACGCTGGATTAGATAAAGTGGTAAGCCTAATACAAGAGAAATTTTCGTGGGACAAGATAAGGAATACTGTCAGACAGACGATCAAGACGTGTGACTAGTGTCAACGGAGTAAGCACAACACCAAGCTATTAAGAGAAGCACCTCGTCCTATTATTCCACAGTCACCACGGGAATTATTCGTCACAGACATTTATGGGCATTTGCCAAAATCTTAAAAGAGGAAATAAGTATACATTAGTAACCATGGATGTTTTCAGTAAATATACCATGTTACATCCCATACAAAAAGCAAATTCCCGCTATGATTTGAAGAGGATACGAGACAGTGTCATTCCTGAGGCAGGGAAACCGGAATACCTACTATCCGATCATGGGTCACAATTAACATCAAGTGAGTTTAGAATTGCCATGGAGGTGTTGGACATTAAACAAATATTGTGTTCAATACGCCATCCGGAAAGTAACCCAGCTGAGAGAATAATGTCAGAAATTGCAAAATTCTGTCGCTTGTTTTGTTCTGATGAACATTGAAAGTGGGTGAATGTACTACCAATTGCAGCGCATTCCATGAATTCTACGGTGCATGAGAGCACAAATCAAATACCAATGTTGTTACACCAATGAGACAAACCTATCAGACCATGGGTCACGATTATTCCCATGACACCAGAAATTGAACCTAGCATGCAACTTAGAGAGAATCGAGCATAGAAAGGATTCGAGAACAAGCAGGTAAGAGGGAAAGGAGAGTCCGAAGGAAGAGATTCAGACAGCCTCTGAATATCGGAACTCAGGTCCTCGTAAGAAAACCCGTCCCATTAGATGTTTTGAATAGAGTGTATTCAAAATTTGCCAGCCTATACTACGGTCCATTTCGTATTGTAGAGAGTTTTGCCAACGGAAGTTACTGACTAATTGAAGAACCGTCGGGTAACATCGTGGGAAGGTTCAATGCAGCAAACTTGAAGATCTACCATCAGAGAACAGGACATCAGCTGTAAAAGGAAAAAGAAGAGGAAACGCCGAGGGAAGAAAGGCAATTTTAGAGCCAGACGGAAAAAATATATGTGATATATCACATTTTTTTTTTATGGCGTAAGGGGTGGATGTCCCCGGATCCTGCAAACGTCCGTGACATAATGACGAGCTGATGGTAACGAACGAACGCTAGTCCAGAGAGACAACGAAACTGATGATGTTTGAATAACGCGTTCGGAGAATAGAGTGTCGAGCGAAGCATATAGACACAGGAGTGAGTGACGCGGAGGCGTGACGTGGAAGCTTGCCTACGTTATGAGTTGACACTTTAATACATTTTACTCAAGGAGACTGATTAGCGACTTAAAAAGTAGCACAGTTTTCTGGCACAGAAAAGAGAAGAATTTTAAGCTATTGAGCAGAAGAATCCGTACACCAGGAGCCGAGACCTGGAAATAGAACTTTAGAGAAGGATTGCTGGCTGACCTATATAAAGAGCCAGGTTTTCAAGACAGTCAAGTCATTCCTAGCAAGCAACTGCTTGGGAGGAACTCGCCGCTACGCTTCATGACAGTGAATACTACGTCATTCTACACGCCGAAGGAACTTTCCCACCAAGTAAGCCAAGTGGGCTGGGGCTATGTTCAAAGTGATAGAAATTTTCAACAACGGACTTGGAATATTAGAGGACTCTACAGTCAGATATTCTTACAAGTACTCTACAAGGGATGGTTATTTGATAAACCATTCACTGAAGTCGCCTACAATAATTTGTTGTTTCTATTTGTGAAACTGTACAAGGCACTTCAAACTTTAGACAGGACAGACTGTGAACTTGGGGTTCAGTCTCAACTGCTAATAAGTGTTCCTATGCGAGCAGACGATGAGAACAGTATTTTAAAACGTGGGACTTGTTCCGAGACGCGAAATTGCAAGAGTAACACATTCATTTTGAAGTATTGCTACAGTTCAAAATGTTACCTTGTGTTGAAGAATACGGGAGTGTTTGTTTTAATCGAGCGATCAAATAATCGACATGCGCCGTTAAAGGAATTAAGGATAGGTGTGACGTGGGACCAACGAAGTTGAAATGGTTTGCAGATGACCATGGGAGACGCTATGGATATAGCGTTTACTGAAGGACACGCATCGCCAGCACAGCAAGAATGAAGTAGGAGCTATTTCTTGTACTATCAACTAGCTTAGTAGAGCATTTTGAGAATCCTTTTTACTCAGTCATTTTAAGAAATCAACACCACCGTTTATTTTGATTATCATATTTGCCCAGGATGGCAAATGGAGCGACATGAAAGTCTGACAATTTATTTTGCCGTATTTTCGATTTCGTTCAGACTACAGTCATGTTCATGTTTTCTGCAACATGAAAGATATACAATTTTTCGAAAGGATAGGAAGAATCTTAGTAAATTCTTATGAGAGATTTAAGTTACATCTTGGATTATTTAAATAATTTAATTTTATAAAAATAAATAAATAAACATAAAAGTAAAACAAAGATAATAATAATAATATCAAATGTGAATAAAATAATTTCATAATGTTATTGATTGAAACACTATTTAACGTTGTAAATGATAATTTGGTCATAGCAACATTTACTACAACTAAATAAAGTTAAATGATTACCGCATTAAATAATACTACATTAATTATAATAATAAAGTGTTATAGATTATACGCGACAAGGAGTTAGATAATTGTTTAGGAGTGAAACAGGGCATTGATAATCCTTATGAAGTAATAGGAAAGCATTACTAAATAAACGTTGTTTTTTTTGCCATTTTTCCATTGATAATAATAATAACTCTTGTGAAGGAATTTATTTAAATTGACGGTTTTAAAGCGATAACTTTCGTTTATTGTGAAATAGAAGTTGAAATTTATAAACAGGTAGAATGAGTTGGTAAATGAAGGTGAAATATAATCAATTTTGAGCTCAGTAAAATTTTCCAAACCTGCCTAAATATTTGAACAGTATGAGTTTAGATTTTGAGGAACCTGACATAAGAAAAAAAATAGTTGGAAAATACTAAGATTAACAAGATAAATAATTAAATATTTATATTTTGTGCTTTGAGTATTGATAAAAAGAATTGTTCTTTGGATATGAGCAGTTAATATTCACCCAATATAAAGTGAAACCCTGTTATAAATAAAATTCTAAGAGAATTCTTGAAATAATTTAAAAAAAAGGCTAATAAATTCAGAGAATTTTATAATTTAAATTTTTGTGTAACATTGCACAGATTTTCTAAGAGAGAAGATGTTGTGGCAAGAAACTCAGTCAACTGAGAATAAATTGCAACAATTGTGTTATTAATAACAAATAAATGTCAATTATGAATAATACATTTCAAATGATGAAATTCCTATTTTTGAACATTGTTCATTTGGAACAAAGAGACTTATAGATAAATGAGATATAATTTAATTTTCAATTTGATGAAAATGTCATAAATTTTGTTTATTGTTGAAACAAAGTTTTTGAAAATAATGACCGTATTAACATCCGACTTTGGCCGAATCTTAATATGGGGTTCAAAAGACAGAGTTAGCAATGAATCAACAGAATAATATTTAAAATATATATATATATATTGGGTTTTTTTTGAAAAGAGGAGAAAAATGAAAAGTGTATAAATATTTTTTTTGAATGTCATCAACGAACGACGAATCTTCGTAATGTGCAACGAGATATGTAAATAGGATGAATCACTCGAACTCTTTAATGAAAGTGATTATCTAGTGTAAATATGTAAAACAAAGTTTTTTTATTTTGATATCAGATGGACTTTGATTTCTGATTATAAATTTTTGCGAAGTGGTGAATGATACGAAGGTTGATTTTTTAAATGATTGTGTTGTTTGTTTGTGTTTTGATTTTTTTTGCCAGTCAAGGACAATTTTAATTATCAATAAATTGAGATATTTTAAGAAAGTGTGTGTTTCCAAAAATAATTTCACTCCTTACCTATTTGAGAATTACCGAAATCAGGGATGCTAGATAGACCTAATTATTTGCCTAGATAGACCCTGAGATAGATTTTCTCGTGCTTATCTGATTTCCGTAATTTTCGAAATGTGGTCATTTGGATCCTGATCCAAACGGGCACAATACCTCACAACTATTTCAAGTATTTTCCGCCAATACATAAAAATACTGTTACACAAAAGCAAGTGTTCACACAAAGCTGAACCGTCTTGGCAGGTAATCATATACGTGAGAGTGGAAATGTTTAAGACCTCTCTTGATATGTCACGCCACAAGCTTTATCAGCAACAGGTCTCTCTCTTGCCCTCTTACCCTGCTTACATTGCCGGTTACGTCGTTCATACACGTGCGTTGTACTTATTACTGATTCGACTTTTCACACGACTGTGCAAGTTACGTCCGGCATGGTATACCTTCACAGTTCTCACTAGTCTATGCAGGTCGTTTCATATTTCGCTAGGGTCGGCAATGATGTCACGCATGTTCTCAGGCACCTCAGCACATTCCTTAGATTAAAATCAACACCTTGTACTGCAGAGAATAGCCAGTAAGGTAAGTCTGCTTTACACAGAGCACTTCTGTCACTGGCTACCAAGCAAAATAACAATAATATTACATACCTTTTACCATTCAACCTAAATCTGTTCCAGGACAACTATTACTCCCGTTATTCTTCCCGCCTAGAAAAACTATCTCTGCCTCATAACCCATCAATCCATCAATTAACCAAATCCGGTAGTCGTGTCCAATGACAAATTTCTAAAAATAACTCATCCGCTGTAAATACAATAATTCACCGTTTAAAATGAGTACTAAATAGCTTTTCTAACACTACAGGTTCGTAAAATATCGGGGAAACAAAATTCGATGACCTTGCAGTTTTGGGATATTTGAGTAAATGAGTGTGCCGTGGGAAAGAGGGCGTTACCCCGAGTCATATGACTCCACATATGTCCAAATCCGATTATTAGTTTATAATATCTAAGGTCGATGACCTTGCGTCTTAGGTCTTTTGGGTAAATTCATTATCCATGGGATAGCGGGCGTTATATATCCAAATCCGACCATTGGTTCGCGAGATATTGTAAATCTTACTTGACTAAGGGGTCAGCGTAGCCGAGCGCCTAGTGTCACTATTTTAGATCCCTAGTAGCCATCTACTGTCAGACCTCTGTTTTCTTCATCATATCTCCTGCCTTCTGCTCAAGGTCGTGAAATAGGCAGGGTGTGTGTAGCCCCACCACTGAAGGTGTGCCCTGGATAGTGCTACACCCTCAAGCACTCACAGCTGTTGAGTTCGGGAGGATACCTGAGTTGGATCTGTTTTCTCCCTTTTTTCAGTGACTATGGGGCGGACTCTCTCCTATTTCTCTTCCTATCTGCCTTTTATGGCTCTACATCCTTCCAAATCCGTCAATTCTCATTTTTCGAGGGGTGAGGCCATTTCTTTTCCCTATATTTTATTTCACTTATTCCTTCCGTTTTGGCCTTTTCTTCTCCTAATCCGTAAATTAGTTGTGAGTAGTAGTTAGTTTTAGTACTAGTGTTCATTTTATCATATTTAATTTTCACCCCAAAAATATTAGAGGCTGAAAACCTCGATGTTAGGCCCTTTAACGTCAACTATCATCAAATTACAATTTCAGCAATAGGTTACCTTTGCCGACAGTGAAAACTGCAAGTTCGGGTTAAGTTGTAGGCCTATGCACAGAGGAAAGAATTTCTTGTAAGAAATGTTTGAATTGCATTTCTCAGAACTCTAATCCTCTCCACTCATTAATCTAACCGCAGCAACGAACTTGCCAGCGTCATTGCAGAAAAATTTGTATCACCGATTATGGATATTATTGCACAAGATGAAATACAGGTTGCTTCCAAATGACTTCTGTACAAACGACCCAGCAGGAAAGTTCATGAAGTTATATAAAAACGTAGTGTCTGTCTGTTAGATAGTCAGCCTGGAGTCTGGTTGGATCCTCAAAAAGCACCACCATAAGTTATCTGGTAGAAACCCATAAAACCGAGGCAGCACTTTAATGAGGCGTATTAGGCAAGACGAGGAATGAGGTAGTTTGCCATTGCTTTCCTCACTGAGTCAGTACAGCTGTACTAACCCTATACGCAGAACCTTTCACAACATCCACAGGCACTGACTGAGCCCTGAGGCCATTACTCAGCACCTTCCATATAATCACAGCCATGAACGAGACTGAGACATCGGTGAAAATCCACATTTTACTCTAGCCTGTCCCAACAAACAAATGCAAATGTACTGCTTCATCAAGAGATGTTAGTTAGTTAGTTAGTTTGTTAGTTAGTAATTGTTGTTTTAAGGGGCGGAACTACGAAACAAGAGATGGTAAACATGCAGTGAACCTAATATTTTAGTAAGGTGCAAGGTATGTCTACTTTCTCTCAGATTTAATATCACGCTATTTTATTTTGTGATATAATTGGCATTTTGATGTGGCGGAAATTATAATGACAAAAAGGTGTTTTTCATGCTATGCTAGGTTGACAGCCCTGTGTGAGCAGTTGAGTAACTATCGGGATTTTATGTAAAAGCCTCATTGTCTAGGCCGGTAGTGGAGAGCGCAGCTCGCATCCAGTCGGCCGTGGTAGAGGTGATTTTTTTTCTAAAGTTTTCAACCGAGAAATGTTTCTATTATACTCCTTGATAAAGACAAAGAGTTATAACTAGGGCTCGGATTCGAGCATATTTGCATATTCTTTTTTCCTGAATAGTACACATTGAAAGAAGTCTTTCGGTGGTATTTTCAACTCTCTGGGACCAACAGAATTGAAATTTATCGAGCATATAAATGCATAAAACCGCGGTTTTCAGAATAGAAGCATATAAATGCATATTCTTGTGGTTTTCGTCTAAATAGTTTGTTTTTCTTTGAATTCTCCCCCAAATTCGGGCCCTGACAATCCTTAAGGTTCGAAAACAGAAATAATTATTGAAAAGCCTATCTGGTGCGAATAATAGAACCACAGGCTTTTAACCTTCTGTGAGGTCGTTCTCGTCATTGAAACTTTTATTGACTGATTTAAGAAAATAATTCAAAAATGAAAACATAGAAAATTTCTTGTTGTATAGACCAATGCAGATCTACTTCATTCACTCACCTAATTCTGAACATTTTGTAAATGAACTTTTAAACTGTATCTTTTATAAGAGCACTTCTCTTATATATACTTGTAAAACTTGAATGCGAGTATATTGCAGTGCATCATACATACAATTAGAAAATAAAGCTCGTATTTAAAGGTATGTTATTTGTTTTTTCGTTTCACTTTCCTTTCTATAGTTTTAACGGTGTTTTTCGAGCATATTATGCATATTTAACCGCATATAATAGGGTTTCGAGCATATCTATCGAGCAATTAATGGGTTTATAATGTTTTTTTCGAGCATATAATGGGTTTTTCGAGCATATCTATCGAGCATAAAACACATGGTTTTCGAGCATATCTGGAGATTTTATTGAGCATATCGATCCGAGCCCTAGTTATAACTATACCCATACATTGATGAGAAAGTAGGCTATATGTTCTTTACTGAACATCTTGTTTTGGAATGCGATGATTAGGCAAGCGGATCACGTGAACTATCAAACGGAGTTGGTACTGGGTTAGCATTGCTTCCGTGCTCATAATACCGGCGTCATCCAGAACGCTAGTATTTGTGCGTTTATCTCTGCAAGTGACTTTCAAGATAATTATGTCCGAGGCACCTTTAATGGAATTCCTCAAGCATTTTTTGTGACGCCTGTAGGTTGTCCATGTCTCTCATTCATATAGGAGAGCCGACAGTACAACAGATTTGTACACGATTATCTTGGTAGAACAATTCATGTCGTGATTATCGAGGGCTCTCGAACGGAGCTTTCCAAATGCTGATCCAGCGCATTGCAGACGATGAAGGATCTGTGAATCAATATTAGCTTTAGAATTGAGGTGGCTTCCAAGATGCGGGAAACAATTAATATTCGGAAGAGGTTGACTGTTGACTTCTGCAATGTTAACTTTGAAAGAATAATAAAATTTCCGCCTTTCAATACTACAATTGTAAATAATTTGGGGAATTGTAAATAATGGATTGGAGAACATTTTCATTATTCTTCATGTGATTTGTTTGTGCTTATACAAGGAAAGTTTTCCTGTGAAGTTTTGGTGGACAGGCTGATGAAGGGGGAGTGTTAGCCCTCGAAACATGTCCCTGTGAGTAATTAGCAATAAATAGTATTGAAAGGCGGAAATTTTATTAATCATTCAAAGTTATAGTTACGTCAATACGGACCTGAATAATCGACATTATTCTGCAATGTTGCCAGGAACAGGTTGGTATAGAACTTTTCTTTTCTGAAAGTTCAGTTTGAGTCTTAATTTGTGATACGCCTCAATAAAAGTGTTCAGGATAGATTGAAGATCTTCCTCTGATTGTGAAAATATAGAATTATCATCTGCATACTGAAGCTCTAAAACGGATGTTATTGATGATCTTGTTCTAGCTTTGAGCCTGGATAGATTAGCCTGCCGTCCATTCGATATGTGATTTGTATACCAGGTGGAATCTGTCCTACTACAGTAGCTGCAGAATTGTAAATATTCAGTCTATATGGAGAAGAGAGCTGGCGCTATCACGCAGTCCTGTTTCACACCAGTCCTAACTTCAAATGGTTCTTCTACACATACATTTGTGATCACTGTAGCTGTCCTATTGTCATGTAGTAGTCTTAAAATTGTTATGAACTTGGATGGACAACTATGGAGGGCAAATATTTTCCAAAGAGTATCACGGTCTACAGAATCAAATGCCTTGACAAGATATATAAAGGCCACGTAAAGAGGTTTGCTCTGTTCATGACATTTCTCTCGTAGTTGTGCTGTGAAGAACATATCCTCCGTGCTTCTGTTTGGCCGAAGTCCACATTGGGTTTTAGGTAGAATTTCTTCTGCCAGTGGTGTGATACGGTTTGCTAGTATCCGAATTATGATCTTCCCAGCAATCGACAAGAGCAAAATTCCACAATAGTTCACACAGCCTGCTCTGTCACCCTTCTTGAAGATGGCAACTAGAAGTGAGATTCGAAAAATCTAGTGGAATCTCCTCAGTGTTCCAGATCTTGACTATAAGGTCATTCAAGTAGTTGGCTAAAAAGTCTTCATCTTTCTTAAGGATTTCTTCGGGGATGTTGTCTGGACCGGTTTCTGTGTTCGCCTCAGACGGCTTAATCGCCTCCTGGACCTCTCCGAGAGTTGGAGGAAGGGCAAGTTGTTCCTGAACTGGTGCCTGAATAATTACATTAAATACATGTTCGTCAATTTCTGATTCTATATTTATTAAATCATGGTAATGTTCTCTCCAGCGCCTACTAATCGAGGCATTGTCTTTAAGAAGAATTGCTCCATCTTTTGATCTGGAGAAGGGGTCTCAATGTGGGGGGCGCGTCCAGTGGGGCGCAAAGAGCGATAAAGGGGGGTGCCGGCTTTGATTGAAATATTTATATTTCATATTCTTTAACAAATATTACAACCCTCATATTCATTAACCTATCATAGGCAGGTAGCTCCGAAGACCATTCAAGAATAATAAACTCGTACCTTTGCTGTCTTATATCACAAGAACTGACCAGTAGATCCTGCCAGCAGGAGTTCTGAGAAAATGTGGCGAGTAACATTTCCCACACAGCTCCCTTTCACTCGCCACCCGCAGTGACATCTCCTTACCAAACACTTAATGACAATAAGCTGCTTGACAATGTGACCGCCACTTCCTTTCAAGAATGGATTCCAAGAATGGATTCTTCTATTTCTGCCGTTGCCGATTCGAATTTAGCTAGGCCATTCCAGTCAGTTCAAAGACAGTGAGTGAACAGGTGCATTCTAGTGCTTGGTTAGCCAACTTTACAATAAACTGATGCGAGTGACGCCATTACCCATCGATAAGTGGCTTATTAGAAGTGGTAAAAAGAGACCCCATGAAAGTGATAGTGCTTGCCCTCCTTCAGAAAAAGAACAAGGTTCGAATTTAAACAAAGTCCATTGTTCTTCCGCATCTACTTCTGCTCCCATCAGGATTATTAATTCTACACTAAGTAACTACCGTCACCATGGAAAGCGGGGTGTGAGATTGACTCACGTATTAGACAATGTCGGTGTTCGTCCGGGGACAACAACAGAGCGATGACCTCTGTACAATAAGGGTAGAAGGGGTGAAATATCACTCTCACTATTCACCGTGGGAACCATTGCTCTAACTTTTGATGTATATGTCAGTAGGTTTACACGTGCACAAATAGGTCGAATTAAGGAACGGTAACTTTGAGTTATCGACGATTTTTTCCAATAGCTAGATATGAAGTTCAAGGGACTGACACAATTCTTCGTACTATCGACGAATCATCTAAGTCCCACTCTGCTAATTATGTTGTTAAGACATGGAATCACCTTTATGCTGTTATATAACACTGAAGTGAGCCTCCAATCTGATTATTGCGAAATCCCACTGTGTTAGTACCATGACACACTAATGCTCGTCGGAAGTTAATGACTAGCTAATGGGCTTTTATAAATAGCCTACTGTTAGTTTTGTTAATACATGCAAACACTTTGGTGCATTCACCTGAATACTGAACACTTATCTAATATTAGAAAGATAACATATTGGCTTTCATGGTCATTAATTGTACTCTTACAATCCTTTTAGTTTAATAGGCCGTGTCTGTTGCGGGCTCATCAGCGAGCAATTAGTACACCCTGCTTGGACCACTGCTGGGGTAGCACCTCTTCCAATGCATCCCATATTTATAGCACACAGCTGTGCTGCTTTACTGCAGGAGCCAAGAGTTATCACAGATTTCAAAGAGACAATTCAACGTAATATTTAGAATAAAATATATTGGAATCTGTGCAACTGGGGTGTCATTCATGACCCATCGTTCACCACGTTTCGTAGTAAATGCTCAATTACATTCTTGGTTTATATCCTTTAACTCTTTTGCAGAGCATAATGACCTCAAAAAAAAAAGTGCCGGCGTATCCTATTTCAAGCCCGGGTATAGGGGTCGCCATAGGTCTCCCCTTGTTGTATCTCCTCCTGCAGTACAGTGCGTCTCCACGAATTCCGCGGTATTCTTCTCCTCCGCCGTCCTTGGGGATTCCAAAACAAAGTCCGATCTCCACTGCATTCTGCCCGATCCATACCCTCCGCTTTTGTTTCCAAATGTCTCCATTTGAAACTACCCTTGACCAAAAAACGCATTTAATCCTTCGTAAGCATCTGTTTATATCCACACCTGCAACCTACGGCTGATATCTGAGGTAACTGTCCAGGTTTCTCAGGTATATAATAATAACAGAAGACGTGGAGTTTAACAGACAATAATTTTCTATGTCTCTCCGTTCACGATACATTTGTATGAATGCGGCATTTACTTGTGAATCCTCATTTTAACATCAACAGTTGCTCCTCCGTTCTGTGTAATCACTCTACCAATATACGTGAACTCATTGACTTCTTCAATATCTTCGTCATTGACTCCAAGTTTCCTCATGATCTTCACGTTGATCTTTATCTCCTTTGTTTCCTGAATATTTGTCCACAGGCCAACAGTTCCTGCTTATCTCTCCATATCTTCCAGCTTTTCCTTCATATCGGCATGTCTCTGGGACAATAGGCATAGGCTGTCGCAGACTCAAGATCCTCCAATCTCTCAACCAGTTATCATTGGATGCCTCTTTTTCTTCCTTCCGTAACTTTCCTCATGACATTGTCAAGGACGAGGAGAAGAATAGTCGGGGATAGGACACATCCCTATCGTACACCGGAATTTATGGAGATGGACTCCACGACCTACAAGTGAAGTCATCATATGTCTCTGATGATCTTCCAGACTTTCTTTGGTGTACCATACTTTTGTAGTGTTCTTTACTTGACGTCCTTTTCAAATGAATCAATAGCTTTCTCAAAATCCACAAACAGAATATGTAGGGTAGAACTGTACTCATTAAACTGTTCAATAATGATTCATACGGTTTTTGTTTGATCTATGCAGTTACTCTTGAAACCCACTTGTTCTTTACGAAGTTGTTCCTCTACTCTTGATTTTATCCTGTTCATAATCACGTGAGTCATCACTTGACAAGTAATTAAGAGTAGGGTGATTCCTATACAGTCATGGCAGTTTCTCATGCCACTTTTGTTTGGCAATTTGACAAGGAGTCCCTCTCTCCATTCTTTTGACATACCTTCCTCGTTCCAGGTTTTGTTAAACAGTGGATGGAATAAGGATCCACAGTTTAGAAGTAGTATATTATCCACTACCGGTGCCTTCCCAATCTTCATCTGTCTGATCGCTTCTTTGGTTATCAGAAAATCTACGGTAATCCAGTTGAGTGTAGGGAGAGCCGTTCCCAGAGTGTGGTTTAAACTCTTAAAATTAGCACGAAATAACAAGCACCAATAAGTAGGCCTAAAAGATATAATTGAAGAAGAATGAAATTACAAAGAAATTAATAAATGAGGAGTGGGAACATATAAGATTACACTCTATAAATACACAACCCATTAAAGTACGTCACTGAAATGTCGCATACGGTACCGTCGTTATTTAAAATATTGTATGGGTAGCCTATATACCATTACTATGTTTGCTAGGAGACTACCCAAGAAGAAATTCAAACGAAGTTTCGTTCAAGAGAGCTGACCTGATTAAAGATTGCACTCTCCCTGAGTGATCTGGACTCCACATCAAAGAAAAAAATACACTGCCAAGCCTTGCCCAATATAACGTAACAAGGCTTTTACAACACCCTTAGACTTTTTCTTTCAGGGGAAATTAATTTCAGTTTTATACTTTATCAACCCGTGGCCTTAAAAGTCAAGCTACCTATCCAAGTGCATCATAATCATCCTCTTCCCCCTCCCGTTCTTTTTTTTCTCAATATGAATATTCTTTCCTTCCTGAATTGTTGTTCTTGATGGTGGTTCAGAGTTGATGATAACAGTTTCTTTTCTTCAATTTAATCTAACACCTGTCTGTAATTCTCCTTATTCTGTCTATTCAACACTTCCATGAAGTGTACTCGCCATCTATTCAATTTTCTTAATTTTTACGTAGGTCTCTTCTTTGCTATTTGCAGGCGTACTTCATTTGATTTTCTTCTAGGGTAGCCTCCTAGCAATGCCATACAAATCTTCCATGTTCACATCTCTTACTGCTGTCTCTGCTAAGTGGGTAAGGTCTGTTACTCACTTCGCCCGGTCTGCTCTCGCACTCCTCTTCATTAGCTGGTCTTTAGCGTGATATGCTGCTTGAAGCTCGACTTTCTGGGTTCGTGTCCTACAGTTGTTCGGCTATAGTTTCAGCTATCTCCGCTGTCCAATACACTCTAAGGTGTTCGATGTCATCCAGTCTTTCTTCGTGGTGTTCTTGAAGCCAAGTACCTCTCCTGTCGTCTGTCAACGTGGTCTTAATTTGCGTCCTTCTATGTAATCATTCGCATGTAGCGCACTGAACCTATTGTTAAGGGTGAGCTTAAAGCGTTGCTTGTTTTCTTCATATTTCAGCTTTCCGACATCGAACATCTTCGTGTGGTTTTAGTACCGATTCTTAGCAGTGATCTTAATTCGGAGCAGTTGCAAGATAGTGGTCACTGCCTATACCTGCTCCTCTTCGATTTTTAACATCCAGAAGTGATCTTCTCCAGCATCTGCTAACAGTGAGATGGTCAATCTGGTTTTATGTGCGGAGATCTGGGGGCACCCATGTTACTGTGCGGCATTATTTATGAGGAAATATAAAGATCAAAACAGGGTTGCCAACTTCTGGGATGAAGTCATAAATGTAGTGGGATCTGTTATTGCAAATTACACCAACAATCTGATACAAAAATTCCCTTCAATGAACAGGCATTGAAATTAATTTTAAAGTGGCGGATATTTGTGTGTCGAGTCTAATAATTAGAACATATCTGTATAATTAAGAGGGGTAATACAGCCAGCGCAATGGCTTCTCTTGATGAAATCATTCATTCTCAAACAGTTAAATTTATAATATCTTTTTAATGTTCACATTATGATTCAATATTATCAACATTTAGTTCCGAAATGGACTATCATAATTTTTAGGGTTCAATTATACATTTTTGGAATTGTGGAAAAAATTTGAGTCAAAAAATTAGTTTGGCATAACACATTGTAACTTTCACAATTAATTGTTTGTTGGAAAACAAACAATGCATTAACCTAAAATAAATATTATGTCTGGATACATCGTGTAATCAAATATGAATAGCACATAAGCAACATGACCTTTAACGGAAGGAAAATGTATGGCATTTGATTCAATTTGTCGCACTTATATGAACACGGGATCTCGTTGCGTTTGGTAAAATAGTCTGTAATTTGTGATGTAAGTTTTGAAGAAAGAATTCATGATGAGAATCAATAAATTAAAAATAAAAACAAGTAGCTCCAAAGAGCCTATTTTCATATATCCTACTGGTATCTTCCATGAAAACTCTCCTGCCTATTAAAAGGATCTTCCATATGATGTACTGTATTAAATAGCTTTTGGTTCACGACCTATGTCTTCACCAACACAATTACAATGAGAAGTTATGTGCTAGATTATATTGCGTTCAATATCGGTGATTAAGACCCTTCCCTCGAGATGACTTCTTTCTGTAACGAATCACGGGAATTGAATTTCAGAAACGTCTAATGCACGGTTTATATTATTTACGAAATGTGAGCTACAAAATTTAGTGCCATTAGATAATATAATAATAACAATTATATCGTATGGCTTCGGGTGCCGGGTGCAAGCTTTGTAATTTGACACCCAGAGGGTAGCTTGCATGTCGAATTTCGTTGTTCCTTGAATCACTATGAAAGTCAAGGAGGTTAGTTATCTAAGTTCCATGAACACTATAGCGCTTTCTAGTAGAGAAATGAGGAACTTTGTGTTGGCGGAAACTCCCGAGATTAATTTTGCCATTATGAACACGGCCTACTGAATTCAAATGGGTTCTTTGACATGCCAACATCGTATGACATGCGTGTCGTATTTCTGCCGCCTTTCAAAAATCACTTACCACGGCCAAGAGCGAACCTGCAATCTTGGAGTTAGTAGACCGACACGCTATCCACTCACCCATCGTAGCAAGCTCATTAGATAATTAAAACTCAGCAATTCTTCTAGGTTTGTGCCGTGTCTTGTGTGGTGATTCGCCTAGGACACCAAGCTGGCTCATCGGCGGGCTCTTGGTGTCCCCGCCCGGACCCCCACACCGGCCGTGAAAGCCAATATACCATCTTTTTGGAAGCCTTCATAGGGAGGTGGAGGCTGCTTGAGCTTTTGGTTCTCGCAGTCAAGGAGTGCAGTTGCACTCTATATAAAGGGAGGTATCGCGCAGTTCGATACTCCTGTGGGGGTCCGGGCGGGGACACCAAGAGCCCACCGATGAGCCAGCTTGGTGTCCTAGGCAAAACCCCACACATGACACGGCACAAACCTAGAAGAATTGCCGAGTTTTAATTCACCGGCCGTGAAAGCCAATATACCATCTTTTTGGAAGCCTTCATAGGGATGTTGAGGCTGCTTGAGCTTTTGGTTCTCGCAGTCAAGGAGTGCAGTTGCACTCTATATAAAGGGAGGTATCGCGCAGTTCATTACTCCTGTAGGGGTCCGGGCGGGGACACCAAGAGCCCGCCGATGAGCCAGTTTGGTGTCCTAGGCGAAACCCCACACAAGACACGGCACAAACCTAGAAGAATTGCTGAGTTTTAATTCACCGGCCGTGAAAGCCAATATACCATCTTTTCATTAGATAATGATTGTTACCATATCCCATCATAAGAATCATATTTTCAATCGCCTGAATATGATACGAGAAATGTAAAAAAAAAAAAAGCCTTAAAATTACGAACTGATGCATCTTGAATTTTTGAAAACGGTTGAACATCATTAGATGTCTGTATAAGCTCTTAATAAAAATTTGCTGTGCCAAGTTTCTATGCAGTCGGATGAATAGATCGGCAGAAAAGTTATTGTTAATATCTGGAAATCACTTGGCCACCATGATGTTTTGTGTCTCTCAGGATTTGGAAAGTCACGTATATTACTTACTTAACAGTCCTCTAACACCACAAAATTTCAGTTTAACTGTTTAAATAGATGAAAGGTAGCGTATTAGGTACACTATATGTAGCGCATAAATATTTAGACTGTTCTCAATATCTACGAATCTATTACAGCAATCAAACTTAAATTTTGTATTTTGATAGAGGCTATTAATATAAGTTCACATATTATACATTCAATAACCTGGTGAGCACAATACCAACATGGCGTCCAAGCGAAGTTAAAACATTTAAATGGAATTTACTCGTGATTTAATCATCCGAGAGCAGTGAAACTTGGTACTGTACCCGTTCGTCCTGGGGATGCGATGACCCATCTGCTATAACATCACATCCCTGGAGTTCCAGGACAGAGCGGAGTTAAATGAACCTCTAGTCAAATAAGGAATGTGTCGGAAATTCAGCTGAGTTCTTGAAAAAGCAGTGGGTTTCACGAGACAAAGTATCTCTAGGGTCGTTACGGGCTTAAGTTAATAAAAATAATTCAAATATAAATGGGCGCCATCAACTGAATTCCTAGTAAAACCACTTCCTTTCCGGATAAGCCTTACTCAAGACAAGGAAAGAAAAAGGAACATCACACCATCATCAGATCACAACTAAGATAAAAACAAATTTTATTTTACTTTGATAGTCAGACAGACATTTTAAATATAATTCCTACCTGAGAGTATGGTCGAATGCAAAGTTAAATTGTCATTGTCCAAAAATCGAACCATCTCCTTTCTAATGCAAATTTATTTCAATCCACTTATCAAGAAAAATGTATAAAGTTCTCTTGGGTTCTCAGGATCACTGAAGCACTATGTCTTTCGTCACTGACATTTGTGAAACCTGAGACCTAATTCTCTTTAATTTAACATCAATGTGGATTTAATTAAGTTATTAAGCTGCCTAAACATACACATATAATAATCACTCATGTTAAATATCACATAAATTATGGTTTGCATGGTATAATTTGAACGTAGAACATGTTAATCAAATGTTCCTAAACATTGACTAATTAATTTACATTATTTACATCGTCATTAATCTCTTATCTGTGAATTACAGAAAATTCAAATTCTCATTGGTCATCCTCATCATTATTATCAAAATTAAATATTTCTCACATTAATTCTCACTTCAACATTCCAAATATTCCTGTCAGAATCGTTAATTCATCACCATTACATCATTTACATTCACATTTCAAGTTGCAATTCCTTCGAATCATCTCTCAATTAAATTTATTTAATTCCATAAAAATTCATTAATCATCAGCTTCTTTAATTAATCATCACCTTCTAATTCAGTTATTCATCATCATTACAATCGTCTAATAATTTATTTCAATCAGTTTAATTAATTCAATCTTTAATTCATCCACTTATTTAATTCATCGATTTATTTCAAAATTTAATTTATCAACTTATTTAAATTTCAATCATCTGGTTATTTAGTTTATTATTTCATCTAGTCATTCTGATTTTTATTTCATTAGGTCAGATCGTTAATATGCTTAAATCTCAGATTATTATTTCATTAATTATTATTTTCAGAAAATATTGTATTATCAACTTCATTTATTTGTTTAATTTCCTAACAAATTGTTTAATAAGGTTTATAGAACGTTGTCTTACAGTTTTATTACTTCCAAGTTATATCTCGTATTTAATTTATCATGCCAAAAATATTATTGTCTCCACGACATCAGGTTGGATCTAACTATCCACAACGACATTATATTTCTTCAATATTCCAAATATCACATTTGAATATAAGAATTGCTACAAAAACTCCATAAATATTCAGCACATACAGCATGAATCTCAACAAATACGCTAGACTGGGTATGACAACCTCATGTCCGCTTCAAAATACATTATCAACGTTGCAACTATCAAATGGCAAATTCCACAAAATGCCTATCACAAACTTCTTTTAACCACGTTGCATGATCTACAAAAATATATAAATGGCTTCAAATTATTAACGCACATAATCTCCAATGACTGTAATTACTCTGATCACTTCTAGACAACTTCTTAAACAATTGGAAAAACATTACTTCAGTAATTTAATATTTGCTTTCAAATAGCATAAATTCTCTTTCACAAGTTTCATAATTCACATCGTAGAAAAACACCAATGTGCTATAATCTCTCACATCAAAATCTGCAATACTGATCTGCCTTAAAATAATTATGACCATTAATGATTAATCTTACAAGATTAAATTACTTTAAATCCTTCTCAAAGGTATCAAACACAATTATAAAAATCATCAAAGCATCAGCTGTAATAGCTGTTAAACTGAAATTACTCTCAAAAGAGTATAGCAACAAAATATTGGATTGGCAAACAAGAATTACTAAATGCAATCCTGTTGACATTTATCGTTACTTTATTTAACAAAATTTCGACTGATATGTGACTAGTAGTTCCTTGTTTAATTCACTTACATCTCGTGTACATTCGGATGATAAAATGAGTTCCTCAATGGCGAGTAAGATGTGTAACCACCGTGCAATCGTATAAATACGAAGGACCTCGCCCCGTCGACTTGGATGATAGTTCCCTAAACGATGGGTAAGGCGAGTACCACCATACAATCGTATAAATACGACAGACCCCATCTCGTGGACTATATGAGTGAATGTACCAGAAAGGAATCAACAAGTTTCTAGTTGTCATATAAAAGCGACGTTCATTCACTAAAGTGAATAACTTCTTAATATCTCCAAACAATCCAATGGAAAAAAAATCCCTACTGATGAATAATACACACTCGCTAGTATGCAATGAACTGACGAAGTAGTTTCTGATAATCAATTGCAGATCACGAGCTCGAAATACTCGTTACTCAAAAAAAAACTATCCATGAAAAATATCCTAGCTGGAAAAATGTCTATAAGACCAAACATCTTCTTAATAAAGTCAAACAACGGTGAGAATATCGATTAATGATGCCTGCCATATCATATGGTCACTCCATATTCTAGCAAATTCGAAGTATATCAATTCAAACCATGTCTTAATAATCAAATCACTCCTATTAGAAAAATATATATGTGTGCCCAGTATTCATGAAAATAATCGTATCAGGTAGATAGAACTCTTACAATACCTTTCATTATCAGTTGTAATATAATTTCCAAGATCGTCGATTTTCCCTACCTAAAGATTTCTCATAAGATCGGCGTGAATATCATTTCATCCATGAAATGACGCTTTCCTTCGAAATCCCAAGCGAATCAGCTGTTGGACTCCTCTCGTCAGGAACCGAATCCATCGCTCTGTGGTGCCATCTTGTCTCTATTCACGTTTACTCGATCATGTTGAACCTCGAATTACCCATAGCGGATATCGTCCAACTCCTTCTCGAAAAGTTCATGGTAACAGCGGACCCCCTACTCTTCTTCTAATATACGCCACTGTTCCGATAAATGTTCAGTTTGAGAATTGTAAGTCCTCTCTCAACTTACTGCGAAGTTCTACTTGAGTAAAATAAAAATTTTACTAGATAGTGTTCATGATTACGATACACCCTGTATCTGTCTGTAATATGTAATCCATGAAAATTGTATAAGATAAAAATCTTATAAATGCACGCTGTAATGTTCATCAGAGCCTATGCTAAACATTCAGTTTACTTGAAATAGTAAAAAGTCGTTTGAATGTATTATATTACAGCATGGTTATAAGGTTAATTGTGAAAGCCTGTGTTCGAACAACGTCGAAATGAAGCTTGAAACAAAGTCTTCATATGCGATCAGTGTGGTTTTGAAATACCCCGGCTATCCACAATTGTCCTCTCGGCTAGCCCGGCTGGATCGATGACCCGCTCGGCCTCTGTTGCTCGGTGATGCGAGATATGTCGCCTACACTTGCCGTGACGGCTTACGTGTGTTGCGTGACCTTCAATGCCCGTCTCGCTGTGCTATAGAGCTGCTCTGTACTGCTCCTCTCAATGAGCTCAACTGACCCGCTAAGCGCTGCGTCCCAGCTTATGAGTTCCGAGCGGCACGTGGCTGATTCTCCCCCACCACAGTGCTCCCACGTCACGAAGATAGTCTCGAACCCGACTCCTCTCGGCTGTTCTGTTATACAATAACTTATTTCCATAAAATTATTTCCACATATTATGCATGTCATATATACTCTTCTAAGTTGTTTTAACTTATTATAATCCCATATATATTTCAATAAAACTTCACATCCTTATTAATAATTCTATCTTCTTACAGATTTCAATGCCTCCTTGATTCTTGACCTCCTACGTCATCTTGGCTTTCTTCTTGACGCGATCGATGCGCTATCATATCAGCTTGCCTTCCAAAACCTCAACTACAGCTTAATGTCAGCTGGCGTAGCCGATAGCCTAAAATAGGTATCGGGTACAGTACGGTGGCTGTGCAAAATTTTAAAATTGATTTCCTATTTTTTGTGTCTTAATCATAAGATCGAAGTGAACGTTTGAATAATGAACCTACGCAATAATCTTCATCTAATGGTACATACGTCTATGGCCAACATAAAGAACAATCCAACATGGCGATCCCTTTAATAGGCGGGAGAATGTTTACTAGAGGAGACCAATAGGAAAAATGTTCTTTTTTAGTCTTCAGTCTTTTGTCTGGTTTGATGCAGCTTTCCATTAATCAGGATATAATAGAATAGGCTATATGGCTCTTCACGGAACTACTTATTTTTCATATTATGAAAATAGCTAATAATGTAATGAAGCTAAAAGTAATCACATACCATTATTGACATTGGATTGGCAGAGGAAGGCTAAAGGAAATAGGATAATTGTTCTACTGTCTGTTTGTTAGTCAGCCCAGAGGCAGGTTGGATGTTCAAGAAGTATCGCCATAGGTTAGGTTGGTAGATACCCACAAATCTTCAAAGCAGCACTATAATGAGAAGTACTAGGCAAGATGAGGAGTGAGGTAGTTTGCCATTACTTTCCTCACTGAGTCAGAACAATGGCACTAACCCTATGAGTAGAACCTTTCACAGTACACACATGCTCTGACTGTGCCCTGAAGCCATTACTCAGCACCACCCATACCCCAATAGCTTCCATATATTCACAGCCATGAATGAGACTGAGACATCGGTGGAAGGCCACATTTTACTCTAGCCTGTGCCAATAGACAAATGCAAATGCACTGCATTCATTAATACGTGGTAAACAGGCTCATTCTTCTCTAGGGAAACAAAATAAACAATGGTGAATGACGTTTCTCATGGGATGAGAATTATTTTGCAATATTTGTCAAATTAGGAGACCAAAACCAACAATTGTTACTTATATGAATAAATAATCAATATTTGAAGAACTTTATCTCTGAAACTACTGAACGTACAGAGCTCGCTTGGCTCTCAAATTGTTGAACACTGCATCTAGTTTTTTTTTAAATCTTTTCTGTCAGTCGCATATTGTAAAGCGCATTGAGCAAAAACCAAAAAAAATGTGCAAATATTTCGCTGTTTGTTTGGCTATTACACAGTTAGCACAGGTCTTTCAAAGTAGCACATTTGTTCTTTTTACTACAGTATTTACTGGGTCTTAAGGATGGACAATAAATGCGGCAACAACAAAGAAGACAGAGGCGTGTGAAATGTGGATTTACCGCAGAATGCTGAAGATACCATGGATTGCACGAATAACTAATATTGAAGTACTGCCTAGAATGAACAGACAACGAAACTTATTATGCACCTTTAAAAGACAAAAAACTGTATACCTGGGGCATATCTTGAGGAATACCAAATATCGACTTCTCAGGTTGATACTGGAAAGAAAGATCCAAGGTCAAAGAAGAAGGGGCCGAAGAAGGATTTCCTGGGTGGATAACATAAAACAGTGGACAGGATTACCCAGCATCGATAAATTATTCCACATCGCAGTTCATGAGCAAAAGATGCATCATGTGGTCGCTAACATCCATTAATGAATAGGCATCCGAAGAAGAAGACGAAGAAGAGGCCCAAACAACATAATAAAACATATTAGAACTACATGACCTTCTACAAGGTCGGACCCCTTTTTATTTCCATATTGACTGAACTATGAAGCAAATATAACATCTTTTTAATGTAGATAATATTACAGCATTTCTAGAGAAAAGGACTTTGTTAAGAGTGAATATACTCGTAGATATCAGAAAGTCATTGTAGGAAGACTGTCTATTGCGCGGAACTCTCTGGAAGTTAAACTTCGACTGTTGGTTTAGCAAGAAAGAGGAGAATGGATGAATTTCAAATGTGTTACAAAAGAATGCTGAACCTTAGATGGATTTGTATGTTAATTAAGAAGGTGCCTGTGGTATGAAATATTTATCTGGCAATTTTAATGATAATAATGCTAATGAGAGACACACAGGGATAGCTACCATGCTGTTGAGAGGTAATGATAAGATACCTTAAGTCAATAAATACTTTTTTTTGTTATTATTATTATTGTTCTAAGGAACCGGTTTCGGTCACATTATGACTTTAGTCCGCTAAGTATAATGAATATTTTAAAAGAGGAGACAAGTATGAAATTGCAAGTCAATGAAATTACATGATAGTGATAAAACAATTTTCTTAATCATTATGGTGTTTGAAGCCATTTTTCAGCGTTGCCTTAGTAAACAAAAGTTTGGTGCTTTTCAGAATTAGGGAATAACCCATCTCATTTGGGTACAATCGTGTTGGCCGACTGAAAAGCATCAAACTTTTGTTTTAATTTTCTTATTGTTGTTGAGAGAAATGGTTCAACAGGTAAAAAAATAAACATATAATAAATGAGGTGAAAAGATCACTGACACAATGCGGAAAAGAAGGTTGAACAGGTTTGTTACATGATTATACCCATTCTGACAATTTCAATCTTAACGGTCTTCGGTATCATTAACCAGACGTTATCATTTGAGCTACTGTTGCAATGGTTAGGGGCTTGTCATTACTTCATTCGTTTATCAGAGCGAAGTTAGTTTTCTGGGAATATCAAAGACACTGTTAATTTAAGGACCTTAAAATGTGGTTTTCGGAGACCCTTTATAGACTCCCGAATTTAGTGTCTCACATTGAGAAGCGCAACATATGCTTTGGTCGTCCTCCAAGGATAATTGTTATATTTCGCCTAATTTAGCATGTATTTTGAAAAGTTTTTTCCTATACGCACCCTTCTATGAGGAGTACGGTGAAGAGTTTTATAAATGATTGGTGTATTGACTCTCATGGATACCATACCTAATTTTACAATGCTTCAAACATCCAAGCACGAGTTATAGGCGTACATAAAGGTATACAGAAAGACAATTCCATTGACTACAACATATCACAGCGGCCTCGGTTGCGTAGTTCGTAGCATGCTGAGCTTCTATGCACATGATCGCGGGTTCAAACCCGGCCGAAGTCGTCAGATTTTTTAAGAGCGTTGAAAATCCCTCAGTATGCCTTCCTTCGGAGGGGAAGTAAAGCCGGCGGGCCCATGTCATAAAATTATGGCATGTAAAAGAAACTTCCACTAACTACAATTGAGTGAAGCTAAATTTGTAGGTTAGATTTGATTAACGCTCTATTAGATCCAACATTTTCCGCTAGGTGCCGGTTGCGGTGGCATCTAGTAGCCAAGCGCACAGCTAGGTGTCGTTACCGGTAGCATTTGGTAGCAAAAGTAGGAACTACTTGAAATTTATCGTCTGCAGCTCTTACCTGAAATACAGATAACCCACTCTAATACAGCCATCACAACTAACACCCGTTAGCAGACAGATTCTACACACACACACACACAAAGTACACGAGGCTACATGACAGCATTGTCACAGCCCCTAAACTGAGGAACCAAGCAACCAACCTACAACATATCACCCAGATGTCCAAATATGGATATACCAACCAGACAGTATCAAACAAAATCATCCTTACGTTGAACCCGTTTGTCGACAAAAGAAATGATAAGTTAGAATGTGCTCAAACTAAATTTACCTAACGTGTTCTTCCGGACGTGAAAATAAAATTAAAAAAACAAACCGTAGACGGAACGCATTACATCTCACATAAAGACTGACCCTCACCGTTGTGTAAAGTCCCCATCCACTGGAAGCCCCCTTTAATAAATAATAAAGGCTTGTGGTGCATGAAAATTCAGTTTTTTTATTTGCCTCCAATGGCCAAATTCCTAAATGCCGCAAAAAATAATATTTCAATTCAGGAATTTTTTAAAATAATGTTGCTGGAGATATAATTCTTTACGACATGTCACACGTGTATATCGCGTGAAATAATTCTAGGGTACCCCTTGATCCCCTTAAGCGCATTGATGAATTTTACTATCTAAGTTGGGTCCGTGCTAAACTTATAGCCATTTGCAAACTTTCACAGAAATGTAATAAATGGAATGACATTGCTTCTTACAGAAATAGAAAAAGAATAGGAAAGTTGGATGTCACCTCTTGAGAACCTGTTGTCATGGTTACCGGCTTGCATTCCTTCATTAGTTTATTAAATTAAATTAGTCTTTTGGGAATATGTCAGAAACTGTTGGTTTTAGAGCCTTAATATGTAGTTTTCTGGAACCATCGAGTTTTGTTTCTTACACCGGGGGGAAAGAAATGAGCTTTGTCTCGTCGTTGTATGCCATAATAATAATAATAATAATATAATAATGATAATAATAATAATAATAATAATAATAATAATAATAATAATAATAATACAGGGATATAAAATATTTCTTCCATACCAGACAAGCACTTGAAAATCGCGTAAAAAAATTCTAGTGTATCCCTTGACCCCCTTAAACGCACTACACGTATTGATCAATATTACAGCTAAATTTGTTCCGTGGTAACCTTATAGCCGTTTGAAAACTTCACAGTAATGTAATAGATGGAATTGCATTGCGTCTTACAGAAATAGATGGACCTGTTGCCATGGTTACCGACTTGTTTCAATAGTTGATTAAATGAAATTAGTTTTCTGTGAATATCTCAAAAACTATTGGTTTTAGGGCCTTAAAATGTGTTTCTCACATTGAGGGGCTGAAAATAAGGTTTATCTCGTCCTTCTACGCCTAATTCCGCATGTATTTTAAGGGGCTAGGCCCCCTTTTATGAGAGGTACGGTGAAGAGTTACATCAATAATTGGTGACGTGCCTCTGATGGATATCTGCACCAAATTTTACGTTGATCCACTCAGCCGTTCTAGTTATAAGGACACAAAGTTTTCCACAGACAGATAAATAGACATACAGACACAGTGACAAAAAATATATTTTTGCTCGCAACCGTCATAAAACAGTCTGAAACGCGCAAATAACGCAAATTTCCATAGAAATTCAGAAAAAACTGACAGTTTCATATTAATATAGATATACAGATTTATATTTTGTTTCGCATTTAACGTTATATTTGTAGCATATCTGTGTTTTTAAATTTTAGTGTATGTATTTTGTAACTTTTAGACGATTAATTTTTTAGAAATAGTTTTGAGAACATAGTGAATATAGTAAAAAAAATCATGTACTGTAAGTCTTGCTTCTCTATTCATATTATTATTTGCGCTGAGGATGGCCACAATATGGCCGAAACCGGAACAATACAAAGTACAAATTAATATTGACTTAAGTTGATTAATCTTCACGTGTTGTTAAGAGGAAATGAGATGAGATTAAATAATATATCTGAAAATTAATTAATCAATATTTATAACAGATCTGATTTTAATATTTTTAAATTTTTTAGAAAGAAAACATTTTATAAATATTACTGCATCTCACTTCCTTTATTATACATAATTATGTTTAATTTTTACATGTTGAACCATTTCTCTAAACAGCACTAAGAAAGTTATTGTTTTATTTCTATTATGTAATTTTATTGACTTGCAACTTCATACTTGTTTCCCCTTTTTTAGGCTATTTTCAATTTTGAAAAAATAGGCTTATGAGATCACCTTTTGTCCGTGTGTGTGTGCGTGTGTGTGTGTGTGTCCCTAATAAATTCTAAATGGCTGGAGCGATTTCAATGAAACTCGGTAAGTTCATAGCACTATTCTGGGCGACCACGATCGTGCCCTTCAAATTTTGTTACGTCTCACCAATCCAACATGGCGGCTGTGCGAAATATTTCACCAGCATTCAATATCTCGGAAACTATTACCGATATCGCCCTGAAATTGTGTACGGTGATAAAGGGCACTACTAGAAGTTCACCTATGAGACTTTCAAAAACCCGGTTACTACAAAACCAACATGGCGGCCAAGCGAATTTGCGACTTTTAAATAGACTTTTCTCGCGATTTAACTATCCAAACGTAATGAAACTTGGTACAGCAAATGTTTATACACATTGTAATGCACTGGAGTCTAAGTTTGTTCAATTGTTTACATAACCTCAAAATGTCGGCTGTGCGAAATATTTCACTGACCTTCTATATCTCCGAAATTATAACAAATATCACCCTGAAATTTTGTACGGCGATGAAGGGTACTGATAAAAGTTTAACTATGTAACTTTCATAAGCCTGTAAAGTACAAAACGAACATGGCGGCCAAGCGAATTTGAAATATTTTAATATACTTTTCTCGTGATTTAACTTTCTGAGCGCAGTGAAATGTGGTACAGGAAATGTTTATACACATTGTAATGCACTGGTATCTAATTTAGTTCAATTGTTTACATAACCTCAAGATGGCAGCTGTGCGAATTTTAAAATTAAGTTTTTATTTCTTGTATCGTAATCCTGCGATCGAAGTGAAAGTTTGAATAATGAACCTACGCAATAATTTTCCTTTAATGGTACAGGACTCTATGGCCTATACATTTAACAATTCAAGGTGGCGACCATCCTAAATATTTAGACGGCTCTGAATATCTACGAATCTATTATAGCAATCAAACTGAATTTTTTAACGTTCTTAGGGGCTATAAACTTAAGTTCTCCTATAGGACTTTAAATAACCTGGTGATCACAAATCCAACATGGCGGCGACGCGAAGTATAAATATTAACTTGGACGTCTCTCGCAATTTAACCATCCGGGTGCAGTGAAACTTGGTACAGTAAATCCTTATACGAATGTTAATCCACTAGCATCTAATTTATTTCAATTATTTCCATAACCACAAGATGGCAGCTGTGCGAAATTTTAAAATCTCCATGTTACTTCTTGTGTCCTAATCATGCGATTGGAATTTGAATGCTACACGTACACAATAATCTTCGTGTAACAGTACATAACTCTAGGACCTACATATTTAAAATCCAACATGGCGATCGTCCGAAATATTTAGTCGGTTCTCAAGATCTACGAATCTATTACAGCAATCAAACTGGAATTTTGTATGTTGACAGTGGCAGTTAACATAAGTAGGATATATGAAAATAGGCTGTATAGTTCTTCACGGAACTACTTGTTAAATATTCATTATACATCGCTGATGAAGGTCATAATGTGATCGAAACCGGTTCTTTAGAACAATAGGAATATTAAAATCTCAGCATTTTTTTATAGGTTTATGCCGTGTCTAGTGCGGGGCTTCGCCTAGGAACACCAAGCTGGCTCATCAGCAGGCTCTTGGTGTCCGAGCCATCAATAAGAATAATATTTATTGACGATATTATGGTGTTTGCAGCCATTTTCAGTGTTTTCTTAGTAAACGAAAGTTTTATGCTTTTCAGTCGGTTTTTCCCAAAAGAGATGGACAGCGCTTATATGTCTCTTTGGCTTATGCGTGGCGGAGATGTAACCAGGCCTTTAATAGTTGAAGATTTTCCTGAATACAGTAACATACACCACATTATGGAGACTAGACTTGGCCATACACTGACACATTTGTACGACGTACACAGACACTTAGGAATGCGAGAAGGGAATTGCCCAGGTATATAAGAGATCTTGGCCCACAGGAAGTCCCCCAGTTGAGAGTAGATAGTGACCAAGATAACTGCTCTCACCAGGACAGCGCAAGACACCGTCAGATAAGTAGCCGGTACAATACAACCTGTACTGACCATTTAACCACAATCACATATTCACTCCGGACATGCGAGTTTGGAGATCAATCACCAATTCCAGTATTTTAACAAAACATCACATAGACCACAACTAACAAATATTGACGGGTTGAATTATCTCAACGCATACTGCAACTAAGAGCCTCCGTGGCTTAGGCGGCAGCACGCTGGCCTCTCACCGCTGGGTCCGTGGTTCAAATCCCGGTCACTCCATGTGAGATCTGTGCTGGACAAAACGGAGGCAGACAGGTTTTTCTCCGGGTACTCCGGTTTTCCCTGTCAAAATTTCATTCCAGCAACACTCTCCACTATCATTTCATTTCATCTGTCATTCATTTAATCATTGCCCCAGAGGAGTGCTTCAGGCCTCGGCAGCCGGCACAGTTCATATCCTCGCCGCTAGATAGGGGCTTCATTCATTCCATTCCTGACCCGGTCGGAGACTGGAAGCAGGCTGTGGATTTTCATTTTCATACTGCAACTAATTAAGTGTAGCCTACTTATTGTAAATATTTTTTCACATACTTTCTGACATAAATTTTGGGGCCAAGGTATTTATTAATCACATGTATTTTATTCTTTTCAGGATTAGGAACAAATCGTGTTGACCGACTGAAAAGCACCCAACATTCGTTGACTTAAGATATATCTCTCAAACTTTGTCAATAAGGGTCATTTTTAAGACATGGTTATTTTCTTATGTCTACGTGCTGTACCTTACTGTTCTTACGGAAGTATGGCTTCAGGACAAGAATTGTTGGGGAAGGCCAAGGTTACAATATGTATTAAACACATTTTCCCGGACGTAGGGTGCTTTAGCTATGCTGAAATAAAACGATTAGCTGAGGAGACGGGAGGGGCAACAAACCAATCTACAGACTGAAGACTCAAACACATAAACACAATTTGTGAAGGTGATAGAAGAGAAGTAAACTCTAGCACGTCTACCTCCCAGGGGCGTATATAGAGTTTTATTTTGCGGGGTGCCCAACTTGGGGTTAGAGGGCATGGAATAGGCTCCAAAGAACGGGGGGTCCGGGGTTCCTCCCCGGGAATTTTTTGTATCACTGGCATCACTTTTTCAACCAATTTGTTGTGATTTTTTATGTTTGGTTAATGTCAAACACAACTAAGGCCATTTTATGATACTTTTTATTGATACAATCATCTTGCTCACTTGATAGTGTTTACATGGAAAGAATTAATGTTACTGTTTTGATTTACAACTCACACTATTATATACAGTCAAGGTTTCTTAAAGCATTACCAAATTGATTCATAACTTCAGCGTCAGTGAGATGTATGTCTCTGTGAATAGATAACAATACTAGACCGTTGAGTCTGTTTCCAGAAGTAGAATTTCGTAAGTATGTTTTCAAGCAATTCCAACTCCAACTCCGTTCGGTGGTACTGGTAGCTTCAGAGAGATGCACATTTGCCATAAGTTTGATATGGGAATAAAAGTTAGGGAAAATACTTTTGTCACACGCTTCAAGGGCACTTGTTGCTGTTCTTGGTAGGTTCATAAGAGCGAAGGCACTGGAGAGTGTTTAGAGGTTATGTTGTTACACATAAGATCAGAGCGAACTGATTGTCACACTGTTTACATCTCCCTATCTTCGCCTTGCTTTGTAACGTTGCCATACGTCACTTAGTAACAATAGTAGGCCTACATGATAAGTATATGAAAAAAATATGGGGGGGGGGGGCAGGCACCCCTATTATATACGCCCCTGCGTCCACCAATACCATTTCTTCAAACAAATACTTTTCAAACATGAGACGAAACAATATAGAAATCTACGCATTATCAACAATAAAGTTCATGAAACCTACACGTGTCAATTATACCACCATAATTCTTAGCTCACAGTACACTGTTATTATTCCACGATTCGCTACGATCGGTAAATCAGTTCACTAGTTCAAGCCATTACATTTTACATTTTCACGCATGCTCTCTGTAATTTTAGTACTCTACACCAGAGAATTATGCACTTGGTCAATCGGTCAATAATGTTTTATGAATATACACACACACGCCATCTAAAATCTATGAACAGCAGACCAGAGAACAATATTTAGGCCATTGAACTGTTCGTCGAACAGTGTTCCCTTGCAATTGTTTCCCAAGATTCGCTGTTAACGGTTTCGTGGCTCGTGACCTACGAAGAGGAGAACATTAGCTCGCAATGAGAGCAAGGCATCAATAATTCGCCAACACAACAGTCGGGAATACCAACAACGGAAACTTGACACTCATGTTTGTCAAACAATAATGATAACATACAGTGTGTGTAGATATTTCATCCCCAACAAAGCAAATACCAATACTGGGCACTTCCCGTTAAGTGGCTTTATCCTCTTCAGACCTAGGATACACGTGACTTTCACTTTTTAATATGATTTTCTCGGCAGCAGTTGGTATTAGATGAATCCTGAACTGTCATTCTCTCCCTTAATATTTCCATTTCTATAAGGTTGTATTTTTAGCGTATGGCTTTTAGTGCCGGGAGTGTCCGAGGACATGTTCGGCTCGCCAGTTTTTGTAGCTGCTTCGAGACGGACACCCAATGGGTGAGCTACAAGTACCGTTGGGGAGGGAAGTTGAAATGTAAGGACGAGGAGTTGGAAGGTAGCGGCTGTGGCCTATAGTTAGGGACCAACCCCGGAATTTGCCTGGAAGGAAGATGGGAAACCACAGAAGACCATCTTCAAGGTTGCCAGCGGGGGGATTCGAACCTCCTCGCTTCCCGGATGTGAGCGACTGCCAACAGTCATGCCGTAACGACCACGGCTAACTCACCCGGTTCTATAAGGTTAGTGGTAGAAGAGAGAAGATACTTATTTTGGTGGGTGGTTTTACGGCCGGATACCTTCCAGACACATAGCTTATTAGGGTGCTACTGAGAGACAGAAATAAGTGGTGATGAATTAAACTGGGCAAGAAGTTGGAAGGAAGCGATCATGGCCTGCTAGAAGGTACCGTCCAGTTATGCCCTGGATTTGAAAATGACAAACCATGGAAAATCATTTCAAAAATGTTCGACTGAGAGATTCGAGCCCATTCGTTTTTCCAGTCCGTAGAGAGTCAGGCTGTTTGGCCACGACTTGGCGCTCATAACTACCCCGATCGGCAACTGTGCTGTATACTTTTAATACATCATTACAAATATGTCCTGTGTCTTAAATATGTGTAATGTTTGCCATTATTTAATAAAAAGAAGAAGACAGAACTAAAAAATCTTAGCTACGAATTTTGTATTGGGTCTGAAGAGGTTATACTGTACATTAAGAACACTGGGTTGTGACTATGACTTGCTTTACAACATTCAATATAGTCCAGTCAAAATATATATCCAATCTTGTAAATGGTCATGTAGTTCTATTTCTTTATATGTTGTTGGGAACTCTGCCAATAGTAAAACACCAAATTTGCAACTTCGAAATTCCTGTGCTAGCTGTAAACAAATAAACTTTAAGTTGATTTTCAATGATATTTCTCATAGGGTGAGAAATGTTGACAATATTTGTCAAATTAGGAGACCAAAACCAATATTTTTGTTTTTCGAACAAAAACATCCAATATTTACAGTAAATAACTGTATCTCGGGAACAAATACACGTATAGAGCCATGGCCGGCTCTACGGAAGGCCGCGGCGAGCGAAAATTGGCAACCTCGCCGTGAATGGCCAGTCTGCTCTGCCTAGCCCACTGAGTTACATGGAAAATGTGTCACGCGCTCGTGTTTTCTTCAGAATACTCTATGTAAATGAAATTATACCATTGATTATTACTGTATAGTGGCTAGCTACAATGCCAAAGACTTGTGTTGTGCCGAATTGTAAGTCTAATTATCGTTCATCGATAAAAACTGAAGGGTTTTGTGACAGTGTTTGGGTTTCCTAAAAATCCACAATTGAAAGCCATATGGGAACGTGCTATTCCTCGAGCCAATTGGGTACCTACGAAATATTCCTTCGTATGTATTAAACTCTTTCTTCCTGAAGACGTAAGTTATGTTGAAAAATACAAGGATGGTGATGGGAATAATAAGGAATTCACACGGAAGAAGCCTGTATTGTTACCTCGTGCGGTTCCAAAGCTATTCCCAAACTTACCATCGTATTTGATTAAGTGCTCCTCCAAGATAAGGAAATCTCCAGAAGAAAGAAGAGAAGAAGAAAAAGAACGGAAAAAGTCTGCAGAGGAATGTGAGAAGACCCTTGCTGAGGAAGCCAACAAAATTATGACTTTCGAGTCCTTTGTTTGTGATATACAAAATAAATTGGTGCAGCATAAAACAGACTGGTCTGTAAATACTAGTGAAAACTATTGTATTTTGTATAAATTAGATGTGTCAAGCATACTGTACCTAAAATAAGGTCAAGTATAAGGATAAACAATGATTTTACGGTCGAAATTCATATCAATGGAGGCGTAATTCCTAACGCTGTTGTTCTTCATTCTGGCTCTGTAATATTTCGAAATTCATTATTAAGTAAGTGGAGTCAGTTGTTCCAAGCAATAGAATTTTGCCACGACTTTTTCTTACCTGGAAGTTCTGTAAGTTCACTAGTCGTCCAGATTAATAGTTTAATAGATAACCTAAAAACTAACCTTGAAAACCAGGGAGACGAAACTTCAGAGATTCTGTTAAAAAAGTTCAATGTTTCTGCAAGATCAGTTTACACTTACTTTTTTAAAGAAACCAAGATATAACGTCACTACAACTCTAAATGCATTCCTCATTTATATGCAGTCTACAAAGTGTTACAACGCAATTAGATTTAACCATATGTTATCTCTACCTCACCGGGTGAGTTAGCCGTGGTGGTTACGGCATGACTGATGGCAGTCGCTCACATCCGGGAGGCGAGGAGGTTCGAATCCCCCCGCCGGCAACCTTGAAGATGGTCTTCTGTGGTTTCCCATCTTCCTTCCAGGCAAATGCCGGGGTTGGTCCCTAACTATAGGCCACAGCCGCTACCTTCCAACTCCTCGTCCTTACATTCCAACTTCCCTCCTTCCCTCCCCAACGGTACTTGTAGCTCACCCATTGGGTGACCGTCTCGAAGCAGCTACAAAACTGGCGAGCCGAACATGTCCTCTGACACTCCCGGCACTAAAAGCCATACGCTAAAAAAAAATCTCTACCTCATCCCCGAGTTTTACAAAAATTAACAACTTCCTTCGCCATATCCCCGAAAGCTGATGAAGAGAACAGTAACTTTCTAAGTCATATTGTGAAAGATTTATCAAATTTAGAAAGGGTTGTAAATTTACAGATTGATGAAATACATGTCAAACAAACTTTTAGATTAAAAAAAAGGGCAATTATTTGGTGTTGCTGCAAATGAATCTGTCGATTTAGCTAAGACAGTTCTGGCCTTTCTCGTTAGTTCTGCTTTCGGAAATTTGAAACAGGTTGTTGAATTAGTTCCAGTGAAACAATTAACGGGTTTGCAACTAGCTGATATTGCAAAAGGTGTTATCAGGCAAATACAGGATTGTGGCCTAAATATTCTGTCTATCATAGCTGATAATAATGGTGTGAATCGTGCTATGTTCAAAGAACTAACCAAGCATTCTGATAGTAATTACTGGTTCCATATTGATGGAAACACCCTAAAAATCTTTGTTTTATATGACTGTGTCCATGTATTAAAAATATACGAAATAATAGGCTGAACTTATGTGGCATTGATAAGTCATTTATTATTCCTGTATGGGAAGATTTAGACTCATTTTCAAATGTTTTAAGTTCAGATGACTGTAACCCTGATTTTAAAGAGGTAACTCAAGCATCATTTAGTGACATAAGAGCGATCTACAAAAAGGAATCCGATTTACTGATTAAGTCTGCACCAAAGTTAACATTTAAAAGTGTTTATCCAAATTTACTTGAACGCCAAAGGGTTTCTTCGGTTACAAACGTGTTTCACGAATCGACAGTTTCTGCTCTAAACAAGTATTGTTATAAAGGTACTGCTTTTTTTTGTCAGAGTATTCCTAATGTGGTGGTCCATTGTTAATTTTAAGCGGCCTCTCACCCATGTTGTTAAACGTAATAGTCTTCAAATGCCTTTCAAAAATCCCGAAGATAAAAGTTTGGCTTTCCTAAAGGCATTCCTCCAATGGTTGTCCACGTGGAAAAAGAACGATGAAAATGATTCCTCAAAAAGAGTTGTTTAACCAATGAAACTTACAACGCTTTGTATGTAACAACCTATGTATTACGTGAGATTATTATTTATGCTCTACAGAATCTGAACCCCTCTTATGTGTTAACTGGCAAATTTCAGAGTGACCAATTAGATTCCAGGTTTGGGTAGTACCGCCAACTAACAGGCGGCAACTATAATATATCAGTTTCTCAGGTAATGGAGGCCGAATTGAAAATAAGGTTGAAAAGCGTACTTGGCCTTCATTCAGCCAGGTATGGAGCAGTTACTTTTTCGAAAGAAATGATAATGTCCTCTTCCGATACAAATTCAGGAGAAAGTACAACAAGCAGCCTTTCGTCAGCTACTGTTGACGATACCTTTTACAGTATTTTAGAAGACAAGTACACTGAAAACATACAATTCGATGAGTCGGGTTTTATATATGTCTGTGGTTACATATCGTTCAAGCAATGTTCAAGAATAAAATGTGAAGAATGTTTGGCTTTGCTTAGAAATAAGGAAAAGATAAATGGCAGCTACTTCAATCAAATAAATAGGGGCGGACTTTCAGTTCCTGCAGATTTTATTTTATCAGTGTGTAAACATGTTGTTGGAATTACGCAGGCACTAATTTCTATTAAGTTTGAGGATCAATTTTTAAAATGTAAATGTAACAATCAACGCCAAGTAATTCAAAATCTTAGTCTACTCGGTATTTCATCAGATATTGAATTGTCAGAAACCGCCGAGAAAACCTGTACCTGTGGATGTATTGTTATGACAATAGTCACAAGTATTGTCTTAACAATGAGTAATATTTTGTTAAATAATTACAGGAAGTTGGGGAATGAACGGGTAACTTGCCATAGTAATCACAGAAAACTTGCTATTCTTTGTTAGAGGCCAACCTGTTGTATATTTTGTAAATGTCAAATAAATTGGTTTTGTTACTCCAAGTAAGCCCTACTCACTCTGGACAATCCTTTTACTTTAATGTTCAAAAGAACAAATATTATTTCGTTATTTCAATTTGTTTTCGTGGCGAAGCACACGCATCAACAGCTGGCCGGCTGCTATGGCCATCCCAGTTCAGAGAAGTGCAGCGTTGCAAGGTCGAACGCCGCGGCCTTCCGTAGAGCCGGCCATGATAGAGCTCGCTTAGGGCTCAAATTCAAAACACGTTAATATAATTGTAGACGAGTACTCGCAATGTTTTCTCTCAGACGCATAGGACGATATTGAGCAAAACCGGAAAAAAAAGTGCAAATAACTGGCTGTTTTTGGCTATTACACAGCTAGCACAGGACTTTCGAAGTAGCAAATTTGTTTTCTTTACTATTGGCAGAGGTCCAAACAACATATAAAATATTGGAACTACATAAACTTTTGCAAGGTCGGGCTCCTTTTTATGTCTAATTTGACTGGACTAATACACATATTTAAAAGAGAGTTTCCTTGTACTTCCATTTAGCAGATGGTTATGAATTTAAAGTACCGGTATGAATAGGCTATACGTTTAGGAAGAAAATCCACATTTTTGAACCAATTATTCTGAAACTTTTACCACATCACACATGATACCCAACCACCAATTGTTGCTATTTTCAGTTTTCTGAGTTTCTGAAAAACAGAATAAAATTTCAATTTATCAAAATGCCCTAAAATTACTAAATAATATTCAATCATCGAATTCCTTTTACTGAGTTCTTCTATTTAACGCATATAAAGTTCTGAACTAGAATCGTGCAGTTGCCTGTAATAAGGTGTAAGCGTTGTTTTTTTTTTTCATTTTTCAATAGAGAAATGCAATTTTAGGTCTATCATTGCTTAAAGTAAACAAGGTGGCTAAAGTTTTCAAAGTATCCAAAAAAAAACTAGTTCACAGCATTTCTATATTCATTAGTTATAATTTGATGTATCATTAATATTCGTATGTCAATTTTTGATGTTAGTTAGTTAGTTAGTTATTGTTGTTTTAAGGGACGGAACTACGAGGTCATCTGTCCCTAATTTTTGATGTTGATGTTAATTTCAAAGGTATAAAATGTTGAAGATTTTAATTCTGAGAATAGCCTAACGTAAATGAAGTTACACATTTGTGATATGACCAAATATACTAACTTAGACATATTAAAAATGGGAATTCTTCGGGAGTGATGAACCTTGATCTTACACCTGCGCCTAGCTAATATAGGCCTATGTTAGTTTCATGATTTTCATAGCTTATTTGATATTCCGTGGTATTTAGATGCAAGTAAGGTGCTGTGGAGCCACGTCCCCTAGATGTGTGCACACAAGCCCCCTTAAAATAGTTTTCTAACTACTGTTGTTGGAGTATTCCGTCTTTTGACTGGTTTGATGCCGCTCTCCATGGCTCCCTGTTCTGAGCTAATCGTCTCATCTCTACATAGCTACCACACCCTACATCCGAGGCAATCTGTTTAAAATATTCTAACCTTGGTCTACCCCTACAGTTCTTGTCCTCAACCCTTCCTTCCATAACTAAGCTTGCTATTCCTGGGTGTCTTAGTATGTGTCCTACCAACCTACTCTTCTCTTCATAAGCATTCACCAGAAACATCTCTCCTCTCCCACTCGTCTTAATAACGCTTCGTTTGTAACCCTATCTACCCATCTGATCTTCATCATTCTCCTGTAACACCACATTTCAAACGCTTCAATTCTCCTCTTTTCTGTTGCACCAATAGTCCAAGTTTCACGTCCATAGAGTGCGACGCTCCAGACAAAGGTTTTCAAAAATGTCTTCCTAATACCTAAATCTATATTCGATGTCAACAGGTTCCTTTTCTGTAGAAATGCTTTCCTTGCCTGAGCCAACCTACTTTTTATATCCTCTTTGCTTCGTCCATCACTGGTTATTTTGTTTCCTAAGTAACAGAAGACTCCTACTTCCTTTAGTTTCTCCCCTACCAATTTGATTTCCATAGAGGTTTCTCATTTATTGCGGCCGCATTCCAATATTTTTGTTTTACATTTATTAACTTTCATCATGAATTCTTTCCTCAAGATGGAGTCCATACCATTCAAAAACTCATTCAAATCCTGAGGCGTGTCGGCCAAGATGACGATGTCATCAGCAAATCTCAGGGTTGAAATTATTTCTCCTTGAATCTTCACCCCCACTTTAAATTTCTCTCTAATTTCCTGCATTGCTTGTTCAATGTAAATGAAATATGAAATGTAAAGCCCTCTTAGGGCGCACCATCCACCGATCAATGTCAGGAACGCGGAGTCAAACAGAATTGACTTTTCTTCACCCACCAGCACTTATGACGATAAATGGGCAATATAGACACATACACCCGGCTTTTCGTGCCGTTATCAATGTAATAGACAGTTTACCTCAGGAAAGGAAAACTCAGGGGGAATTTAATTCATCGAAGAATCTATACACATATTTGCTGAAGGGGCAACAGAAGCCGCTATCAATAGAACATAAATTCACCCAAAGACATTGGAGAACGATTTGGTTGAACGCCTCAAATAAATACATCCCAACACAGTGGAGATCCACACTCTACTCTGTGACCAACGACATTGTGCCTACAGCGAGTAAACGCATACGCCACAATATGGTTGAGGATGCTCAATGTAGTCGATGTGGAGATGTCGACACATTAGTGCATCGAGTGACATCCTGCCAAGAGGCTCGAACAGTTTGGACTTGGACGACTGCTATACTGCGGAGAATACATCCGGGGATAGACCACTTACCAGCGGAGCGCATAATGGTTTGCGATTTTGAACTTACTGGGAAACCAAAACAAAACGCTGTAACCTGGTTTATAGCGGCAGCAGTGGACTGGAACATAACAGCGCACGAAAGAGGTGGGGGCACCTTAAGGGATTTTGTAAGTTCCATCAGAAGAATACGCTGGACAATGGTACAAAGCAAAAGTGTACAGAAGTTTTCAACGCATCTGTTTCAGTTTTGATTGTCGGATGTGACGGCCAAATTTTGAAACAGTACTAAGGGGATGTTTCGTTACAAACACTGAAAACTGCCACTCAAAATCCAACACAACTCGGAAAGAGTTGACCCAGTTCTATAAAGATGTTAGAAGCAAAGATATACTAAACAATACCAAATGATTTATTTCGTGCGTGATGCAAGCTTTTAACGAGATGGACGACGACGGAAATGTAAACTTATAACAGCTGAAGAAGAAAGCTCGTTTCGATCTACAGTGACGTCATCAGGGCGGACTTCATAAATGAGCTCAATGATATGGCTAAGAAGAGCAACGAAGGGTCTGGTCCTTTTGAGAGAGCATTCCTATTTATAATTTCAGGTTATAAGACACAAATGGGGAATATGGATATGCAAGAAATGATTACAAAGGTTCAGAACATGAGTGGAGAACTTCTGGTGAACTCTTTAAGTGAACTTTTCATGAAATGTGACCAATATTTTATTTCATTCAGAGATGTAAAACTAATGATACGTACTGTAGGTCAATTGTTTACCAATAAATAAGAATTCTGAAAAAAAAAGTTAAACTACAAAAAAAAAATGTAAAGATTGAAAAGTATGGGTCATAAGTTGCAGCCTTGCCTCACACCTTTATGAATACCAGCTTCTCTCTCATGTCCATCAGCTCGAATGACTGCTGTCTGGTTTCTGTACAGATTGTAGATCACCCTCCTATCCCTGTACTTTATTCCAATCATTTCCAAATTGTCAAACAATTTAGTTCAATCATCGAATGCCTTTTCTAAGTCCGCAAATGCCATGAACGTTCTCTTATCTTTTCTTATTCTACCTTCCAAAATCAGCCTAAGACTTAGTACAGCTTCCCTTGTTCCTTCATTTCTCCAGAAACCAAACTGGTCTTCACCCAACTCCGCTTCTATCTGGCTTTCCATCCTCTTGTAAATTATTCTAGACAGGATCTTTGAAGCATGAGTAATCAAGCTGATTGTACGGTAATCCTCACATCTGTCAGCTCCTACTTTATTCGGTATAGGGATGATAACATTCTTCTTGAAATCAGAGGGTACCTCACCTGTCTCATAAATCCTACACACCAAGTGAAATAACCCGATCAGACCTTCATCTCCTATGCAGCGTAGCAAATCAATCGGTATATCATCTATACTTGGTGCTTTATTCCTGCTTAAGTCTTCCAATGCTCTGTCAAATTCTGATCTCAATATTAAATCTCCTTTGGCATCCTCATCGATTTCCTCCTCCCTTTCCATTACATGATTCTCAATCTCCTTTCCCTTATACAAACACTCTATGTAAGATTTCCGTCTCTCAACCTTTTCTTCCCTATCTGTTAGAGGCTTTCCATTTGTGTCCTTAATATTACAGCACTTAGTCTTCTTTTCCACAAATGTATTCTTAATCCTTCGATAAGGTGTGTCTACTTTTTCTAATTTCAGACAATTTTCTATACCTGCCCATTTCTCTTTCAACCATTCTTATTTCGCTTCCTTGCACTTCATGTTAACCTCATTTCTCAGACGTCTGTATTTTGCTTTCCCGTTTTCATCTCTTAGATTCTTGTGTTTCCGCCTTTCATCCATCATTTCTAGTATAACCTGAGTGATCCACGGTTTTCTGCCTCTTCTTTCTTTCCTACCAATGTTTTTTCTGCGGATTTTGTTATTTCATTCTTCAAAAGTGTCCATTCGTCTGCAATGGAAGTTTGTTTAGGGATTTCCATTAGTCCTTCCTTTATACTCTTCTTGAATCTTTCATTTACATCCTTCTCTTCAGTCTGTGTCTATTGCCCACTTTTTTGGCTTTTGACTTTTCTTCAGTTTCTTCAACTTAAATCTGCATTTCATAACAACCAGATTGTGGTCAGAGTTTATGTCAGCACCGGGATATGTTTTACAATCCGAAATCTAGTTTCGAATCCTCTGCTTGACCATAATAAAGTCGATTTGGTAACGCCCTGTATCTCCTGGTCTCATCCATGTGTATATTCTTCTATTGTGATTATTGAATAAGGTGTTAGCTATGACCAACTCATCCTCGGTGCAGAATTCTATCAGCCTGCTTCCTCGATCATTCCTTTCACCAAATCCGAGATCTCCTGCTATCTTCCCTTCTCTTCCTTTTCCTACCACAGCACTCCAATCTCCCATTACTATAACATTTTCATCACCCTTGACATACCTCAGAATTTCATCTATTTCTTCGTAGACCTTTTCAACATCTTCGTCATCAGCTTGACTGGTAGGCATATAGACATGTACCACTGTGGTGCACGTAGGTTTTGTATTGAATTTTGCTACAATAATCCGTTCACTATATTGCTCATAATATTCCACCCGTTGTCCAAGTTTCCTACTCAATATGAGACCAACCCCTGGTTGGCCATTGCTTGATTTAGTGCTAATGACCCTAACTAATTACAGGCCATAACGAAAAGATAAAGAGATTTTGGAAGAACAAGAAAGCAAGATCAGCTATAATACATAGGTTCAATGGTGCTCTTTAGGCGGGCATTCCGCCAGTACTCGTATACAAGCTGGTAAAGACGCCTTTATTCCTGTGCGAATTGTACCTTCTAGGCTAGTTTCTGACATTCATGGTAACTTTTATGCAACTAAGGGAATTGAACAGGTGCCATTTTCCCGGCAGTTTTCATGGAAGTTTGGGTACAACAACCAATCGAATTGCTTTTCTTGTTCTAGTCGAAGTCCTATAAACAATATAAACAAATAGATTTGTTATGTGGGTATGCATATGAAATACATACATCGGAATGACACTTTGTTTTCTTTAATTTAGTGTCTGGCATGTTTCCATCTTTATTTAAAGCAAGTTTCCCACCCGCTTTACTTTCATAATGCCAATCAACTGAAATTACTCCCAAACGACAACACTTCCCATATTTGATTTCCTACACTTTTGCGAATAATATATAATAGTAAATGTATTGCGCTCAATGTGCAAAGTCTGTACATTACAAGATACGTAAGGCAAGAAGAGAAAAATTGAGATAGTGATACTCATCTTCTCTTGCACATCATCGCGTGGTAAATATCGTACTGTTCACTCCTGATTGGCTTAATGAAATGATTTCCTGGCACTAATTTGGTGATGAAAACCGTGTGTCTCTAAGCTTGTCATCATAAGTCTCAACTCATATTCCTCATTCATCCTCTCCTTATGTACCATAGCATCGGTAGTGCAGAAACTTTACTCGATCAAGTCCCTTTTCTCCTCTCGTTCTCGTAATAGCCCGAGTTTGCTGCAGTTGCATTTGGATTCTTAAGTTCTCAATCACAAAGGTTTCCCCTGGCTAGGACATATCTGACATATTGTGATAAACCTGGAACCTGGTAAGAGCCATTAGCAAGCAAGGTTCGACTTCCGCGATTCTTATACAAGGAACTGCGCATTCTTCTTTACCTCACTTAAAGGTAATCGGGGCACAGTCATGGCTAGAAGTTGAACTATTACAAGATTGTAACATACTTCTGGAGGCCATAAATTTGCAAAGCGGAATGTTTGGAACAATTACTCACGTAAGCCGCTAAAGTACAGCACCGTACAGAGACATTGAGAAGGCTGTGGATGACAACGTGTATCTTGCTTTTTATTCTCCTTTTTGTGTGTGTTCTATTTATGTGCAGCCACTATCAAAATCTGCTTTAAATAGCCCGGAATGTTAATAAAACATATGTTTTACATTGTAAAATGCACAATATAACGCTTAATTGTATGTCGTCTGAGTAGATATAAAACAATAAATATAAAATAATTCAAGTAAAAAAGCTAACTCTAGTAGGTTTCGAATCCCCAGCCGACCGCGTGAGAGACGAAGACTATGCAAAAGAGCCAAACATGTCCGTAACACCTCAGTGTTATTAATCGACTTACATACAACGTTTTAGCAAACAATGTCTTAAAATAAACGATTTATTCACTGTAGTACATCTTCATTATAATAAATCATTTCATACAAAGTTCATATTATTTATATCAGTAGGCTATATCGCTTACAACATACTAAAACTACTGCAATATAGGACAGGCACAAGAGTTCGGCTGCCATCTTGTCATGTGACAGAGACGGCTCAGCTCATCTAAGTCATTCATAGAGTATAATATTATGGTATTAAATTGTAATATTCTTCGGGTCACGTCATTTAGGACAGCTTAACCCACACTCAGTTCGATAATCGGAATTGGTGGGTCCTAATTTATAGGTTATAATGCTTGAATAATTCACACTGCTGCCATATTGAAATTGTACGGATGATGACCTTGTAGTTTGGGCTCAAGACGCGTCCCATATGAAGGTATGTTGTTACCAAATTTTATAGAGATCGCATGATTAGTTTAGTCGTAATTTGATTTTAAGATTTGAACGTTTGAGTGGCCGTCATTCAGTTTTTGGTACAGTAGGTGGCGATATAAAACATGACAGTGAGGTGCCCTTTGCTAGTGCTATCTCTGTACCAAATTTTGTTCAATTCGGTTTCGTCGTGTTAGAATTGATACGAGGGGGGTTGGGGGGCAGACACACACACACACACAGACTGACAAATTTGGCCCGTGTATCTCATAAGTCTATTTTCATTTATTTATTTTTGTTGCAAAAATCGAAAGTAGGCTAAATGGAAAACTAAGGGATGACATGTTTCGCTCGTCAAGCGAACATCATCAGATTCAAACATGCAAGACAAATAGCTCTACAAAACACTACCAAACCTACAGTGACACCCACAGCCAGTCTTTACCCTGCAGATATCTCTTTACTTAATCCCTTACCATCCATTTAATATCTAAAATGAATCTTTACAATGACATTTCAACTAACTACAATTAATTTCATTAACAATGACAATATCTGATCCTAGTTTCATATTGTTCATCCAATGAATTTTCATCCATACATAGATTTCTTTTAACGGCAATGCAGTGGGAACACGAAGTGACATGAGAACTAGGCTACATGGTGGTCTCGTTCGCCCTGACCACACTGTCTTTTATTGAGGCACTGTAATACTTATCATTCTCATGCGCTGTCTGGCGGATCATGTGCAAACTACCGTGGCGCTACAGCGAAAGTTCGTGATGCAGCCCTCTAGTATGCATGGCTCATAAATGTTCTTCTTTACCCCATCAACCTCATCTGCCTGATTTGAATCCCTTACGAAGCGAATGGTAGGATATAAAACCATTGCCTTAATTTCATTCAGGTTGATCAACTTAGCTTATCACTCAATTGCTTCTACAGTGACATAACTCAAAATATGTTCGTTAGAAATTGCATTTAAAGATTTTAATTTGTTTACTGAACTGTGGTTTATTTAAATAATAGCAAGGCTTTGACGCCTTATTGAATTGGGGATGTGTTACTTTATTTCAGATAACTGTAAATGACACCAATTCAACCAAAAATTATCAGTGCTCTTGATGTAATTGCAGTATTTTTGGAAACCAGCACAATGGCCAAATTAAAATTTTAAACTCATATGACGGAAGCATTCGGAAACGATGATTACTCCAAGATTAGCGAATTTTAACAGCAGCTAGCGATTCTCGGACAATATCTACATGGGATTTGGAGAATCCATGGTGTTATAAATATAATTCTTAGGATACTTTGGGCAGGCAGACACTATATAGATCGCTGTGTTTATAGCCGAAATGCACACAAAAAAAGCCGCAAGCAATTGAAGTAGGAGAGCTGTCTAAGTAATAACGAAATTGTGATTGATTTGTGTTTAAATGTAGATGATTATCTTTGGTTGGTTCCTTAGTTTAGGGGCTGCGACAACACGGACATGTAGACCCGTGTATTTGAGTGTGTGTAGAATCTGTCTGATAACCGGTGTTAATTGTGAAGCTGTATTTGTGTGTGTTATCTGTTTTAAATTCAAGGACTGCAGACGATAATTTCAAGTAGTTCCTACTTTCGCTACCAAATGCCACCATCCACGACACCTAGCTGTGAACTCGGCTACTACTAGATTCCTGGTGACGAACGTTGGCACTTAAGAGCATTAATCCAACCTAACCTGTAAATTTTGCTTCACACAAGTTCAGTTTGTGGAAGGCTCTTTTATATGCCATAAATCTATGACATGGGCCCACCGGCTTTACTTCCTTTCGAAGGAAGGCATACTGAGGTATTTTAACGCTCTAAAAAAAACAACAACTTCGGCCGGGTTTGAACCCGCGACATTGGGTATAGAAGCTCAGCATGCTACCAACTACCGAAGATTATCTTATGGAGTTTGACAAGTTTCCTCGATCGCCTCGGCTTGCCGCATGCCCGCCAGCATATCTCTGTCTCCTTCTATCACACTTCCTTCCCTTGCCTGAAGCACAGCGGTGGCCAGCGGCTTGCTGCCTGGCTCAGCAAATACGGCGAGTTCGTAGATTTGAATCGCGCGCCCGGAAGTAACAAAGTAACCTCATTTTCTCGGAAGGAAAAATTTTCTCCGCCAATCCGATTGCGGCATCGTCTTTTACATAACACGCAGAGCGTCCTTGATTTTTTTTTGTCGGTATAATTAAGATACACCCTGTATATAAAAGAACGATGATGATGATGATAATTGTTGATTTAAGGGGCCTAACATCTAGGTTATCGGCCCCTAATGTTCTGGGTCATAGCGAAAATGACAACGAAATAGAAACCACAACGAAAATTAAGTGAGACTGAAAATTCTTACAAAATGGAACTCAGATTGAAATGACTCACAAAATGTAGAGTGGAAATACTTATAAATGGTAATATAGAAGGAAAATACTCACAAAAAGAATAGATTGAAAAATAGTGACCTGGGAAGTGAGCCACCTACTCTCGGACATTGTAGAAGTGGTTTTCCGTAGTTACTAAAATAAAATAAAATAAAATCGCTACTGCTTCTTTCCCAATCGTATCCCCTAGTTTCAAACACACCCACTAGTACGGTCACTAAAATAGCACAAGTTATTAGATAGATGTCACGTACATCCAAATACCCGGGCTGATGACCATGAAATAGCAAACCCTAAATGAAGCAACAATGAATCTCTTGGTATGAAAGGTTATTCACCACTGTTCACTCTCTGCCCGTTTTACGGATCTAGGATAATCCACAAATGGCCCCATATTGAACATGAAACGACCATTTTTAGCCTACTTTCGATTTTTGCAAAAAATGAAAGTAGACTTATCAGATCTACTCGGGCTGTCAGTCTGTCTGTGTGTGAGTGTGTACTGTATGTCTGTCACCCCTATCAACTCAAACACGACGAAACCGAATTGAACAAAATTTGGTACGGAGGTATCACTAGCAAAGGATACCTTAGTGTCGTGTTTTATATCACCGCCATCATGATGGAAACGTGATGGCGGCCACCCAAATGTTCAATGCTTAAATCAAATTACGACTAACCTAATGATCAGATCTCTTTTCCCTAAATTTTCAACAATATAGGCCTACCTTCGTGTGGGAAACGTCTTTTGGGCAAATAACAAGATCATCAGCCAAATAGTTTGAAGATGGCGGGCGTGTATGTGTGCAAATCGATCTCCCATATCAATTCAAACACAACGAAACCAAATAGAACCAGTACCTGTCGGCGTAACTGAGATTCGAATCTCTTATCTCCAGACAGATTTCCACGGTAGTCGTTGTGTGCGACATAGTGCACATGACTAAGCTGCTGGGCAACTCAAACAGGTACAAGGAGCCTAATGTCAGTGAGTAATGTCTAAATCAAGAAAGGAAATGCAACAGCAACAACAACAAGACAGCACTCTTGTATAGGAATATAAAAATCGAGATTTTGTTATCGACAGAATGATAGTTTTAATTTAATGATGCATTCCAAGAATTACACGTGTGCATTCCTCTTCACTGCAAGATTGCCAAGGAAGCTACGAGCAGTTAATGCTGAAGATTGTAAAGTAGAAAACTCGGTGTGCAATGCTATCTAAGATACATTAAAGACTGTAAATGCCGTAAGTAATTTACTGTACTCCAAGAAATTTGGAATATGAAGCATAATCTATTTCTGAGATTCACTAAGAAACTGGCATTTCCTCACGTAGCATCTTTTAATAACAAGGAGTAGAAAGTCCCATCCAACAATCTTTAAATTGCATACATATCGCCGCTATGTGGACTCCTCTTGCATATCTTTACTGTAAGTAAAGTTGGGACATTCATACGATCTACTCTGGTTCCCTGTGGTGACTGGTGGTCTCGTCATAAGTGAGAGTGGGTTATGTCCAGCAATCTAAATTCTCAAATGTGTATATTCAAGGAACTTGTTCTTTTTTGAATTTCTGATTTTCTTTTGTTTTCCGTATAATTATGGACTACCTATATTTATATTTATTATAATTATTAGTTTTATTTATTAATTAAACTAGCAACCCGACCCGGCTTCGCTGGGAACAGTTATGAATACATTACGTGACAAGCGTTTTTTATTCCAATGTCAATGAATAACGACCAATATCCGTTTTACGTCTCGGCATGATGGGTTAAAATCACTGACTGGACTATTAATGATATTATCATGGAGATGCATGAGCAAACAATTCTTGTCAGACGTAATTTAAGAATGGCGAAGTGCATGAAACACAAATCCCCCTTCCGTCCAATCTTAACTTGACTGTGAATTTTGCGGAACGAAAAGTTCACAGGCGAAATGAAGAAACGCCGATTTGCACTTCCAGGGAAACTCCAGACACAACCACTTTTCTCTAAAGTTTTAACCCAACACGACTCGACAGTTTGCTGCTGGCTGTGTCTAGGGCAATAAGCTCGTCCGCTAGCTAAGCTGTAACTGGGGTGATAGACTCGCCCCTAGCTAGCTCGTAAACTGTCTCCTCAGTAACTTATCGAAATTGCTGGAAGAAATGAAAACGTAAATACACTTATAGTAGGCGAAGTATTGAAGATAGAGATATGCTCTCCCAGGCTTTTTTGTAGAACTTTTCATGCTGAACAATTCTTACACTCATAGTATTGTGCCCGTTTGGACCGAGATCCAAATACCACATTTTGCAAATTACCGAAATCAGTTCAGCACGAGAAAATCTATCTCAGGGTCGATCTGGGCGAATACAAGGTCTAAAACTGGCATCCCTGTAATCGGCAATTCGCAAGTAAGGTAGAGTAGAGAAGTTTGGTGCCCAACGTGGGGAGCCAAACTTCTCTAACTCTACCTTATGTGCCCGTTTGTACCGAGATCCAAAGACCACATTTTGCAAATTACCGAAATCAGTTCAGCACGAGAAAATCTATCTCAGTGTCTATCTGGGCGAATACTAGGTCTAAAACTGGCATCCCTGATATCGGTAATTCGCAAGTAAGGTAGGGAGAGAAATTATTGGAAATAGCACACTACTTAAAAATCTCAATTTATTTATCATTAAAATTTGAAAATTACTGGCAAAAACCCTCATAAACACAAACACAATCACATATAAAAATCAACATGTCCTATAAATAAATAAACACCCCTAAACTTCGGTGAATTGATACCCAGAAAATTGATAGTCCATTCTGGTATCAACAAAGAAAATCTAATATTTACACTCAGGTGACCACGATTCGATTAAGAGTTCCAGTGATCCCTTCTATTTACATTTGCAGATTCACTTTCTCGAAGATTTGTTTAAGATTGTTCAAGTAAATGCTGAATGTTATTTTGAAAATTTTCACTTTGATTAGTCCATGATGTTTTCAAAAAAAAAAAATGGAAAAATTATTACACTGAATTCATTGAAGTTTTGCATCAACATAATATCAATATTCGGCTAACATAAAGTCGAATGTTAATATTGTTGTGTCTTGTGAAATTTTTGTTTCAAAGAACAAAAATGATTATAAATTTTCATTTTTATAATGATATGAAAAATAATTATTTCCTTTTCTCTCATTTCCAATTGTCTCACATAAACAATTTTTAAATTTACTCAACTCAAAATTTGTTATATAAATTAGCGTGAATTGTTATTAACAATAGAAATCATTGTGATCTGCTATCAGTTGATTAAATCATTTCACTTCCCACAAATACTTTTCTCACACTCAGATAATTTTCTAATATCTCAAAATCAAAAAGAAATAAATGTTAATCACAGAATTTATTATTATTATTTGCAAAATTTTCTATAAATTTATTTATAACAGGTCTTCTCTCACGCTCCGATTATGAATATTTAATGCTCATCTCAAATGTTATTATTATTATTATTATTATTATTATTATTCCAAGCACAAAACATGAATATTTTCAGTTATTTATTCAATTATTGCATTAGCAGCTATTTATTTTCTTAATATTTTTCTCGGTCAGGTTCATCAAATCTAAACTCATGTGTTATTCATTTATCTAGGCATAATATTGGAAATCTCGACTGATCCAGGTAAACAAAAATATTCAGATCTACAGATTCTGGAATTTGACTAGAATATGGGGCCGACCACTTGCCTTACCCTTCTTTTACAACTGAGAGCACACATGCTCTTATTAACCACTTCAAATAACAAACACACATCTACATGTGCACATAACTACAGGAACCAATATCCTCTTGGATGACCCCTTGGCCTCCACATAAGCTCAAGTGTCGACAATCCTAATCGCACACTAAAATCACCATATTTTACTTCAAATATTTTTTTTCACATTACTTTTTTGTAATTCTTTTGTAATATCCGGTCTTACCAATTTACTGTGTGTTCTCCAATTTAATTTTTCCAATGAAGAGATGTAGTTATTCCTGGTCAACTTTTCCTTGCCTCCATTTTACATAATCTCACCCTAGTTTATACATTTTAATACCTGCCACCTTATTTTTCCTTCATTAAATATTTTTAGTGCTTTTGGAAAATCTCCTAAACTCAAATCCTTGCTATTCCATTTCGTTCACAAACTAATTTAAACCTGTTAATAAATACAAACATCTATTCCAAAAATAATCAAAAGTTATTATATTAAATTCATTACTGTTCCATTTATTTAAATCCTTCCATGAAATTATTATTATCATCCCTGGCAAAATATTATTTAGGCATTGTTGCTTTCTACAACATCAGAATTATTATTATTGCCCTATTGTATCCATAAATAATTAAATCATTGTTTACACCCTCATCACAAATTATTTATAACACTCTCACTTCCTGATTATTAATTCAGTAATTTTAATCACTATTAACAAATTAAATTAAATTAAATTTACAAATTTGTGCTATCACCTTCCAAAATAAATTATTTATAATTTAATGGTGTATTCTTTCCTTGATTATTATTAATTTATTTATTCCACGGTGATTTATAATTATTAAATAATAAAAGAAATTATTTAAATAATCCAAGTTGTGTCGAGCCTCTAATAAGAGCTATAGAAAAAAGTAATTAGTATTCCTTGAAAAATAATCAAGATATTCCATGTCAAAAGACATGAATATTACTGTTGTCCTGACAGCGTAGCAAAATAGTATAATAAATTGTCGGACTTCAATATTGCTCCATTTGTCATCCTGGACAAATATAAATGACGTTCTCATAATGATGATGGTGTTGATTTCTTATTGTGAAAGTATTAAAAAGGAATTCTCAAATACTACATTAGGCTAGTGAATAATACATGTAGAGTTGGCTTACTTCATGCTTGATGTGATGGTAATCCGTGTCCTTCGGCGTTCACTATTGCCATAGCGTCCTCCCATGGTCATCTGCGATTCCATATAAGCCTCGTTCCCTTCCATATCACACTTATCCTCGCATAGTTTTAACAGCGCATGTCGATGATTATCACAACGCGTTCACAAACACTCCCGTTGTACTTAGTAAAATTCGACATGTTGTAAAGACTTGATCGTTTACTTTCCTCAAGTTCGACATAATAACTAGTTCCGCATTCGAATATTGCTGTTCCATTCGCCTTAATATTCCAGGAAGACCTGTTAGCAGCGTGAAATGAACGATTAATGCAAAGTCCATCTGGTATTAGTAGAATGCCTAATATTCGGTTTCACCACAAGAAACATAATGTTTTTGTAGGCTGAACTTATATGAATGGTATTTCGAAAAATCACCATCACTAGCCAGTAGAATAACTTGACCAGAATATCGTCTAATATTCTAAGACATGCGAAATAAACAAGTCCGTGGACAGCTCGTCCAGCGACTAAGTTCCTTCGACGATCAAACTAACGGCGTAACAACTCGTTCACGGTGTAGCGGTGATGTTCACAAGAGCAGTTGCTCGGTTGAAGTACATGTCCTCCTTGATTTCCTTGCTCCTTTTATACTCACAGCGGTGTAACTTCTAGAACCTTCTATTCCGTATCTCAGCTCCTGCTGAACGGATTTCCTTGCTTGATAGCTCCATTTTCTTCAAATTTAATAGCTAGAAAACTGTGCATCTTTTTAAAGTTCAAATCCATCGTCTAGAGGAAATTCTAGAAAACTTCATTCCGTTACGTAGGCTGGTGTGCATGTCACAGTTCCACGTCACAAGCCCTTACGTTTCATACCTCCCTCAACACTCGAAGTCTCCAAGCGCGCTATTCAAATATCAGCCGCTCCATTGCCAATATAGACTAACGTCTCTGCGTCTTAATAATGACGTCACTATGTCACGGACGTGTAACCGATCCGGGTACAGTATATAGATTTTTTAACGGTTTGCCCAGCGTAAGCTTAAAGAGCGCACGGACGCCAGTTTTTTTTACCTTTTCACTGAAATCGTTTGTGCTTGACTTCCTTTGGTCAAAAATAAATTATTTTCTACAGAAATCATCCTCGAAATATCCTTTACAGAATGGTGAAAATCACATCAAAATCCATCCAGTGGTTCTCGAGTTTACCCGTAACATCCAAGAATCGGAGACTTTGCTTTATACTAAGTAGAGATTAAATTTAGGCTTTCATTACATTTGGGCGTGTAGGCCTACGTCTAAATTTTAGATGAGTCTAAATTTATATAATTTTATCTATGTTAAGAGCAGAGGATAACTGCATTGTTTCGTCCCTTAAAACAACAATTACTGATTAACTATTCTGTTTCTCTGGATTCAGCCAATCACAATCAACGTTTTATGTTATTTTCTTATGTAGACTGTCTTTCGCAGTCTCAAAGTGTGGCGCTATTTTAGCTGAATGTTTCCCTGTTTTTTATTTTATTTTGGTTTCTCAATATATTGCATTATCACAGGAAGTTTGTTTAGAACAAAAGTATTTTCGAGATATGGAAGTTTGAAGTTTGTCTACTTTGGCAAACATTTAGCAATTACTGTTGCAGGCATTTCTTTCTCAGCCATTTCCCGCAATTTCCATTTTATCCAGTACTAGCAACCCGCCCCGGCTTCGCCTGGAAACAGAAGCATCATTTATATAATTTATGGAGGAATCATAATTCATAGCAGAATTCCCATTATCGGACCACAAACCATGAACATGTCTTCCCTGTGTCATAGGAAATTTGGGGATGACTCCCTTCTTCCTTGTGAATTATTTCTTTTTCTCTCTTGTGACAATCGAGAAATTATTTGTTGCTCAGTTTCATTGTTAAGTGATAAGCGTTTTTTATCCGATGAACTACGACCCATATCCTTTTCCAGTCTCGGCATCATGGGTTAAAATCACTGACTATTACGGTATCATGAAGATAGCATGTGCAACGAATTCTTGTCAGACGTAATTTAAGAATGGCGAGGTGCATGAAAAACAAATCCCCCTTCCGTCCAATCAATACTTAACTGAGTATTCTGCGGAACGAAACGTTCACAGGCGAAGTAAAGAAAAGCCGAGTTGCATTTCCAGGGAAATTCTAAACACATCCACTCTTCTCTGAAGTCTTGCTCGACACGGCTCGACAGTGTCTGGGATGATAGGCCTGCTCGTCCGCCAGCTAGCTCGTTAACTGTCTCGAAGATAGTAATTGAATGGAGATTGTTGGAAGAAATGAAATCGCAAAAAGACATATAGTGAGTGATGTATTGAAGATTGAGATATGCTGTGCGGGACTTTTTTGTCGAACTTTTCATGCTGAACAATTCCTACTCTCATAATATATAGTTATTTTTAACGGTTTGCCCAGCGTAAGCTTAAAATGCGCACGGACGCCAGGTTTTCTTTTCGACTTTTTCAATGAAATCGTTACTGCTTGACTTTCTTTGGTCATAAATAAAGTATTTTCAACAGAAACCTTCCTCGAGATATCCATTACATAATGGTGAAAACCGCATCAAAATCCATAATATTAATTATTTACGAGAGGGTTTCCTTCTTTAGATCACTTTCACAAGGCTAAATATTGAAAATATATATATAATTTGATTCACATACCTTCTGGGAGCTTATGGGAGTTCATTTTCGAGTTGCATCGGCATTGCTGCACTGGAAATAATTACTTTTACTAGCGATAACAGTTAATACTTACGAGATTCCGCGCCATCTTACATTCACGTCACACGCTACGTCATGCCCGTTGTCACTGTTGCCAACATGTCCAATACAAAATACAGCCACCAGGGCTGCCAACTGTTAATAAATGCTCTCATTTAAAACAAGAAGTTCCGTGACGAATTAAAGAGCCTACTTTTCTTAAAATGTAAGATTCATGCCAATGATTAATCTATATGGATCTATCTAGACTAATGACGAAATTAAGTTGGTTATATCGAAATTTCTAATTAGTATATTTATTTCTTAAGGGGGTGAAAGTCAGGGAGGATTTCCTTTTTATTATAATTTTTATTATGCACTTAATTTTCAGTCATTAAATATCTTTTATTCTACTTGTTATTCATTTTAGCCTATTTTCTATTTTGAAAAAAATATAGGCTTATGAGATCACTTTTTGTCCGTGTGTGCGCGCGCGCGCGTGTGTGTGTGTGTGTGTGTGTGTGTGTGTGAGGTGTGTGTGTGTGTGTGTCCCCTAATAAAATCTAAACGGCTGGAAGTTCACCTATGAGACTTTCAAAAACCTGGTGACTACAAAACCAACATGGCGGTCAAGCGAAGTTGAGACTTTTAAATAGACTTTTCTCGCGATTTAACTATTCAAACGTAATGAAACTTGGTACAGCAAATGTTTATACACATTGTAATGCACTGGAGTCTAATTTAGTTCAATTGTTTACATAACCTCAAAATGGCGGCTGTGCGAAATATTTCACTGACATTCTATATCTCCGAAATTATTACAGATATCACCCTGAAATTATGTACGGTGATAAAGGGTACTGATACAAGTTTACCCATGTATAATTCCTAAGCCTGTCAAGTACAAAACGAACATGGCGATCAAGCGAATTTGAAATATTTTAATAGACTTTTCTCGTGATTTAACTCTCTGAGCGCAGTGAAATGTGGTACAGTAAATGATTTTTCAGATTGTAATGCACTGCCATCTAATTTAATTCAATTGTTTAAATAACCTCAAGATGGCGGCTGTGCGAAATTTTAAAATTAAGTTTTTATTTCTTGTGTCGTAATCATGCGATCGAAGTGAAAGTTTGAATAATGAACCTAGGCAACAATTGTCCTTGAATGGTACATAACTCTATGGCCTATACATATAACAATCCTAAATGGCGAGCTTCCGAAATATTTAACGGTTCTCGATATCTATGAATCTTATACAGCAACCAAACTGATTTTTTTATGTTCATAGAGGCTATGAACATATGCCCACCTATAGGACTTTCAGTAACCTGGTGAGCACAAATCCAACATGGCGGTGACGCGAATTATAAATATTTAAATGGACGTTTCTCGCGAATTAACTATCCGAGTGCCGTGAAACGTTGCACGTTAAATGCTTATACAAATGTTGATCCTCTGGCATCTAATTTATTTCAATTGTTTGCATAATCACAAGATGGCTGCTGTGCGTAATTTTAAAATCTCGTTTTTACTTCTTGTGTTCTTATCATGCGATTGAAGTTTGAATACCACTCGTACACAATAATCTTAATGTAATAGTACAAAAATAAAAATCCAACCTGGCGGCCATCTGAAATATTTAGACTGTTCTCAATATCTACGAATCTGTTACAGCAATTAAACTGAAATTTTGTATATTGATAGAGGCAATTAACATGAGCAGGATATATGAAAATAGGCTGTATAGTTCTTCACGGAACTACTTGTTATTTCTAGTATAGTCCCTGTCATGGACCTTTCTATTCATTAGAGCATGTTGTTTTTGCGAACTTTGCTTTGAAAAGCATTCAGGACTGAGCACGACCCCGTAGAAAGGATCTTGATAAAACAATGCTTTATTGAAGGGTGCAATACTTCAACTAATAAGTGTTTATTCCGTGAGTGACATTAATGTGTCTAATGACACAGGCCTAACAAAAGAAGAATGAGAGAGTAAATGTGAAATGTGGATTTTGTTATTTGGTGAGGTTTTCGATGTAGTATGATGTTATACACCAAACAAGATGTTCAGTAAAGAACATATAGCCTACTTTCTCCTAAATGCATGGGTATTGTTATAACCCTTTGTCCTTTTCAAGGAGTATGATTGAATGTTGGTTGTAGTAGCTTGTTGAAATACAACGTGCTATAGGGATATTAAACATGAATATGAGGTGCCCTTTGCTAGTGCTACCTCTGTACCAAATTTCGTTCAATTCGGTTTCACCGTGTTTGAATTGATAGGGGGAATCGAGTTGCACACATACTTGGCCAACATCTGCAAACTATTGGGCTGTTGTTCTTGCAGTTTGGTCAGAATATGTTTCCCACATAAAGATATGGTGTTGCACAACTTGGTAGAGACTAGATTATTAGGTTGGTCGTAATTACATTTTAGCTTTTAATATTTGAGTGGCCGCGATTACGTTTCCGTCAAGATAGCGGTGATATAAAACATGACACTGAGGTGCCCTTTGCTAGTGCTACCTCTGTACCAAATTTCGTTCATTCGGTTCCACCGTGTTCGAATTAATAGGGGGAATCAATATTGACATGAAGATGGCCGCCATCCGCAAACTATTAGGCTGATGACCTATTAGATTGGTCAAAGGATGCTCCCTCCATAAAGGTATGTTGTTGCAAAGTTTGGTAGAGATCGGATGGTTATGTTAGTCGTAATTTGATTTAAGCTTTAAACATTTGTGTGGCCGCCATTACGTTTCTGTCAATATGGCGGCGATATTAATCATGACACTGAGATGCCCTTTGCTAGTGCTATCTCTGTACCAAATTTCGTTCCATTCGGTTTCACCGTGTTTGAATTAATAGAGGGAATCGATTCTGACACAAAGATGGCCGCCATCCGCAAACTATTAGGCGAATGACCTATTAGATTGGTCAAAGGATGCTCTCTCCATAAAGGTATGTAGTTGCAAAATTTGGTAGAGATCGGATGATTAGGTTAATCGTAATTTGATTTAAGATTTGAACATTCGTGTGGCCGCCATTACGTTTCAGTCAATATGGCGGCGATATAATACATGACACTGAGGTGCCCTTTGCTAGTGCTACCTCTGTACCAAATTTCGTTCCATTCGGTTCCACCGTGTTCGAATTAATAGGGGGAATCAATTTTGACATAAAGATGGCCGCCATCCGCAAACTATTAGGCTAATAACATATTAGATTGGTCAAAGGATGCTCCCTCCATAAAGGTATGTTGTTGCAAAGTTTGGTAGAGATCGGATTGTTATGTTAGTCGTAATTTAACTTAAGCTTTGAACATTTGTGTGGCCGCCATTACGTTTCTGTCAATATGGCGGCGATATAAAATATGACACTGAGATGCCCTTTGCTTGTGCTACCTCTGTACCAAATTTCGTTCCATTCGGTTTCACCGTGTTTGAATTAATAGGGAGAATTGATTTTCACACAAAGATGGCCGCCATCCGCAAACTATTAGGCTAATGACTAATTCATTTGGTCAAAATATGCTTCCTCTATAAGGGTATGTTGCTGAAAAATTTGGTAGAGATCGGATGATTAGGTTAATCGTAATTTGATTTAAGCTTTGAACATTTGTGTGGCCGCCATTACGTTTCCGTCAAGATGGCAGCGATATAAAACATGACACTGTGGTGCCTTTTGTTAGTACTACCTCTGTACCAAATTTCATTCCATTCGGTTGCACCGTGTTCGAATTAATAGGGGGAATCGATTTTCACATAAAGATGGCCGCCATCCGCAAACTATTACGCTGATGGCCTATTAGTTTGGTCAAAGGATGCTCCCCTCATAAAGGTATGTTTTTGCAAAATTTGGTAGAGATCGGATGATTAGGTTAGTCGTAATTTGATTTAAGCTTTGAACATTTGTGTGGCCGCCATTACGTTTCCGTCAAGATGGCGGTGATATAATACATGACACTGAGGTGCCTTTTGTTAGTACTACCTCTGTACCAAATTTTATTCAATTCGGTTGCACCGTGTTCGAATTAATAGGGGGAATCCATTTTCACACAAAGATGGCCGCTATCCGCAAACCATTTCGTTGATGACCTATTGGTTTGGTCAAAGGATGCTCCCCCCATAAAGGTATGTTGTTACAAAATTTGGTAGAGATCGGATGATTAGGTTAGTCGTAATTTGATTTAAGCTTTGAACATTTGTGTGGCCGCCATTACGTTTCAGTCAAGATGGCGGCGATATAAAACATGACACTGAGGTGTCCTTGGCTATTGCTACCTTTGTACCAAATTTCGTTCAATTCGCATTCACCGTGTTCGAATTGATAGGGGGGGACAGACATTCAGAGTACACACACTCACACACACACAGACACACACACACACACACACACACACACACAGACTCACACACACACACATACACACACACACACAGACTCACACACACACATACACACACACAGACAGACACACTTTTTTCGCCCTGTGTTGATCTCATAAGTCTACTTTCATTTTTTGCAAAAATCGAAAGTAGGCTAAAAATGGGCTGAGGAAATAAATATTTAGTTTTCCGAAACATGTACCTGTAGTATTTTTAATGTAAGTAAAGTATTGATTTGGCGAGAAATTTATGTTATACTTCATGTAAACATGGTCAATACGGGACCTGGAATGAGTGCTGTTCCTGTTAATGTTTAGAGTAGTCAACTTCGTAGCTAATGCGGCACAATTTTACTCCATAAGGTATATTCTTGGCCATAAATTAAACTTATTATACAACTAACTCCGAATTAACAGCTTTTGAAACTGGCAATGTTTAGTGCAATGGCTCCTTATTGGATAATACGGATTTTGTAAAAGTAATAACCGACTCAAGATTTGAACGGTTTATACATCTGTAGATAGGAAGGATATAGCGGCTTTTGCAACTGGACGTATTTTCTTTATAGAATTTGAATGGTTTAGAGCAAAATCTGCAACTTCTCAGTTTTGCCCCACTAAGTGCACCTCGTTCCAGCCTTCATACCAGAATTAAATTTCTTGGCAGAGCCGGGAATCGAACCTGACCTCCCGGGCGACAACCAAGAATGCTAGCAGCTAAAAACTACGAGGTGATCACAGAATGTGTCTCAGAGCTTGGTTCAGACGCAACTGTTCAGAGTTGTGTAAAGGCTGTTCAACTAACAAAACCGGATTTACAACGAAACTTAGCAAACAGGGAGTCTTATGTAGGATACAACATGTAACGTTCATCACCATAGAAAATTCAATTATACACCTTAATCAGGACAAAGATTTATAACTATACCCATACATTTAGCAGAAAGTATGCTACTTGTTCTTTACTGAACATCTTGTTTAATTCATCCCTTTCTAATTAGATTAACAATAATGAATGCTTGTGTCATCTCTTCATAAATATAGCATTTTAGCCTCCTTCTTCTTCTTTGTCGTTTGGACCTACTCAGGACCACGGGACTCGTATCTTCTCGCCGCTTGGGCCTTCTGTTTTCTCCTCTTCCAGTACTCCTTCATCTCCCGACTATGAGCCAGCTTTCTTTCCTCCGTCCATAAAGGTCTGCTGTTCCCTGTGTTCCTCCTACTAGTAAGTGATGTGGGAAAATCTCCCCGCCGAATGGCTTGCCGGAACTGTCTGTGGGTGGTCACGTATGAGCTCATGTGGGATACCCAGTTGCTCCAGATCCGACTTGACCGTAGAAATCCACTTGTTCCTGGAGGCTTTCTCTCTACCTGCCACTGTGAAGATCTTGCGGGTGAGTCTGCAAGGGCTCATGCAAGTTAAGTGTCCATAGAAGTTCAGGCGTCTTTTCCTTATACACGCAGCATGTTTAGCCTAAATCCTATGAAAAATAGGTTTATGAGATCACCTATGTCCTTGTATGTCCCTTAATAAAATATAAACGGCTCAAGCAATTTCCATGAAGCTCGGTAAGGACATACCTTGTCCGACCTCGAGTATGCCTTTCAAATTTCAATACGTTTCATCAACCTAAGATGGGAGCCGCGTGAAATATTGCACCGGCATTCTACATCTCTGAAACTGTTACGGATATCACCGTGTCGAACACTTGTTGCAGGGTAACCACTGGGACACAAGTTGCTATGGTACCGACCGGATATGCATGAAGCATTTTTCCACGCCAATCACAGAATAACACCCGGTTTTAAACATATCTCTTTTGCCAAAGATTGCGTTAAAAATCCCTCAGTATGCCTTCCTTCGGAGGGGAAGTAAAGCCAGCGGTCCCATGTCAAAGATTTATGGTTTGATAAAGGAGCTTCCACTAATTACACTTGTGTGAAGCTACAGTAAATTATAGGTTAGATTTGACTAACGCTCTTAGGTTCCAACGTTCCTCACCAGGAGCCGACTGTGGTGGCATCTAGTAACCAAGTTTAGAACTAGTTGGTCGTTGACGGTGGCGTTTGGTAGCAAAAGTTGGAACTACTTGAAAATCGAATCTCTGCAGTCCTTACTTGAATTTTTAAAAAATTACGAGCCATACAGTAGTCACATATGATGTGTAACATCTGACGTAGAAGAAACCTCACGTGAAATTGTTGATACACGGGTATTTTATACTATTATTGGCACAAATATTAATCTATTGTAAAAGGGAGTGTTTTACAGATATTGTAGTTTATAATACGGTACGGAACTCATTTTATTAGATGACTAGCTGTACCCGGCATGCGTTGCAATGCCAATAAAAGAAACTGTTGGTGTTGTGACTTTGTTAGTTGAAGTGCTTTTTGATTCCCAATATTTTCTTCTTTTTTCATTATCCACCTCTAAACTATTATAAAATTGATTTACTATCTCAGAAACCTTCAAGGGAGCGTGCTCAACAACTCACCAAAGTTTCATCGCAATGAAATGAATGGTATATGAACGCATACGGGACTGTTGAAACGATTCGAGCGCCGTCACACATTTGTTGAATATACTCGTACGCTACGTATTGTTAAATGGATTTACTAAGTCGAAAACCTTTCCTGGCGTGTACACAACAACTCGTCAAAGTTTCATCGCAATCGGATGAATGGCATGTGAACGCATACGGGATTTTGTTTAAACGATTCGCGCCGTCAATCATTTGTTGAATCTTCTTGTGCGCCACCCATTGTGAAACGGATTTACTAATTCATATACCTTCGCAGGACTGTACTCAGCTCTCTAAAGTTTCATCACACTCGGATGAACGGTATATGAACGCATACGGGACTTTGTTGAAACGATTCACGCGCTGTCGCTTATTAGTTAAATCCACTCGTGCGCTACCAATTGTAAAATGGATTTACTAAATCAGAAACCTCCGCGGGAGTAGAAACAACATTTCACTAAATTTCATTGCAATCGCATGAATGGTATATGAACGCATACGGATTTTCGTTTAAACGATACGCGTGCCGTTACCTATTTGTTGAATCTACTCGTGCGCCACCTATTGTAAAATGGATTTACTAAGTCAAGAAACCTTTCCTCGGGTGTACACAACAATTCACTTAAGTTTCATCGCAATCAGATGAATGGCATATGAACGCATACGGGACTTTGATGAAACGATTTACGTGCCGTCGTTCATTTGTTGAATCTACTCGTGCGCTGCCTATTGTAAAATTGATTTACTAAGCCTGAAACCTTCCCTGGACTGTACACAACAACTCACCCAAGTTTCATCGCTATCGGACGATTGTATATGAACGCATACGGGTCTTTGTCGAAACACTTCGCGCGTCGTCGCTCTTTTGTTTCATCTACTTGTGCGATACCTTTTGTAAAATGGATTTGCTAAGCTAGAAATCTTCCCTGAAGTGTACAAAACATCTCATCCAAGTTTCATCGCTATCGGACGAATAGTATACGAACCCATACGGGACTTGTTGAAACGCTTCGCGCGTCGTCGCTCATTTGTTGAATCCATTCGTGCGCTACCTATTGTAACATGGATTTACTAAGCCACAAACCTTGACTGCAGTGTACACATCCTCTTACCCTCGTTTCAACGCTATCGGACGAATGGTATATGAACGCATACGGGACTTGGTTGGAAAGCTTTGCGTGTCGTTGCTCATTTGTTGAATCTACTCGTGCGTTACCTATTGTAAAAAGGATTTACTAAGTCAGAAACCTCCTGGAGTGTGCACAACAATACAACCAAAGTTTCATAGCAATCGGATGAATGGTATAAGAACTCATACGGGACTTTGTTTAAGCGATTCGCGTGCCGTCACTCATTTGTTGAATGTACTCGTGCGCTACAACTTTCATATTTATTCACCTTTTAAACCTTCTCTGGACTTCCACAAATAATTCAAGACCAAAATTAGCCAAATCAGTCCAGCTGTTCTCGAGTTTTAGCGAGACTAACGAACAGCAATTCATTTTTATATATATACTAGCTGAAGAACCCGTGCTTCGCTACGCGTCATAAATAAATTAAAATGTGAAGGTGACATTTAAGACAGGGGATAGGCGAGGTGCTGCGCAGAGGGAGATTAAGGATGGAACATGTTGTCCAACTACACCGCTCGGCGTTGACCGTGTTTTATAGCACAAATTTAGGTTTTACTCGCTAACCGTTGGAGATACCTTTCGGATAGACAATGTAATTTTAAACCTCGTATATACCATCAAACGTTTGCTATTTCTTAGCGTTCTCTTTTTATTTGAAATGGAAATATGAATGTTTTAAACCAAAGGGTGTAGTGACGTCACTAAAATGGTCGCCATCTTTAAATAGTGCAAAGTATTGAAATCAAAAGTAACCTATATGTTAACCAGGTAAATCAGCTACTTCCATGTAAAATTCATGTAAATCGGACCAGTGGTACTTGCATGATTGAGTAATAAACAGACACACACCATCTCATTCTTAGCTTCGCTTCGCTTGCGTCATAGTCGTGTCATATTGTTATTCAATGAAATGCAGGTTTACCCGTTAACACCCCTTTAGAACCTGAATATCCAAAAATCCCTCCTTAGTAGACGTTTTCGAAACACAACAAACATATCCCCTAAATATCATTCTTCTAACTTTAATAGTTTGGGTTGGTCGATGAGAGTGAACATCCAAAAGTCCTTCCTTAGTGGACGTTTTTCTTCCAGAATTTCACCCCTCCCCATAGGCCCCTTAAATTGGATTTATGAACAAGAAGTTCCGTGACGAACTGAAGAGCCTACTTTTCTTAAAATGTAAGATTCATGCCAATGATTAATCTATATGGATCCATCTAGAATAATTACGAAATTAAGTTGGTAATATCAAAATTTCTAATTGGTTCAAAATACTGTATACATGGCATAATGTAGCCTAATAGAGAACTACAGTTGGCAGCCCTGGTGACTGAATATATTCTTAGTTCCATCTCTTAAGGTACAGAATACAAAATTTGGTTGAAGTCAAATGGATAGCATGGACGTTACATGCAGTTAAACATTGGATCTAACAGTGCGCGTAAAATCATGTTGGCAACAATGACATACATGTATTGGTCAGAAATAATCTGAAATAATATGATCTATTGTTGTGTCAATTTTGAATGAAATCCATTAATTAGTATAGAAGTTACATGCATTTTAAAATTGGACCTATCAGCAGGCTTAGAATCATGTTGGCAGCACTGGCGTAGGCCTATATTAGTTATTCCAAATTAATCTAGAATGCCAGGTAGCCTACTATACGAGCGCAAAGTTTAGAGCTATTGGCTTGCATACTTTCTGATATATTGATATTAGGGTAAAAAATAGAGACAATACTTTTTGTCAGTTGGCAGCCCTGGTGGCTCTTAAGAATACGCATAGTCATATCTGTTATGGTACACATAGCACACAGGAAATTTGGTTGAAATCCAAATGATAGTGTAGAAGTTACATGTATTTAAATTTGGATTTCTCAGCAGGCTTAGAATCATGTTGGTAGCACTGACGTATATAAGTTCCTCCAAATTAATATGGAATATCAGGTACTATACATGTGCATAGTTTAAAGCTGTCGGCTTGCATACTTTCTGATATATGGGTACTTGGATTTAAAAAATTGAGAGCATTTATTAACAGTTGGCAGCCCTGGTGGCTCTTAAGAATATGCTCCGTCATTTCAGTTTATGTACACATAGCACATACGAAATTTGGTTGAAATCCAATTGATAGTGTAGAAGTTATATGCATTTAAAATTTGGACATATCAGTAGGCTTAGAATCATTATGGTAACACTTCCATGTATAGCCTCCTGGAAATTAAACTGCAATATTATTATCTATACGTGTGCCAATTCTGAAATAGCTCCCATTCATACCTTCCAAGATATCCAACATGGAGCTCAAATTTCAATTGCGATTTTTCAGCAGTTGGTAGCACTGACATCATTTTCAAATATCGCCGTGAGATATTCAGGTATATATCGTTACTCCTACCAAATTTTGTTTCGATTGCTGTAGCCATTTAGGAGTTGATAGGGGGGGGGGACACACACACACAGCCAGACAGACAGACAGGCAGACAGAAGGACAGACCGACAGAAGGACAGACAGACACACATTTGCCTGATCTCATAAGTCTACTTTTTCCTCATTTTTGCAAAATGTGAAAAGTAGGCTAAAAACAGTCGAACACCTATTCATTTTATTTTATTTATTTATTTATTTATTTATTTATTTATTTATTTATTTATTTATTTATTTATTTATTTATGTATTTATTTATTTATTTATTTATTTATTTATTTATTTATTTATTTTTAAACTGATTGATATCCTCCGAGTTTCAAACTCCTCGCCTATGTCGTTAAAGAGACACACGCTCCGTTAAGAATCTTTCAACCCCCACTTTTCATCCCTTTCACCTCATAATATAACTACATCGAAAAACCATAAGACATGTGTCAGCTTATTTTTAATGATTAGTATATATGCCAAGTATCACATCCCCAAATGAAACCACTCGTGAGATATTGTTATTCAATGAAATGCACATTTACCCCCTTAACACCTTTTTAGAACCTGAATATTCAAAACTCTTTCCTTAGTGGACGTTTTCGACATACAACGAACATATCCCCAAAATTTCATGTTTCTAACGTCAATAATTTTGGCTGGGCGCTGATGAGTGAGTGAGTCAGTCAGGACATTTTCTTTCATTTATTTTTGATAATTTCACCCCTCCCCATGAACCCCTTAAATTGGATTTATGAAACAAACGGTCGAACACCTATTTACTTATTTAACGCTGTTTTCCCCCTGAGTTTGATGAGTGAGTAAGTGAGTCAATCAGTTAGGACACATTCCTTCCTGTTTTTTTTTCCCCCAGAATACCACCCCTCTCCAAGGGCCCCTTAAATTGGATTTATGAAAAAACGGTCGAACACCTATTTACTTGTATTTTAAGCTGTTTTTTTCTCGCCGAATTTCAAACTTCTCGCCTATGTCGTTTAAGAGATACACGCTCCGTTAAGAATCCCTCAACCCCCAATTTTCACCCCTTTCACCTCATAATATACACCACATCGATAAAACCTTAGACATAAGTCTGATTATTTTTAATGATTAGTTTATATAGCGAATATCACATCCCCAACGAAACAACTCATGAGATGTCGTTATTCAATGAAATGCACGTTTACCCCTTTAACATCTCTTTAAAACCCGAATAAACAAAAATCATTCCTTAGTTGCCGTTTTCGACATACAGCGAACATATTCACAAAATTTCATTTTTCCAACTTTAATAGTTTTCGCTGGGCGTGATGAGTGAGTGAGTCAGACAGGACATTTTCTTTCAATTATTTTTACCAGAATTTCACCCCTCCCCATGGGCCCCTTAAATTGGATTAATGAAAAAACGCTTGAACACCTATTAACTTATTTTTTAAGCTGTCTCTTACCGCTGAGGTTGATGAGTGAGTGAGTTAGTCAGTCAGTTAGGACACTTTCTCTCCTTTTCCCCCCAGAATTTCACCCCACGCCATTGGCCCCATAAATTAATTTATGAAAAAATGGTCGAACACGGATTTAAATATTTTTTTAGCTGATTTTATTTCGCTGAGTTTCCAATTTCTCGCCTTTGTCGTTTAAGAGATAGGCCCACACGCTCCGTTATGAATCCTTAAACACCCACTTTTCACCCCTTTCACCTCATAATAATACACCACATCGAAAAACCCCTTAGACACATATCTGATTAGTTTATATGCCGAGTATCACATCCACAAATGAAACCACTCGTGAGATATTGTTATTCAATGAAATGCAGGTTTAACCCCCATAAGACCCCTTTAGAGCCTGAATATCCAAAAATCCTCCCTTAGTGTACGGTTTTGACATACAACGAACATATCCCCAAAATGCCATGTTTACAACTTCAATATTTTTGGCTGGGCGATGATGATTGAGTGAATGAGTCAGGACATTTTCTTTCATTATTTTCTTTTTCCTTCAGAATTTCACCCCTCCCGATTTGATTGATCAAAAAGAACTGTCGAACAGCTATTTACTTACTTACTTTAAAGCAGTTTTTCCCCCTGAGTTTGATGAGTGAGTGAGTCAGTCAATCAGTTAGGACACTTTCTTTCCTGTTCCCCCCCCCCCAGAATTTCACCCCTCCCCATGGGCCCCTTAAATTGGATTTATGAAAAAACGGTCAAACACATATTTACTTATTTTTTATGCTGATTTTTTCCGCTGAGTTTCAAACTTCTCGCCTATGTCGTTTAAGAGATACACGCTCCGTTAGGAATCTTTCAATCCCTACTTTTCACACCTTTCACCTCATAATATACACCACATCGAAATACTGAGCGGTACGAACTCGCTCCACACAACAAACAATGTGAATGCAGCTTCAATCTTACTGATTAATCATAACATAAAATTGAACGGTAAGAACTTGCTCCTCACAACATATGGATGCAAGTCCATTTTTTCAGATCAAGAAGTTATATAATGCGTGGTGTACTGCTCTTTTAATAAGGAAATGAGTACTGATGCCAGTCCGTTTACAACTGAAACAGTCATATTGCTCACGGAGTTGCATCTTTTAAATCACACTACGGCTATGGGACCCACCCTTAATTAACACACTATAATTACTACTGACACATGCAAGATCTAATAATACAAAGACATGAACAACCTCCCTGAGATTCTAGCCGGTGCCAGAGCACACGAAATAAAAAGTGCATGCCGAAAATAGGCCAAAAAGCTCGCATCACAAATTTGGGAACACAGCCTCGCACATCCTAATGCCACACGGGGTCATTGAACGCGTAAAATAAACACACAAGAAGTCAAGCAACAACAACAAAATACAAGCCTAACGGCTGAAAAATTATATTTACATTTTTATAAAATGCCAGACAAACAGACGTTTCGGATTATACCTTAAAACATGGACAGCACCCATTTAATCAATCAAAACTCTTTATAACCGATCAGGGTTTTGAGAATTTAAATAACATCTTATCTTGAAATAGAGGAACCTGGCCTACCACTAATGACCACGTCGCGTTATCTGATTTGAGCGCGCCTCTAGTTATGAGTCATCGCTGCCTCGACTCTCTCTCAGTCCTTCAAGCTTGGTGCTAATTATACTGATCCCGTTATCCATCTGGAAACGCGAAACGACGTATCTCACTCATCCCCTTGGATGGCAAGAACACAAATATATACCACCAGCTGAGCCACGCAAGGTTATGAACTGGGCTGATATGCAGCAAGTCAGAATAATCTCAATGATATATTCCCGCGAACACATCATAAAATCACACTAAAGCTTGGACTGACTCCCTCATAAACATCTCATCTGGGTCGGCTCAAAACAGATCAACCTCCATTGCGTCCATAGACACCTTAAACAACAAAAGCTCGGGTGCAAAAGTGCCATCGCGTACAGAGCTGCTAGAAAAGCAACTATCAAAATAATCCTGATCCGTCATAAATTCTGCTCACAAATAATCTTTACCCTCCAAATTCTATTTTTAATCTCAAAATTAATTCAGTTCAATTTTTGTTATAAGGCATACTTCTGAATTTAAAATGCTTGACCGCAATTTACGCAAGCGAATGCGAGCACGAGCTGCGCACAGCCCCGTATAGTTGAACCAAACAAAATCACAATATTTACACAATACAAAGCGCTCAGCTTGTCCCATACTTAATGTGTCAGTAAAACAAGATCTAAGAATCTACATTACCAAACAAGCAAACAAATATCTACAACAAGTAGTTCCGTGAAGAACTATACAGCCTATTTTCATATATCCTGCCCATGTTAATTGCCTCTATCAACATACAAAATTTCAGTTTAATTGCTGTAACAGATTCGTAGATATTGAGAACCGTCTAATTATTTCAGATGGTCGCCAGGTTGTATTTTTATTTTCGTACTATTACATTAAGATTATTGTGTACGTGTGGTATTTAAACTGCAATCGCATGATTAGAACACAAGAAGTAAAAACGAGATTTTAAAATTACGCACAGCAGCCATCTTGTGATTATGCAAACAATTGAAAAAAATTAGTCTCTATGAACATAAAAAAATCAGTTTGATTGCTGTAAAAGATTCATAGATATTGAGAACCGTCTAAATATTTCGGAAGCTTGTCATTTAGGATTTTTATATGTATAGGCCATAGAGTTATGTACCATTCAAGGACAATTATTGCCTAGGTTCATTATTCAAACTTTCACTTCGATCGCATGATTACGACACAAGAAATAAAAACTTAATTTTAAAATTTCGCACAGCCGCCATCTTGAGGTTATGGAAACAATTGAATTAAATTTGATAGCAGTGCATTACAATCTGAAAAATGATTTACTGTACCACATTTCACTGCGCTCAGAGAGTTAAATCACGAGAAAAGTCTATTAAAATATTTCAAATTCGCTTGGTTGCCATGTTCGTTTTGTACTTTACAGGTTTATGAAATATACATGGGTAAACTTGTATCAGTACCCTTTATCACCGTACAAAATTGCAGGATGATATCTGTAATAGTTTCGGAGATATAGAATGTAAGTGAAATATTTCGCACAGCCGCCATTTCCAGGTTATGTAAACAATTGGACTAAATTAGACTCCCGTGCATTACAATGTGTATAAACAATTGCTGTACCATGTTTCATTACGTTTGGATAGTTAAATCGCGAGAAAAGTCTATTTAAAAGTCTCAACTTCGCTTGGCCGCCATGTTGGTTTTGTAGTCACCAGGTTTTTGAAAGTGTCATAGGTGAACTTCTAGTAGTGCCCTTTATCACCGTACACAATTTCAGGGCAATATCGGTAATAGTTTAGGAGATATTGAATGCTAGTGAAATATTTCGCACAGCCGCCATGTTGGATTGGTGAGACGTAACAAAATTTGAAGGGCACGTTCGAGGTCGCCGGGAATAGCGCTATGGACTTACCCAGTTTCATTGAAATCGCTTCAGCCGTTTAGATTTTATTATGGGGGACACACACAACACACCTCACACACACACACACACACACGCACACGCACACACACACGGACAAAAGGTGATCTCATAAGCCTATTTTTTCAAAATTGAAAATAGGCTAAAAATACGTCCCATAAAACCATAGCTGATTTAATAAATAAATAAATTCATTTGTACCCATTCCGATAGAACAGCGTCAGGAAAACATCTGCAGCCATCACTCCTTTAAAATACTTAGCTCTCCATCGACATCTTCTGGCAAATGTCCTGCTGGTTCCAAGATCCGGCCTCGTTCCTAGGCGTCATCTCGTGCTGAATTAAAATAATGTTTGTCAGATACACACACGATATATTTCCTATTAAATTCACCGATCAAGTCATACATTCCTTGACCGTCTATTGTTGAATTATTTCGATGAACTCCCCTATCTGGTAGTACTGGGACTACAAATAAATCACTGAAGTTACACTTAAAACTTGACGAAAATATTCCATGTTCAAATCCATGAAAAATATGAGGTTATGCCTCGTGTCCTCAGACACCTGAATAACGGCCTTACGTCCTCAATTGCTCAAATAAAAGTCATCTCTCGAAGCTTCCTGGACCATTTATAAATGAAACTGGCTAGAGTAGCCATGGAAGGGGATTTATGAAAAAATATTCCATAATAATTATCAGACTAGCATGCGATCGGTATCATTGAGTTCGTAGCAATGTGGAGGTTATGATTACGCTGTAGCTAGCTCGAATCGATCGTGGAATTAATCCGAAGATAACTCCCGCGTTAATTCACCAGGATGCGTTATAACGCCGAGTTGCCGCTTAAACAGGGCGTCTGGATATTATTGGTTCAGACTCTTGTAGATCTTCGCGCGCTCTTACTTGTATTCCTGCCACAGGGAGTGGTTAACATGAAGATTCACCAATTACATCGTAGCATTCAATTTTCTTCTTGGCGCCAACACTCATAGCAACAAGCCATATTGTGCGTACCCAAGCCATATTCGCGCTAAAAGTTGCACCTGTCCTATGTGTCATGAATTTTATGCTACTTTCTAAAATACCACAGGAGCTTAAACCATTGTGTTCTCTCTGTCACTGATTTCTCAACATTTCCCAACTCCGTCTGACTCTCATATCTGCTGTCTGTAGAAATGTATCAAATGATGATGAATAATTTATTAGAATCCTTTATACAGCCTTTGGATAAAGGGTTCACAATCCTCCTCCTTGGAAAAAATCGAACATAGCATATAGTCGATTTTTTTAAATACACATAACATCTGTAATCCATTTCTGCCAATCCTAGAGAAATCTCCCTCTCATAAGTCTAGTATAGCCGCCACTGTCGTTGGAGTGTCGACATGCACTCGTGTTTACTTCCTGCTCATTCATTCATTCAGACCTTCCCAGCTTGCCTGCTTGTCTGATCGCCTAAGGCTAGTACCTCTCCTGCCCAGTATCCTTATCTCTCTCGCTCGTTCTCTCGCTGTGTCATCATCGTCAGAGCTCATTAGTGTTTGACAACAACAGGCTGCCACCAACTTCCATTTTCAACTGAAGTACTCATTGTCCCCCGTATACTTGGATATCCAAAAGTATTTCCATATATTCCATTTGCAGCATTATTTCTGCGTTCCCAAGGTTCGCTAGTAAAATACACTTTTAAATTCGCTGCATTGTAGACAGACTTCGTACCTGTACTCAATTCTTTTAATCTGTATGCGTTGTTACCAAGATTACGCACAATACAGAAGGGTCCAATAAATTTGGGGCTGAATTTGTTGAATACCTTCTTTTCTGGAGCAGATGTCGCTGGTTTCCGTACTAACACAAGCTCGTTTACTAATAGTTCTCTGTGACACCTCTTATTTCTGACACGACGTAATCTGCGATCCGCCTGGTTTCTCATATGGACTCTCGTTCTCTCAATTCTCAACTCATGACCAACAATGGGATCTTGTGGGCAATTGATGATGTTGCTCCACGATCTTACTGGATATTCGTTCATGTGCAAGACCATGGGAATCTGGCCTGTCGACTCATGTCTAGTTGTATTCATACAGGTCTCTACGTCTTTGATCCTGTCTACCCACTTGTGATGTTCATTGGGAATAAAGATTCTTAAGTATTTAGTAACGCATTTTATTGCGCATTCGCCAGGATTAGCTTGAGGGTGGTGAACGCTACTAAACATGTGTTTTACATCCAAGTCCTCCATACATTTCTTGAATTCGGCGCTCGTAAAATAGCTTTCATGGTCCGACAATATAAACTCTGGTTTACCAAGGATTGGAATAACTCTATTTCGAATACGACTGAGTACTTGTTTCGATGTAGTTTTCTGAATGGGGCACAATACAACAAACTTAGAAAACACATCGATACACACTAGTAAGTGACGGCAACCTCGCCTTCCTTTCGGGATAGGACCGAAACAATCTAGTGCCACAAGCTCGCAGGGTTTCTGAGGTACCAATGGTCTAGGATACTGCCTCATTAAGTAATTATTCGGCTTCGTCCTCTGACAAGGATCGCAATTCTTTATTACGTCACAGTTGGTAGTCCTCATTTGCGGCCATGTAAACGTTTCTCCTATGGTCGCTTGTGCCTTGTCGATTCCCACATGGCCGAAACATTCATGTATGTGCCAAGTAAGTCCTCTTTGGAATGATGCAGGTACCATGATACGTAATTTGGTGTGTTTTTCATCTATCCATTTATGCAGTAAATTGTTGAGGTAGACATATCTTCCTTCTCTGGCTTTTGCTTCTCTGTACGCTGGGGTTCCTGCTGGTAATTCCTTCTTAAAATACTGGATCATTTGGTACATCCATGGTTCTGCTTCCTGCTCTCGTCGTATATCCCGTAATTCCTCCAAGAATGCATGGTCCTTTGCTGTTAATTCAATATGCTGTACTATCGCTGTTTCTTCGGTATCAGGCTCGGGGTTCCTTCTTAATACATCCGGAATTACATTCATTTTTCCCGGGCAGTGTACAATTTCGATGTAAAATTGTTGTATATAGATGGACCAACGTGTCACACGCTCGCTAGCCATAGATGTCTTGAACAAGAACGTTAGTGTTTTGTGGTCTGTTCTAATAATAATGGGGTAACCATACACAATCCATTTCCATTGCTGCAAAGCATGAAGTATTGCCAACAATTCGAGTTCCGTGACCGTATAATTGGGCTCGTGTTTACGCAATCTGCGGCTCACAAATGCTAAATAATCACGATGTTGAAGGTTAGCTGGATCTTCTTGGTATAACATCGCTCCTGTACCAACCATGGAAGCATCCGCTTGGATAATAAATTTCCGTTGAAAGTCTGGGTAACCTAATTTGATACAATTTTCCAGTAATAGTTTAGTCTCTTGAAATGACTTCTCACACTCAGCGTTCCAAAGCCATTTGTTGTTCTTCATCAGCATCTCCGGCATAGGTGCTACGGTTTCAGTATATCCTGGGCAGTTTTCCTTAAAGAAGCCCGTCACGCCAAGGAAAGCTCTGATATGTTTCACTCTCGTTGGTGTAGGGAAATTCTTTATTGCCTCTATCTTCGCAGGGTTTGGCCTCACTCCCTCCTCGTCAATGATGTGCCCTAAGTAAAAAATCTCCTTCTTGAAGAAATGGGATTTCTTCAAGTTGACTTTAAAGTTTGCAGTTCTAAGGTTGTCCAAAAGCTTATCCAAATTTTCCATTTGTGTCTCGATGTTATCTGAAGACAAGAGTATATCGTCAATATACCGTACCGTCATTTCCTTCACTTCTTCAGTCAGGTTCCAATCCAAGGCTCGAATTAATGCGCATCCAGCTGTTTTAACGCCAAAGGGCATACGGACGAAGCAATATGTCTGATTACCGAACAAGAAGCCAGTAAGAAGCTGTGACTTCTCATCCAGTTCGATATGGTGAAACGAACTCGTCAGATCTACGGACGAATAGATACTCTTGTTCTTAAATCCTTTTAAGACGTCTCTGATGATTGGCGCTCTGTCATACTCAGGAAAAATAAGGCGCATGTTTAGATTTATGGCGTCTAGACAAAGTCTAATGAATCCATTTTGTTTTGTGACTGCCAAAATTGCCTTTAAATAAGGTGTAGGGGTCTTCTTAATCACTCCAGCTTGCAACATATCATCAATAATCCTTTTGACCTGCTCCCGATATTTTTCTGGTATAGGGTATAATTTACTTCAAAATGGGGACCAATCCTCAACCTGCATGGAATACTGAAAATTTATTATCTTCCCTGGAACTGTGTCAAACACTGCCTTGTGTCTTCTTAAGATCTCCTCAAGTTTTTTCCTATGTTCAAACCCTAGTTGGATGCCATTGAGCCGCTCCTGTAATAGTTCTTCAAACTGAGTATCGCTGTCGTCTCCTTCTGTTAGTACAGCCCATATCTCCTGAGAGTCACTCTCTTCATTTAATTCCACAACAGACACATATCTAAGGTCATCTTCCGCCTTTCGTACCTCCTCTTCTGTCTCCTCTACTATTGCCTCCAAAGCCCATGAATTCACGTCCTTCCCTGTAGTGATTTCATCCATGTGTAAGCCCACATCCTTCAGTTTATCAAACTCCATAAAACTGACTGTATTATTGTGCAAATCTATGACTGCCTGGTAGTCACAAATAAAATTTGCACCCAGAATAATGTTAAAATTCATTTTAGCCATAATGATAAAAATCTGTCCAAATATATGGTCTAATATATCCAATTCTATAAATGACTGACGTTTGCAAGTGACGGTGCGTTCGGGAATAACGCCCCTCACCATGAGTTGCGGTACCGGAATCACAGGAATATTCTGACTCCGTCCCAACTCTCGAACCAAAGCCTCCGATACAAGACTGATTTGTGAACCCGTGTCAACTAAGCATATCACGTTAATTCCACCGATCTTAGAATAAATAATAGGTAGTTGTTTGATATCATCATTCCGTGGTTTTACAATCTCCTCCAGGCAATCTTCCGGCAAAGCTATCCACTCCTGTATGTGTGCCACGACCCATCCTTCATCACAATCCAGCTGTTGCTCTCTCAGGGTGACTCCATTTGCAATTATTGGGATTTTTTACAACCCTCGCGACTACCATCATCCTTCCGTCACGTATTTCCCTGACGTTCTTCCTGCTTCAATAAACTCTCGGCCCCCTCAATGTGAGTGTCTGGATTTGACCTCCTATTAATTGCACGTTCCCAATATTTTTGTTCGTCCCCTCCATTAGCGTGTAATTCTTCCAGGTAACGCTGCGATTCGGCGTGCCTGTCGTTCCATTCATTCCTATAATTTTGATAGTCCCCCTGGTTCTGGTATCTCCTTTCACGCCACTGTCGATTCTCATTATTGTTATTTTTGTACCGTTGTAGGGTCCATCATTTCTCCTATTATTTCTCCATTGTTGGTATCCTCGCTGTTGATACCTATTGTTGCCCTGGGTCTGCCTATCATTATTATTATCATGTCGCTGGTGTGACCTATTTTCTTCGCCCTCCTGACCTCGTCTTGGTGTTGTTGGCACACTTGTATTTGTGGCCTGCGATCTGGTGTGTACTTGAGTGGGTTTAACCACCTCCGTTGTGTTTATAAGTTCCAGCTGTCGCCCCGCTCTCTGATGCAAGTGAGATGTTGTCTCGTTAATCTGACGTAAGATTTGTTCGGCTCGAACCGCTGTGTCCACGTTTTCTGCCACTAACACCTGCTGAACATTGACTGGCAACTGCCGTGCAATCGCCATAACCAGATCCGATTCTTCTAAAGGATAATCCAAAACTTTAAATTTTAAAATTGTAACCAAAAGAAATCTGAACATTTCGTCTGCTGAGTTGACTGATATTTTCTCTAATAAAGTTCCATTCTAAGGTTTTGTTGGAGAGAAGCCGACCAATAATTCCTAAGAAACGCATCCTTGAAATCGTCCATCCCTCCGAAAGTATCCTTGAAGCTCAAGAACCACGTAAGTACATTTCCCGAAAGAAATCGTTCCATCAGTCTTAAACGACGCGCGGGCGGTATATTATTGTCATTAAAATAGTCCTCCGTCTCCTTAAGATACGCCTTCGGTGTGACACCAGAATTTTCTGTGAATTTATTTGGTTTAAATTCATTTGATCGAATAACTTGTATGACTTGAGGGTGCTGATGGCCATGTTGAGGAGTAGAGGTTCCCCCAATGTTGTTGTGAAATCCCTCTGTGTTAGTCGTTAATGGACTGCCTGTCAGTCCTTGGCTACTCGCCGCGCTAATTGCCCCCGGGCTTGCTGAGTCAACTTCCTTATCTTTAACGTGCTCGGTCGGAAATAACGTGTTCTGTCCCAACGAACGCAATTCTGCCTTTATGATTCTGTCCGACTGTTCCTTCATTTTACTCTTAATTTCTTCCTCAAGTGCTTTAATGCGCGTATGGTTATCACCTACGGTCTTTATGATCGTTATCCGTTCTTCTTTAGAGTCGCTGCTCATCTTACGCCAATCATTTCTGATGCTATCTTTAATCGCGCCCAGTTTTTCTTCCATCTGCTGTTTCGTGTCCTCCTGATTCGATTCTTTCTTCTCAAGCCTGTCTTCTAGACGTAGATTATTCTCATCTATCGTACTCTTCAAATTATCCTGGTCCGATTCTAGGTTTCGCCATCGCTCTGCTGATTGTATTTCTAATTTATCCATATCCTTTATCAGGCCCGTAATACTTTCCTTTACTGCTGACAATTGTCCCTGGATAAACGTAGAATCCTCCTCCATCTTATCAAACCGCTTTTCAAGACCATCCTGTGCCGTTTTAACCTCACTGTTATTTACCGTGCATGCTAATTCTATCTGAGCTAGTTTAGCCAATACAGTTTTGTCCAAATCATTTAATTTACGGTTGAACGTGTCCTCTAATTTTTTTTATCTGACCTAGCTGTTTTTCGTTATTCTTACTTATATCAAGCGCGAATTGAACCATCTGCTGCGTAGTGTACTCTTTCATCTCTGCAGAAAATGTGGCTGACTGACTCATATTTCTACTCTCTTGCGCTTCTAATTGTTTGTTTATATTTTTATTTACTTGCGCTTTTAATGATTCACTCTGTTCAGCTAATTTAATGTCTAATTTTTCACTCTGTTCAGCTAGTTTAATGTCTAATTTTTCACTCCGTTCAGCTAGTTGTGTTTTAAACTCGCCTGACTGTTCGTTTAATTGTTTAGTTATAGTGTCATTCATTTGAGTCTGGAAAGACTCATTCTGTTCGTTTAGTTGTGTTTTAAACTCGTCTGACTGTTCGTTTAGTTGTGATTTAAACTCGCCTGACTGTTCGGATAATTGTTTAGTTATAGTGTGATTCATTTGAGTCTGGAATGACTCATTCTGTTCAGATAATTGTGTTAAAACTCGCCTGACTGTTCGGATAACTTAATGTCTAACTTTGCACTCTGTTCCTTCAATAGTTTCTGGGTTCGTGCCGTGGCACTTTCAATGATCGCCTGGATCTGTTCTACTGTTGCCATTATCACACACAAAAATATATATCACTGAGAAAATAGGAGGATGACATGGAAATGTCTTCCCGACACACACATATATAATTCTTGACATACATTTACTTCATTTGACCACTTTCAGTTCATTTAATCTTATTCCCTTTACTCCCGCAAATCAATCTGCATCACTGAATGGTTCTAATTTTACTTAATAAATTTTTAACCCCGCACATATTCCGCCATAAAGTTACTATCCAGATCTGATGTTACACTGACTAATTAACAAAGTATTAATTGTCATTTAAGGCTACCAGCCTCCTAACATATTCATGAGTTTGACTTTCTAAACAAATCTAATTTTACATTTAATCAATGGGCGCCCGATTTCACGTACACTACTTTACTAATTACATCAATAAACAAAACGTGAATCGTATTTAACTTGCAAACTCGTGATTCTCCTGTTTATTCCATTTTCTTGGCAGTATTTCTCTTCGCCGTATTTACGTTAACAAATATCTCTTCCGGTGATTTCAAACAGTCCCATAAATCAGTGAAACACCACATTTTCGCGACAGCTTCAACTACTAGATCTATGCTGACTACCCAATGTGTTCTAGCGGTAACTAGCAACGAACTAGCCCCAACTTGGCGCGAGAGCTAGTCTATGCACCCTTCAATAAAGCATTGTTTTATCAAGATGCTTTCTACGGGGTCGTGCTCAGTCCTGGATGCTTTTCAAAGCAATGTTCGCAAAAACAACTTGCTCTAATGAATAGAAAGGTCCATGACAGAGGCTATACTAGAAATAAAAATGAATAACAAGTAGAATAAAAGATATTTAATGACTGAAAATTATGTGCATAATAAAAATTATAATAAAAAGGAAATCCTCCCTGACTTTCACCCCCTCAAGAAATAAATATATTACTGAGCGGTCCGAACTCGCTCCACACAACAAACAATGTGAATGCAGCTTCACTCATACTGATTAATCATAACATAACATTGAGCGGTAAGGACTCGCTCCTCACAACATGTGGATGCAAGTCCATTTTTTCTGGTCAAGAAGTTATATAATGCGTGGTGTACTGCTCTTTTAATAAGGAAATGAGTACTGATGCGAGTCCGTTTACAACTGAAACAGTCATATTGCTCACGGAGTTGCATCTTTTAAATCACACTACGGCTATGGGACCCACCCTTAATTAACACACTATAATTACTACTGACACATGCAAGATCTAATAATACAAAGACATGAAGAACCTCCCTGAGATTCTAGCCGGTGCCAGAGCACACAAAATAAAATGAGCATGCCGAAAATAGGCCAAAAAGCTCGCATCACAAATTTGGGAACACAGCCTCGCACACCCTAATGCCACACGGGGTCATTGAACGCGTAAAATAAACATACAGGAAGTCATGCAACAACAACAAAATACAAGCCTAACGGCTGAAAAATTATATTTACATTTTTATAAAATGCCAGACAAACAGACGTTTCGGATTATACCTTTAAACATGGACAGCCCCCATTTAATCAATCAAAATTCTTTATAACCGATCAGCGTTTTGAGAATTTAAATAACATCTTATATTGAAATAGAGGAACCTGGCCTACCACTAATGACCACGTCGCGTTATCTGATTTGAGCGCGCCCCTTGTTATGATTCATCGCTGCCTCAACTCTCTCTCTCAGTCCTTCAAGCTTGGTGCTAATTATACTGATCCCGTTATCCATCTGGAAACGCGAAACGACATATCTCACTCATCCCCTTGGATGGCAAGAACACAAATATGTACCGCTAGCTGAGCCTCGCAAGGTTATGAACTGGGCTGATATGCAGCAAGTCAGAATAATCTCAATGATATATTCCCTAGAACATATCATAAAATCACACTAAAGCTTGGACTGACTCCCTCATAAACACCTCATCTGGGTCGGCTCAAAACAGATCAACCTCCATTGCGTCCATATACACATTAAACAACAAAAACTCGGGTGAAAAGTCCCATCCCGTACAGAGCTACTAGAAAAGCAACTATCAAAATAATCCTGATCCGCCATAAATTATGCTCACAAATAATCTTTACCCTCCAAATTCTATTCTTAATCTCAAAATTAATTCAGTTCCATTTTTGTTTTAAGGCATACTTCCGAATTTAAAATGCTTGACCGCGATTTACGCAAGCGAATGCGAGCACGAGCTGCGCACAGCCCCGTATAGTTGAACCAAACAAAATCACAATATTTACACAATACAAAGCGCTCAGCTTGTCCGATACTTAATGTGTCAGTAAAACAAGAACTAAGAATCTACATTACCAAACAAGCAAACAAATATCTACAAAAACACGTCCCATAAAACCATAGCTGATTTAATAAATAAATAAATTCATTAGTACTCATTCCTAGAGAACAGCGTCAGGAAAACATCTGCAGCCATCACTCCTTTAAAATGCTTAGCTCTCCATCGACATCTTCTGGCAAATGTCCTGCTGGTTCCAAGATCCGGCCTCGTTCCTAGACGTCATCTCGTGCTGAATTAAAATAATGTTTGTCAGATACACACACGATATATTTCCTATTAAATTCACCGATCAAGTAATAAATTCCTTGACCGTCTATTGGTGAATTATTTCGATGAACTCCCCTATCTGGTAGTACTGAGACTACAAATAAATCACTGAAGTTACACTTAAAACTTGACGAAAATATTCCATGTTGAAATACATGAAAAATATGAGGTTATGCCTCGTGTCCTCAGACACCTGAATAACGGCTTTACGTCCTCAAATGTTCAATAAAAGTCATCTCTCGAAGCTTCCTGGACCATTTATAAATGAAACTGTCTAGAGTAGCCATGGAAGGGGATTTATGAAAAAATATTCCATAATAATTATCAGACTAGCATGCGATCGGTATCATTGAGTTCGTAGCAATGTGGAGGTTATGGTTATGCTGTAGCTAGCTCGAATCGATCGTGGAATTAATCCGTAGATAACTCCCGCGTTAATTCACCAGGATGCGTTATAACGCCGAGTTGCCGCTTAAACAGGGCGTCTTGATATTATTGGTTCAGACTCTTGTAGATCTACGCACGCTCTTACTTGTATTCCTGCCACAGGGAGTGGTTAACATGAAGATTGACCAATTACATCGTAGCATTCAATTTTGTTCTTGGCGCCAACACTCATAGCAACAAGCCATATTGTGCGTACCCAAGCCATCTTCGCGCTAAAAGTTGCACCTGTCCTATGTGTCATGAATATTATGCTACTTTCTAAAATACCACAGGAGCTTAAACCATTGTGTTCTCTCTGTCACTGATTTCTCAACATTTCCCAATTCCGTCTGGCTCTCATATCTGCTGTCTGTAGAAATGTATCAAATAATGATGAATAATTTATTAGAATCCTTTATACAGCCTGTGGATAAAGGGTTCTGTATTGAATATGGAGCGAAGAACATTGACATATTTACTCCTTGTTAGTTTCAACGTGGGTTGCCGAACTGTACACAAGCATCTGAAGAACAGAACAACGGAAAACGCCGGAATCGTACAACCTTGTCAAAAGCGGAGAGACATTAACTAGCACCAAGGTAGGGTGATTGGGTGTGGCGTCAAGAAATTTGATCGATTCAGAGTATATGTTGGAAATTACCTATAGCGGCGGGGGTTGAGGAGACGGTTTGCGTTTTTTATTATTCAAATGATCAGCTAATATATCAAATAATTCATTAGATTCAAAATTAATCTCCTTTAGATTATTGCATTCCTTTGATCTCTGATAAGTATTGATATAAGTGTTTATTCCGTGAGTGACATTAATGTGTCTAATGACACAGGCCTAACAAAAGTAGAATGAGAGAGTAAATCTGAAATGTGTTTTTTGTTATTTGGTGATGTTTTCGATGTAGTATGTATACACCAAAAAGTGGGCTGAGGAAGGAAACATTTAGTTTTCCGAGACATGTACCTGTAATATTTTTAATGTTAGTAAAGTAATGATTTGGCGAGAAATTTATGTTATACTTCATGTACTCTAAACATGTTAAATATCTCGGAATATCAGAGTGTGTCGAGCAGCATTCTTAGGAATACTGCATGAGAGTCAGGATCACGTTCAATTACTTTGCAAGAAGTTTTTAGAACTTGGTGTCAGACCTAAAGGAATACGTGGTGGTTCTAGTCAACAAGATATCAAACAGTGAAGAGTTTCAACTCGAGTCGAGTGCAAACAGTGACCAAGTGACCTGCTCTCAATAGGACCGCGCAAGATTCAACATGATAAGTAGCCTGTTCAATACAATCTGAATTGACCATTCACAATAACCACATATTCACTCCAAACAGGCAGATTCTGGAGGTCAATCACCACTTCCAGTATCTCAACAAAACATCACATAGACTACAATTAACAAATATTGACGAGTTGCATTATCTCAACTAATACTGCAACTAAATAAGTGCATATATTGTAAATATTTTCATCCATACTTTCAGACTTAGATTTTATAACCTAAGTGAAATGGATCTGATGATTATCGCTTGACGATCGAAACTGGTCATCCAAGTGTATTTATTAATCTCATGTCATTTTTTTTTCTGGATTAGGGAATAACCCATCTCATTTGGGTACAATCGTGTTGACCGACTGAAAAGCACCAAACTTTTGTTTACTAAGGCAACACTGTTCCCACACAAGAAGATTCACCTAGGAACGTGGAACGCTCCAGGAGGGCGATATACCATCCAGATTGACCACGTTTTGGTGGATTCAAGACATGCAAGTGGAATCGAGGATGTCAGAGCAGTACGAGGAGCAGAATTGGGAAGTGATCACAATCTGGTATTAATTAAAGTGAAACAAAGAATATCACGAGAGAAGATGACGAAAGCAGGCACACTAAAAGGCAAAATAGACGTAAGCCTACTGGAAAATGAGGAAATACGAAGTGAGTACCGGCTAAAGCTACAAAATCGTTTTCAAGTTCTGGAGGAGCTAGAAGAAGGAGAAAGGAAGGAGGAAGGGGAAGATAACAGCTGGGAAATATTCAAATCAATTGTGACTGAGACTGCAAAGGAACACCTAAAGAGGAAAGAAAATAAAGGACAGGACAAGATATGGTTCAGTGAGGAGTGCAAAGAGGCGATTAAAAAGAGAAAGAAGTACAAACAGAGGATGCTAGATAACGACACCCCACAATCCAGAGAAGAATACGTGGAGGCAGCGAGGGAAACAAGGAAAGTAATACGTAAAGAAAAGAGGCAGTTCATCAACAAGCAACTGGAAAAAACTGAAGAAGACAGAAACAAGAACAATGTAAGAAAATTCTATAGGTATGCAAGGTATTTCAAGACGGGGTACAGACCAAGAATCGTATCAATGGAAAACAATGAAGGTGATTTGGTGGCTGGTCAAGAAGAGGGCTTGAAGTTATGGAAGGACTATTTTGAAGAATTGTTGAATGTCCCTGAGGGAAAAGAAGTGACTGAGGAAACAAAGGCATATGAAGGACCCCAACCAAATGTGGAGGAGCCTACAATGAAGGAAATTGATGAAGCTCTAAAGCAAATTAAGAACAGCAAAGCTCCAGGAACCGACGGCATGGCAATAGAACTGCTAAAACAAGGTGGAGAAGCATGCAGAATAGCACTGTATCGATTGATACTGCAAGTATGGAAAAATGAAAAGATGCCCAATGAATGGCAACAAGCAGTAATATGCCCAATATATAAGAAAGGAAAAAGAACCAAGTGTGAGAATTACAGGGGCATATCATTATTATGTAGCGCATACAAGATTCTTGCGCGCATTCTCTTACATAGGCTACTACCATACATAGAGGAAAATCTTGAAGAACACCAGGCCGGTTTCCGAAAAGGCATGTCAACAACAGACCAAATATTCATACTCAGACAGATAATTGAAAAGACGTGGGAATTTTATAAGAAGGTATACTGCCTAATTATTGACTTCAAAAAGGCCTATGATAGTGTCAACAGAGAAAGCATCTGGAGGATAATGGAAGAATCGGGAATACCTTCGAAACTCATCGGGCTGACAAGAATGTGCATTGAGAAAACGGAATGTAAAGTGAGAGTTGAACGCAGGGAATCTGAATGTTTTACTGTGGAGACGGGTGTCAAACAGGGAAATTGCATATCGCCCAGCCTGTTTAACTTGGTTTTGGAAAAAGCACTAAAAAGAGCATCTTCGATTGGAAGAGGTACGATTGTAGGTGGTGAAGTGAAACTCTTAGCGTTTGCCGATGACATTGTGGTTTTAGCGGAGGAGGAAGAGGAACTAAAAATAACAGCTAAAGTTCTAATAGAAGAAGCACAAAGAGTGGGTCTGAGGATCAATCAAGATAAGACAGAGTATATGATTGTAACCAGAAACAATGAAGAGGAAACAGAGGGAGTACTGGCAATAGAATTTAGGAAGACTAGGTCTTTCAAATACCTAGGGAGTACAGTCAATGCCAACAACAACATGGAGGAGGAAGTAATGAACCGGCTAAAATCTGCAGAGAGGTGTCTCTTTTCAATGAATAAACTATTGACCAGCAGGCTATTAACGAAAACAACGAATCTCCGCATTTACAAGACAATCGTGCGACCAGTATTAATGTATGGGGCGGAAACATGGACACTGAGCAAGAAATTGGAGAGAAAAATTATAACTTTTGAAAACAAGGTATTAAGAAAAGTTCTTGGGCCAGTATCTGAAAATGGAATCTTTAGAAGAAGAAAAAATATTGAAATACACACGCTGATTAATGAACCCGATGTGACAGCTGTAATAAAGAGCAGAAGAATTGAATGGCTGGGACATGTCCTGAGAAGAGAAGGGAAAATGGTAAAGACAGTGCTAGAAGGGAAGCCACAAGATACGAGACCCCAGGGTAGACCAAAACTGAGGTGGATGGATGGAGTCAAGAAAGACCTGGAGACACTGGGAGCCAACGAGAACATGGCTAGCAACAGAGACCAATGGAAGAGGCTAAAGAGTGAGGCAATGAACCGACTTCGGTTCGTGTGGCCAACGAAGTAAGTAAGTAAGTAAGTAAGTAAGTAAGTAAGTAAGTAAGTAAGGCAACACTGACAAATGGCTTCAAACACCATAATGAGGATCATTCATTTTCGCAGTAGAATTGGGAAAACGGTGCTTATTATAGATGAGCTCTTTTACAATCCTTTTGAGTGTTGAGAAGCAAAAAGCATCACCAAACGGGGACAGTTCATTAGAAATTGTCAGATTCCATGGGTTTCCAAAGGGTTATAGCAGAAACAGCTTAAGTGAGAGATGTCAAGAGATTCCTTAGATTATACTTCATTGAAGAGTGGATGGAAAACCCAAAGCTAGAGTTCTCCCGACAGCATTTTCAAGACCAAACTCGTAGACATGAAGTGGCCATGAACGAAGAAAATGATGACGATGATCTGGATTTTGAGATAGGTGTTGAAGATGACATTACAGCTGTCGAACCTAGCTACGAGCTGAAGAATATAATGGTATACAATGTGTTAAAAGATTTAGCAACACTGATGCTCGTGGGATTTTCTCTAAACGTTATTTTTCTCTGTATGTTTCTGTTGTATTTTCTATTTAAATTTGTATAATATTAATGAATAATAAAGTTATTGGTTTTGCAAATCTATTTCGTGGCATGGATAATATGACAGATTTTGCTCCTGGATGATACAAGCAAGTGGCTGACAATGCAGTTGCAAGTCACGTAAAATTAGCCATCCAAATGCAGAAGTCGTAATGGAAAATTCTAAATCTAAATAGTTATTATTTATACATCCATCCCAGAACTGACAGATTTCAAAGTATAATAGAACTTTTGAACTTAAGAGAAAATTTGACATAGCTAAACAGTAGCCTACTTATAATTTTTCCTAATTTCCCGCAAAAATATAAAAGTGGAGATAACGGGTTTTGCATATGGGCTACTCATTTGATTTCACCTCCTTAACTAAATGTTAATTTTAACAATTAACAAATTCCCGACCTATTGATTTCTTTTTAATTAATTTGGTTCTAGTCATCAGATGTATTTTGTTTGACTTGCAACATAATACTTGTTTCTTTTAAAAATGTTCACTATCTTGCTGATGAAGGACATAATGTGGCCGAAACTGATTCTATAATAATTATGTTATTTATTTACTAAAGGCCTCATTCTTTTCACTTTCCCTTGAGTAATTGTAGTTGAAGATTGGGGTGGATACTCCGGGATTTTGAACCATTTCAGATTTTCCATGGAGTGAGTGTGAAAAATTTCTAGTGAATACTGAGCCCTTTAGAGGAGGTTATCCGGGTACCATCTGCCGAAAGAAATGGTACTTCGAAAGACCCCGTCCTTCGAACCCAACACTTCAGAGGATCGGGTGCATTTCTTTGTAGGCTTGCTCAGCACGAGGGCTTGATCCAAGGGATCTGGGTCATTTAGCACGGAAACAGTCATAGACGCCCAAAGAAATACATCCGAAAAATACAAAGCTAGCAATAAAAAGAGATCCAGCCTTAAGTTAGATTCGTGTTTGATTTATTCAAGTAAGACCCCTAAACTACTTCTGAGGGTCGAGATCGGCTAATCCGCTACTCTAATTACAATAATGAGTCGTTCCCTAGTTTGATGTTAAGTACACTCGCGAAGTCCTAGTTACATGAAACAAACAGCGAAACTAACTAGGCACGTGGTACAAGAAGAATTAACGCGTAGCAAATTTACAAACAAATGACTCGGTTAGAATTTACATTTAACAGCTAGCAAACCAATCCCTAGGTTAGGATGGTACCACGTCCACATTTAATATTACATTTAAATTCTGTCTAATGCCTATGTGAACGAAAGTATTACGACGAGACGCGTCGTAAACAAATGCTTATTACCAAATGTAATGATAATTTGACCACTGACTATCAAAAAAAAAACAATTAAATAACACTCTCATGTCTAACAGGAACAATAGGGTAAATACACTCGGGAATGAATAAATAAACACTCTAATACTAGCCTGCCTCCGCGAACCCAGTCGTCATCTTATGCATGTGAATTAGGTTGGCAATGCGCAATAATCACTGCGACTTACAAGCTTTGAATCACGTGGGCCACAAGTTTCTGATTTCTGGTCGCGAAGATCCATGTCGTCGAAAAAAAGTAGTGTTAGCTCATTTAAAGGTCATCTCCCACATGGAAATGAAATGAAGTCACGGTGTCAATACATCAACAAGCAAATGGTTGCAAAGTTATGGCTGTAATTATTTATAAACAATTAATTAATCCGTTGGTTTAGGATAATTATGCTTTTGACTTATCAGAAGGTTTAAATACTGTTTAGTTAGTTCAGTTTATGACACCAGTCGTGGGCAGCAGCATGTGATCTTGCTTGAGATTCACTCAAAAGACATGACTTCTACAAGTCAACAACAACACAGGTTGGCACGTCTTACTCCCATTGCGCGCAAGTACCATCGGTCGTCTTGGCCGCAGCTCAAAGAACGCCGGAATAAACCAACAATAAGGCAGACATTCATCCGTCCTGCCTAATTACCAATAATGTGTTAACGGACACAACAATTACACTTGCTAGACTTACTTTATACAGAAACTGGGTCAATTAACATTATTGTTTAAACCATTCGATAACACGCCAGATGAATCAATGTCATCGGCTCAAAACATTAAAGGAATTCGCGTACCGCGAGCATTCCCTCACTCTTTAAAAGTGGTGAAAGAAATAACAGATGTTGACAGCTTACATAGCTGTTCTCCAAAGCAAGGTTATACTAATAACAGCGACCTTCAAAATTCCTCGGACTTGTGACGTAAATTAGCATACAAAAAAGTCAATATTGTCGTCTCCCGTTGCATCTCGGGTAGCAACCGATTATCAGCTGGCGCGCTCAAACAACATTCACACTGCATCGCGTACAGCTTCAGCATAGCAAAGATTGTGTTTCAAAATGATCATTTTAATCTTGCAATAGCACGAAATACAGTCCTCAAGTGCTCTGCAGATTGTATAAAAATGCATCACCACTTCCCTAACAGTGTTTCTTGGGATATTTTACCCTTCAATAATATATAATGCAGTAATAACTTCAAAGAATACTAATATACTGTATAGAGTCACACTCGTGCAACTAACTGCACTGACATTCGAAGATATGTCACTCACTCTATTCTTTGTTCACGCGGACTTTGATGTGCGTGGCTTGGCACGTTCCACAACAAAAATAAAACATCTAACCTCTACTGCGATGTTTGAAATGATACAATGTTGGTTTACCCACCAATCTTACTGTGTATGGGTTCGTTCCTCTGGAACTTCACGTAGTAAATAGTACTCACGAAAAATGTCAATTAAAGAGCACAAACATTTTTCAACGACTTTCGGCTGAGAAATGATACGATAATAAAGCTCTTTCAACTTAAAATAAGGGACCTAACTATAGGGTGTCCCCTAAACTATCAGAAGCCTACACCTTCTGTTCTTAAGATGTCGTTTACATGACATAAAATCACAGCTCCTTGCTGGCTTATAAATTCACTGAAAAATACATGTGAATGTGCACCTGCCGTATAGGACATGGACTGTGGTGACTAACTGAAAGATTGTCCCAGTGCCAAGAAGAAAATATGTACATTGCTACCTAACTGGTCAAATTATCGAGTCGTTTCGGCTTAAAAACATTCAAAGTCTACATCAACCTGGAGAAACCTCGTACATAGACTCACGATTACTTCATAAGGTAGATCACCTTCCATAATTCCCATTGGAAGGGGTAATATGCTTCTAGGGCTCTAAGCATATTCCTGGTTAAGGCTATGGGTTTCGGCCTGTCCTTGTGGTCCTTGGTTCTCGTCTTGTACATGGCTTGTACCTGGTGTTGTTGGTTGGACAAATCCATGGTGGCGGTTTATTTCATCGGTGTTTCCCTCACATTAGGAATTATTCCATCACGGCGCTCTCACAGTAAAGTCGAAAAATCACCAACACGTGGTGCATTAACGTAGGCATCGTGGTTATTAAAATACACAGATTCTATGGAAATATGATTATATGAATGCACACTGGCTTTAATAATTTCAGGTGAACAAATACTCTGCTGTTGCCTGCAACAGACTCTAGTAATACCATACACGTGGTATTGTTCACAGATTTTACACTATGTCAAATCGCCGTAAATCTCAACAATCACTGTCGCATGCGTGCGATGCGTAGCTTGATCATAGTTGATTTTCGTAGTAGCACACACTGGGCTATAAGGCGTAGCTGTAGCCTAAATATTTCACGTTTGCCTTTCAGACTGTCCTCGTGGTTGGTGAAAAATATGTTGAATTCACTCAATTAAATTTCAACTTTCACAATCACGTAGAACTGGCCGAAATAATACTTTTCTTGGACTTAAATCGTAATACGCAGCTCGATGGCTGTAGATTGTAGTCCTCCCAATTATGGGGTATGCACTCGCCAAAAGTGGCCTTCATCTTAATGACGGACAATCGACACAATACGTCCTGCCTCAGCGGACTATCAAAACGGTGTGTCTATGCGTAGCACGGCTTCCTGGTTTGATGGAAGTAGTTGAGTCGATTAGCGACTATTTACATTGTCCTCCGCGTGTCTGCGGTGAAAAATACCTTTACCATAAAATGATTTGCCATTTCCAAAAGGCATAGGAGAAGGTAAATTATACAGAATTAATTATTATATGATCCTGAGATACGTGGCATTAAAATAGTAAGTAATATATCTCTAGGAAGAAAATAAGCTGTCCTCTCCGAAGTCAAAATAGCGGATTGTTCATGAGGAAGCTTCAGGGTGTGTTCTGTCGAAGTTAGCATGTGAAGTATGTATTCTCTCAAAGAAATACATGTATTTGACGCATGAGCCTAGGCGGGCTCAATACCATGCAAAAATCTGCAGCTGTCAGGCGTTGGTATTTGAATTTTGGATCTCCATGAGATCAACACAGGGCAAAAAAAAAGTGTGTCTGTCTGTGTGTGTGTATGTGTGTGAGTCTGTGTGTGTGTGTGTGTGTGTGTGTGAGTGTGTGGACTCTGAATGTCTGTCCCCCCCCCCTATCAATTCGAACACGGTAAACGAGAATTGAACGAAATTTGGTACAGAGGTAGTACTAGCAGAGGGCTCCTCAGTGTCATATTTTATATCGCCGCCATCTTGACGGAAACGTAATGGCGGCCACACAAATGTTCAAAGCTTGAATCAAATTACGACTAACCTAATCATCCGATCTCTACCAAATTTTGCAACAACATACCTTTATGGAGGAAGCATCCTTTGACCATATTAATAGGTTATTAAAGTAATAGTTTGCGGATGGCGGCCATCTTTGTGGCAAAATCGATTCCCTCTATTAATTCAAACACGGTGAAACTGAATAGAACGAAATTTGGTACTGAACCCATGTGCCATAGGGTCCAATGAGGGCGAATCCATGCATTTGGGGAAGAAATGAAAGAAACGTATAGTTTCTAATGTAACTTAAAGACAGATCCAGCTAAGATGCTAGCCTAATATGGTGCAAGAGGCGAGGACCAGGTGTTCGTGAGATGAGATCATCCCTCTTGACATTCAGAAGGGAGCGAGTCATGAGTATTAATAACCGAGTGGAAATTTCCCAGGATTAAACAAGGAAGCCTGACTCGGAAATCGACCTTACGTTGCTGGAAATTGACAACACCGCTTATGCGCCAGAAGAGGAATAATTAAATTTAACCCGTTTACAAGTATAATAATGAGTAAACAAGTACAGTACAGTGAATCATTTCGAATGAGAGATTTTTTAGTAAAGAGAAACCATTTAATAATTGCGCAGGAGAAAACTGCAAACGCAAGACGACGTCATCGGGGAATTACCAAGGCCTGTGTGGAGGGGAGAAAGCAAAAGAAATGCAACACCCACACAATTGAGGACGAGAAATTAATTAATATCTCCGAATTGCACGATCGATTCTTAGGTGCAATGAGATTATTTGACATTGAGAAGACGAGCTTTCGGAAGGTATAATTTTTATATTTGTGCCACCATTATTTTAGAAATTGGCCACAGAAAGGACTAGAGTCTTATTTTTTTGTAGTGAAATAGTATAAAGCTTCGGGCTTCACCAAGCCAATCATGCAGTTATTCTGACAACCCGTGAGGGTGTTACTACGCATGCAGTCATTCCGACAGTCCGTGAGGGGCGTAAGACTACATCACAGCACATCAGTATCCAGACAGCCATGTGGGGCGTAACTCTGCGTCACATCGAAGACAGTTACTAGTACTCCTTGAGGGGAGAAACGCTGTGTTACACCGCAGAAGTAATATCCGATAGCCATAGGCGTCGCAGTATTAACAACTTGCTTGCCTCCATAAGGAGTGGTAAAGAAGAAATTTAAAGTATCGCCGTATTGAAATATTAGGAAAATCCTAGTTACAGGATTTAGGCCCGACTGTATACAAGTTATAGTGAAAGTTCGTAAGATAAAGTCAGAGCAGGCTGCGAACGTCGGACTTAAAGGCGATAGGTCGTTAAATAGACGAACGAATATATCATAACGTACGGAAGTACCGTACCAGAAAGATAAACTGTTATCTAAATTAAAGAACCCAAAAAGGGAAGAACAGAATAAGGTTCGGAACGTATTTCAGAAACGTAGGAGTGCTAGAACCGATTAAATAAAGAAGCACGGAGAATATAAACATTTTCTCCAGAAAGCAGGCGAACTATTCTAAAAGTACTAGACTCGAGAAGTACTAGCTGCTATAAACTAAATCCATAGGTCATCGAGAGGTTATCGAGGAGACCTCGATCCGAATAGACTTTCGCTAGGATTGATAAACAGATCTACAAAGAAGCCGTTCAAGCTAGATAAATAGCCGGTTATCCAGGATAGGAGTAGAAGAATTTGGATTCCAGGGAACAGTAGATGTTTCGAGACTTTCGTATTCTGCAGGATAGGAAGCCGACATTGAATAAATTTCACCCTTGGAAACGGGAAATTAAGAGGTCACGTGTGATAGGCTCAGAAATACGGCCTAGTGATCAAGAATTGTGAAGTGTAAATTTATCAAGATTGTGTGTTAAATTAATATTTTTTGAGTGTTTATTATGTGTTCTAAAGGGACACATCAGTGTATAAAAATGTCGTCAATGTTAAGTGTCTTAAATATATGTCAAGAAGTGTTTGTACATAAGATGAATTCCTTTAATATGGAGTAAAAGTTCAAAGTGGGTCCAAAATGAAACACCGCACAAGAATAAAGATCATGGGACGATCTTAAAAACATGTGAGTACTGAATTTCCTTCTATTTTGGTTTCAGGAAATGGTTGTGTACAAATCCACCGGAGTTTTTGAGTAAAAGGGATGTGTTTTAAGAAATAAATACTGAATAAACAAGAACGCTGTCTGAACAATAATAGAAATTTGAGAAATTATAAATAATTATGTAAAGAATAAATCCCGTAGAGGAAATATGTGAATAAAAATGTTAATGTATTTAACAAATGTCATAAGAGCAAGCGAGATATCAGTAATTATCATGAATGATATTTAAATAAAGTAAAGTTGAGATATGAAAGAAATAGCTTTTGAGCTTGTGTAAAGAATAAAGATAATACTAATAACTAAGTATGGAAATATTAAATAAAGATCAAATAAATTGGTGTGAACATAAGAGCGTTAAAGCCTTAATATATGTGTAAGATATGATGTTCAAGGGAATGTTTTAAATGGGAGCGATTTATCGGCAACGGAAAAGATTAATATAAGAATTAAAAATAATATGAATTGTTACTAATGAGATTTATCAGTTCTTGGGAAGACATTTCGGCTTAAAATAATGCATAGCGCAAAGGAGCGCAAATAATATTAAAATGTCACGCTAGGAAAGCGTAGAAGTTAAAATACTTGGTAAATTACTTATGGAGGGTAGTTGATTGTAGTGAATTGATAATTGTATAAGTCCTCTATTTGTGACGTTGTATCACGAGGCATTGTGTATGTATTAAAAGGGAGCTAATGTATGGTATTATTGAGCGTATGTCATGTAGGCCACGGCCGACTTTAAATCGCGTCTTGTATAAGTCCTTTATAAGGGAATGGTTCCCGAGGCATGTGAAGAGATTCGAACTCAGAATCCTCTTATGATAAAAGCCCCTTAATTCTCCGTCGTCAAATGTGTATTAATCTTCCCCAATCAATGAGGACCCTCTCATAATTAATAAATGCCAAGGTTACGAAAGTGGTCTATGAACCAAAGAATATTTGTTTGAATGGATACAGTACAGTAAAAGCCCGGTCTCTCCCCAGGACTGAGTATAATGTGAAGGTTTGTTTTGAAAGCCTTGGAAAGGAGCTGCTAACGTGGGTTAGACAGAGAGTCGCCCGTCACCCTCTGTGTCATAAATCGCGCCCGAGTTAATGGCCTGGCTCTCTTAGAGTAAGGGTGGGCCGGAACCGTCTCGTAAGATGTAGTAAAGACACCGTGAGTGTTTAAAGTTGTTAAGGACCCGGGCGTTGAACCGAGGTCCTTGTAGATTGATATTTTCGTTTGCCTGCTCAGATCGTAGTTTCTTATGTGATAATGGTCTTATAAGACATAAGAGATAAATAACAATCCCTATTGTAATGATGTATGGAAGTAGGATTCCACGAGTTAATTGAAGGCAACTAAGTTTCGGGAGTAACTATAGTTTTTGACTGTGTCAAGTATCTTCACGCTCTGGAGTACACAAGTGATTTCCTGATTACCTTAATATATTTGTGAAAATAAAGAGAGATGATAACAGCTGAATGTGTGAACATGCCCAAAATATTGAGTTAGATAATTAACATAAATTTTTAAATGTAATTATACATTTGTTTGGAGGATTAAGAAAATATAAAAGAGTAGTATTTGAGGTGTACAAGAATGACACCATTATTATGTAAAGCAGGGAGCCAAAAGAGCTCGGAGTTATATAAGACTTACAGTTGATGCTTTATGGAAGTAAGACTAAGTAGGAATTGTTGGTTTATGTGGAAACCATATGTTTAAATACAATATTTGTTTTATTATATTTGTGATTCCTTGTTCATTTGGAACAAGTAGATGATTATGGGTCAGTAATTAAATTGTTAAAGTGTTTGTAGCGCCATTAATTTGATTAATTAAATGTGTTAAAATAGGAGTTGATTTTGTTGTTATTTTTGCAAGTGTATCCTCTAATTAATCCAAAATATGTGAGTCACAGAGTGGGGGAACTTACCGCTGCCCCGAAAATTCCGAATTGAGCTACGCTGGTATACTGTGATTGGCATATTTCTTGCTAAAAGGGCACATGGGGGCATATAAGTAATGTGCTGGATTAATAACTAGAGGAACACTTAAGACGGTCATATCATGTAAAGTAAAGTAATGATAGGAGTAGCTACAACATAAAATATTAACTGACCGCATGGGTCCCTGGAAACTCATACAGAGCAGCCCTGTATTATATTATCAACCCCCCCTAGCAAATCATAGATTTTGGCGCCCAGTACGCAGGGATGAGTTTTCCTAGGGAAAACCCGAGTTTTTCTCGAAAAATCAAAATTTTCATTTTTTGAAAAAAAATGGTTTTTCGAAATTTTGAATTTTAAATACTTCCATAAAGGTTTATGAAATTGAATAAAAGTATTAAAAGGGTACGTTGTAGTAAATACCCGTACCAAAGTAAATTTTTGAAGAAATTGGGACACAATAATTCAGAGTATCATCTCTCAAGCATGTACTAGTGTGGTGGCATTAGTGGCCCACTGTATTCTTATATTAGAAAAGATGGTGACGATGATGGAGTTAAAAGAGTGTTTGGATGAACATTTCCAAAAGAATAGGGACGAGATAGTAAAAATAAGTACGAAAAGTACGGAAGATGCAAAAAAAAAGAGAATAGGGAAGAGAGGCAGGAACTTTTAAACGCTATAAAAGCCGATAGCAAAGAAAAGTGGGAGACCATGAACAATAAATTGGGAATAATAGACAATACATTGAGTCTCCAAAAGGATGAAAATAACAAAGTGTTCGAATCCATGAATCAAAGTTTAGAGTCACTAAAAACTGATAGTGCTAACATGGGAACTAAATTAGAAGCTATCGAAGTTAACTGTGTAAAAATGAACGATGAATTGAAGGCTGAGATAGAGGGCAAATTGAATAGTATAAAAACAGAAAATTCAGATCATTTGTCAGCACAATCCAGGGCTTTGGAAGATAAACTAGGAATAATGGAAGGGAAACTTGAAAATAAATTACATTCATTTCAGGAGAAGATGATAGGTGATAATTTTTTGAACAATCAAGCCATGAACACTAAATTAGAGGCCATGGAGACTAAAATACAAAGTAATATAAATAAGAAATTAGAAGAAACAATGAATAACAAATTTCAAGCTTTTGACACTGATTTTGGGAATAAGTTAAATGAATTAAAAGGGGGAATAAAACAGGGGTCAGATGAACTCCGAAAAAGTATAGAAGGAAACATAGAGTCCAAATTTCAAATATTGGATAAGACATTTGGGGACAAGTTAAAGGCATTGCAAACTGAGAGTAGCACGTTTAATGCAGGATTGAGAACCCAGATAAGTACTATAGAAAAAAATAGTATAGAATCCAAAAAGGAGTGCCAAGATAATTTTAAAATTATAGAGGATAAAATTGGTACCATGGAAAATAATTTTGGTTCTATAGAAACTAAATTAAATAGCATGGAAGAAGCATGTATAAGGAATGTAGACGAATGTAGAAATGAACTTGTATCCCAGATCCAAGGTGTGCAGGAACATTTAGAAGCTCAGATAAAATCTAACAAGAATATTTGTGAAAGTTCCCGGGATGAAATAAAACAAAGCGTGAATGAGCTAGGAGATAGATTTGAAGGGGTTGAGAAAAAAATGGGAGAACTTGAGGGAAAAGTCAATGAAGTTCAAACCGAAGTAACTGAGATGAAAAATCAAAATAAACAGGATGTTAAGGGTATGAAAGATCAGATCGATCATTTTATTAGGCAGGTAGATGATAACTGGAAGACGTACGAAACGAAAATAGATAAAAGTTTAGGTCTATATGAGGAGCATCTCCAGAATGAAGAAAACAACGAGAGAAAGAAAATAAGGATAACACCCATAAGATAGATGAAATAAGCAAGGGTATTAATGAGGTCCAGGAAACTATCGGAAAGTTAGAAGGACGAGTAGGAAAAACTAATAATGAAGTAAAACTGATCAAAGATGAATTAACGGAAGTGTCTAAGAAGACGGAAGGAAAGTTGAAAGGAATTGAATTAGATATGGTCAAAGGACGAAAAGAAGTGGAGAAGCAAATAAAGGAGATACGAGAGGGCCTGGAGACCATAGGTGACGTTAAGCCAGAAATTATAGACCAAAGGGTCATGATCTTTAAGAAAGAGGTAGAAGACCAACTAAATGAATTCAGGGATAGTTACAGGGATGAGAAATTCCAATCCAAAAAGGTAGAGGAAGATAGTAGAAGGAATCAAGAAAGAATTCAGAATGAATTAAGATCCAGGTTGGAGAGGACTGAACATAAGAATAGTCAAATGGAAATCCAACTCATGGCTAATGAAGAAAGTGCCCGAAGGGAAAGGAAGTTAGAATTCGAGAATCCGGAGGAGTTTCCAAAGACAGGATGGGTAGATTCCCATGAACAAGGCACAGATACGGAGAGGGACTTAGGAGGGGAGAGCCCTTATAAGAACCCAGGATATCCGATGGCGATGTCAACCCCGTACATGAATCAGACAAATGGCCAGATAATAAACATTATAAAATCCAATGAGGACAGACCAGTAAAGTTTACGGGTAATAACATGTCTATTACTCCAAAATACTGGCTAAAGGAAGTTGCAGAGTATTTAAACGAGATGAAAGTTCCTCAGGATCGGAGACTAAGAGCTATTGAAAAGCTGTTAGCAGGTGATTGTCTCACCTGGTTCAGAAGCTTCAGGTACACCTTTGATACGGTGGAAGGCTTTAGGGAAGCATTTTTAAAACGATATTGGGCAGCAGACGTCCAAGAGAATTTAAGGCTGGATCTGTACTCTAGGAAGTACAGCACAAATGCACCAACTAAGTACTCGGAATTTTTCACCGCTCAGCTGTGTAAATTCCGCGAACTTGATATTGCTCCGGCAGAAAACGACCTGTGTGCCGCCATTGCAAGACAACTTCCGTATGAGATTCAGAGGCTGTTAATCTCATCCAAAGCCAGAAGTGCTGTGGAAGTGGAGAGTGTATTACGTCAGTTAGATATGACGACTTCGCACGTAACTCCTCGGCATCAAAGACAAACTGAGCAAGTACACATGGCCAGCAGTCATGAAACTGGAGAAAAACCAGCGACCAGGAATCAGTCCACCAGCACGGATACCCAAGGACTAGGTCGAGAGTATGGGCACCAGGAGCCTAGAAGGATACAGCCATATTACCGAGGAGGATATCGAGGAAGAAATCCTAGAAATTCAGGTTATAGGCAACAAGAGAGCCGACCCTATAACAATAACCATCAAAGGCAAGAAAACAGAAAGAAATGGGAGAATTATCCCAGAAGGAATGTAAGGCCAGAGGATGGGGATGATGAATATCGGGCCGTAATAGAAGAAAGATATCAGGAAAGTCTTCGTTATATGAACGAACGACCAGATGAACCTGATAGGCAAAAAGTCCGTTGGAGTGAGGCAATTAAGAACCGGAAATCACCCGACCGACTAGACGGAGCTCAAAGCTTGGAACTACAAGCTCAGTTAAAGAATGAGGGAAAAGGGAGCCCTCAGGATAAAAAAAAACTCCAAATTTAAATTGTCAAAAGTGGAAACATACCAGGAGCTGGGAGGAGGTAGAAATTGTGAATTGGATAGCAAGACCAGATGAGCTAATTAACGAGGATGTGGAAGGAATCCCACCTGTTAAAAGAGAACTACCTATAATTAGGCTTAGGATAGAAGGATTACTGGTCAGAGCATTGATTGATACCGGATCCACAATAAGTCTAATTACACAAACCCTTCTAAATGAACTGGAAATAAGGGCCCGAGTATTAAAGATTCCCACATCAAGTGTAAAGATTAAGGGGATTATCCCTGAAAAATCTTTAACATGTAAATTTCAGGTATACATTGATCTGATCATGGGTAACGCTGAAATTTCGCAGTGCTTTTTGCTGGTAAATCAATTACCGTATAATGTCATATTAGGTATTGATTTTATCCGTGAGAACAAGGTCATCATAGACCTAGCGCAAAACTGCATTAGAGTTCAAAGAGAGGATGTGGATGAGCAAAACATTAACCTACAGGAACAGGATGCGAAAATAGGAGGACAGGTATGGCATATGGAAGAAGTGATTGAGGAAGATTATAAGGACATAGAAAAGATATTTGAAGTCCTCAACATAGAACTCGAAGATAATTTGGAAAATGAGTTCGAGACCAACCTGTCAGGGAAAGTGGAGGAAGCTAAAGTCAACCTCGAAAATAAGGAACAGTTAAAGAAATTATTATTGAATTATAGGGACGTATTTGATTCCAAGCCAGGGAAGATTGAAAATTTTAAATACGCGTTCCAAGTCAATGATTGGGCACCGTTCAAACAAAAACCATACCCGGTTGCGGAAAAACATTACCCACAAACCAAGAAAACACTGCAGGAGATGATGAATGCAGGTGTTATAGAAAAGATGGCGACACCATATGTTAGTCCATTAGTGATTGTGAGTAAACCGGATGGCTCAGTAAGGGTGTGTTTAGATGCCAGAAATTTAAATGCAAAAATCATACCAGAAAATGATTCGGCACCACCCATAAAAGAAATACTGAGGAAGTTCAAAGGCAAGAAGATTTTTACAAATATTGACATGACTTCTTCGTATCATCATCTCGAACTGGAAGAGAAAACCAGCTTGTTGACTGGATTTCAGTTCGACCAACAAACATATTGTTTTAGAAGATGTCCGTTTGGATTGAAGACCGCAGGATCTGCATTAATAAGAGCGCTTGATCGAAACCTGTCAGAGGAAGTGAAAGATTGCACTATCCGATACGTGGATGACATTTTGCTTACCTCGGAGAACATTGACGAACATTTAGAAAATTTGAAGAAATTATTGGAAGACTTAAGAAGGGCAAATTTTAAAATACATTTAAAGAAGTCGAATTTTTGTCAAAGGCAAGTGACATTTTTAGGGCATGTGATTGACAAGGATGGTGTTAAACCAAATCCATGCAAATTGGAATCGATAAGGGATTTTCCAAGGCCTTTGAAGGTAAAGAAGGTTCGCCAGTTTTTGGGATTGATTGGGTTCTTCTCAGGACATTGTCCATCATACACCAAAACTGTTGCACCACTACAGGACCTTCTGAAGAAGGGGGGCAAGTGGAAATGGACGGAGGAAGCAGAAAAAGCATTCGTGGAGGCCAAGGAAATGCTCTTAAATTACGTGAAGCTAGGATATCCTGATTTTAATCAGAGATTTATCATTCAAACAGACGCATCCCAGATTGGAATAGGGGCAATGCTATATCAGGAAAACCCGGAAAACCCTGAGAAGAAAAACTATCTAGCTTTCACAAGTAGGATACTGAAACCACACGAGAAAAATTATACGATCAGCGAAATCGAGCTGCTAGCGATATTGCACGCGTTGCAATTTTGGCGGAAGATCGTATATGGGTTTCAGGTCATTCTAAGAACGGATCATAAAGCTTTAACCTTTTTGATGAAGACTGATTTATCCAGTCAAAGGTTGATGCGTTGGGCTTTATACATTCAACAATTTGATGTCAAGATAGAGTACTGCCCAGGAAAAGAAAATATAGTTCCAGACTACTTAAGTAGACAGCCAGAGTCCATAGAAGAGGAAGTAATGACTATAGATTTGGAAGACAGGGATCAGCGTACTCTTAAAGAGTTAAGAAGCATTAGTCAAAGACAACGGGAGGATCCATGGATGAATATGCTCATATCTTTCCTTGAGGGAAGCTTGATAAGAGGAACACCAGCGTACACGGAAGCGAATAAGATAGCTCAAGACTACACGTTTTATAATGGATTGTTATATAAGTTTGTAGACTCTGACCATACAAAATTAAGGATTGTTTTACCTGCAATTTTGCAGAGGAAAATAGTATGGTTAGCCCATAGATCGTTCGGACATATGGGAGTCGACAAAACAGTCTCAATGCTGAAAGAAGCATTTGTATGGCCGAGACTGAGAGAAACTGTAAGGGACACGTTAAAGACATGTGATCTATGTCAAAGGATCAAACCTAATGCATTCCTGATGAGGCAGAAGCCTATACCATTGTTGCCCGAAAGGCCCGGCCAAATCATATCTATTGATAATTTTGGACCTTTGCCAAAGGCAAGAAGAGGAAATCGACACATAATGGTGGCTATGGATGTCTTCACTAAAATGGTTGTCCTTGCTCCCATACAGAAGACTAGTACCAAACAGGTGTTAAAACGACTCAAAGAAAAAGTGATACCGATTCTGGGGAAACCTGAGAATTTGTTGTCGGATCACGGCAGTTGTTTCACCAGTGTAGAGTTCAGACGAGAATTAGAAAGACTTGGAATACGTCAGATTTTGTCAAGTATTCGCCATCCTGAGGCAAATCCTGTAGAAAGAGTTATGAGAGAGACGGCCAAGTACTGTAGAATATACTGTGCCGAAGAAAATTGGAAGCGGATAGATATCTTGGATATTATCGAATTTTGTATAAATAATACAATCCATGAATCCACAGGAGAGATACCCATAACGTTACATCGGAATGAGCAACCAGAAAGACCTTGGAGTCTGGTAATTCCTAGGCCAGCAGACGCTCAGCCTGGAAGAGATGTACGCATTAGAAGAGCCTTTGAGCATCTAAAAGCTCAAGCCGACAGGAGGCAGAGAAGAAATAGGCATAAGAGGTATCATCGACCATTATTAGCAGGAGAAATGGTGTTAGTAAAAAGACCAGCCATTTCGGATCCAGGGAACCGTGTGTACAAGAAGTTCCAGAAAATGTACCACGGACCGTATCAAATAATTAGAGATTTGAGGAATAACGCATATAGAATTCGGCATTGTGAAACGGATCACGAAGTGACCATGAATTCAGCAAATTTGAAATTATATTGCCCTCCCGAAGATTTCGATGAAGTAAATGAACAAGCCCTGGTTATGGAGATGTTTAGAGATGAATCCGCTTTTGACATAAACCAGAATAAGGAAGAAATAGAAAATAGAGCTCAAGCATTCGAGTGCGAATGCGAATTGGAGAAATTGTATTGGGAAATTAAAGAAATAATTGAATTTATTGAAGAAGAAAATTCCAATTTAAGAAAGGAAAATGATGAAATAAGGAAACGGGTAGGGATAGACCAAACCCGTAAGGAAGAATGAGGTTATGGGGACTTAAAGTCCAGACAAGTAAAGAAAGAAAGAAAGGGTAGGGACAGAGCATACCCGACCTACACAATTACCGGATACGACTTTAAAGAAGTAAAAACAACGGAAGGTACGGACATCGTTATGATGGCTTCGACGAATAAAGACGGATATGATTAATTGAAATAAATTTCCTAAACATTTTTCGAAAATTTATTTACCTAAGGAGGGGAGAGATGAACCCATGTGCCATAGGGTCCAATGAGGGCGAATCCATGCATTTGGGGAAGAAATGAAAGAAACGTATAATTTCTAATGTAACTTAAAGAAAGATCCAGCTAAGATGCTAGCCTAATATGGTGCAAGAGGCGAGGACCAGGTGTTCGTGAGATGAGATCATCCCTCTTGACATTCAGAAGGGAGCGAGTCATGAGTATTAATAACCGAGTGGAAATTTCCCAGGATTAAACAAGGAAGCCTGACTCGGAAATCGACCTTACGTTGCTGGAAATTGACAACACCGCTTATGCGCCAGAAGAGGAATAATTAAATTTAACCCGTTTACAAGTATAATAATGAGTAAACAAGTACAGTACAGTGAATCATTTCGAATGAGAGATTTTTTAGTAAAGAGAAACCATTTAATAATTGCGCAGGAGAAAACTGCAAACGCAAGACGACGTCATCGGGGAATTACCAAGGCCTGTGTGGAGGGGAGAAAGCAAAAGAAATGCAACACCCACACAATTGAGGACGAGAAATTAATTAATATCTCCGAATTGCACGATCGATTCTTAGGTGCAATGAGATTATTTGACATTGAGAAGACGAGCTTTCGGAAGGTATAATTTTTATATTTGTGCCACCATTATTTTAGAAATTGGCCACAGAAAGGACTAGAGTCTTATTTTTTTGTAGTGAAATAGTATAAAGCTTCGGGCTTCACCAAGCCAATCATGCAGTTATTCTGACAACCCGTGAGGGTGTTACTACGCATGCAGTCATTCCGACAGTCCGTGAGGGGCGTAAGACTACATCACAGCACATCAGTATCCAGACAGCCATGTGGGGCGTAACTCTGCGTCACATCGAAGACAGTTACTAGTACTCCTTGAGGGGAGAAACGCTGTGTTACACCGCAGAAGTAATATCCGATAGCCATAGGCGTCGCAGTATTAACAACTTGCTTGCCTCCATAAGGAGTGGTAAAGAAGAAATTTAAAGTATCGCCGTATTGAAATATTAGGAAAATCCTAGTTACAGGATTTAGGCCCGACTGTATACAAGTTATAGTGAAAGTTCGTAAGATAAAGTCAGAGCAGGCTGCGAACGTCGGACTTAAAGGCGATAGGTCGTTAAATAGACGAACGAATATATCATAACGTACGGAAGTACCGTACCAGAAAGATAAACTGTTATCTAAATTAAAGAACCCAAAAAGGGAAGAACAGAATAAGGTTCGGAACGTATTTCAGAAACGTAGGAGTGCTAGAACCGATTAAATAAAGAAGCACGGAGAATATAAACATTTTCTCCAGAAAGCAGGCGAACTATTCTAAAAGTACTAGACTCGAGAAGTACTAGCTGCTATAAACTAAATCCATAGGTCATCGAGAGGTTATCGAGGAGACCTCGATCCGAATAGACTTTCGCTAGGATTGATAAACAGATCTACAAAGAAGCCGTTCAAGCTAGATAAATAGCCGGTTATCCAGGATAGGAGTAGAAGAATTTGGATTCCAGGGAACAGTAGATGTTTCGAGACTTTCGTATTCTGCAGGATAGGAAGCCGACATTGAATAAATTTCACCCTTGGAAACGGGAAATTAAGAGGTCACGTGTGATAGGCTCAGAAATACGGCCTAGTGATCAAGAATTGTGAAGTGTAAATTTATCAAGATTGTGTGTTAAATTAATATTTTTTGAGTGTTTATTATGTGTTCTAAAGGGACACATCAGTGTATAAAAATGTCGTCAATGTTAAGTGTCTTAAATATATGTCAAGAAGTGTTTGTACATAAGATGAATTCCTTTAATATGGAGTAAAAGTTCAAAGTGGGTCCAAAATGAAACACCGCACAAGAATAAAGATCATGGGACGATCTTAAAAACATGTGAGTACTGAATTTCCTTCTATTTTGGTTTCAGGAAATGGTTGTGTACAAATCCACCGGAGTTTTTGAGTAAAAGGGATGTGTTTTAAGAAATAAATACTGAATAAACAAGAACGCTGTCTGAACAATAATAGAAATTTGAGAAATTATAAATAATTATGTAAAGAATAAATCCCGTAGAGGAAATATGTGAATAAAAATGTTAATGTATTTAACAAATGTCATAAGAGCAAGCGAGATATCAGTAATTATCATGAATGATATTTAAATAAAGTAAAGTTGAGATATGAAAGAAATAGCTTTTGAGCTTGTGTAAAGAATAAAGATAATACTAATAACTAAGTATGGAAATATTAAATAAAGATCAAATAAATTGGTGTGAACATAAGAGCGTTAAAGCCTTAATATATGTGTAAGATATGATGTTCAAGGGAATGTTTTAAATGGGAGCGATTTATCGGCAACGGAAAAGATTAATATAAGAATTAAAAATAATATGAATTGTTACTAATGAGATTTATCAGTTCTTGGGAAGACATTTCGGCTTAAAATAATGCATAGCGCAAAGGAGCGCAAATAATATTAAAATGTCACGCTAGGAAAGCGTAGAAGTTAAAATACTTGGTAAATTACTTATGGAGGGTAGTTGATTGTAGTGAATTGATAATTGTATAAGTCCTCTATTTGTGACGTTGTATCACGAGGCATTGTGTATGTATTAAAAGGGAGCTAATGTATGGTATTATTGAGCGTATGTCATGTAGGCCACGGCCGACTTTAAATCGCGTCTTGTATAAGTCCTTTATAAGGGAATGGTTCCCGAGGCATGTGAAGAGATTCGAACTCAGAATCCTCTTATGATAAAAGCCCCTTAATTCTCCGTCGTCAAATGTGTATTAATCTTCCCCAATCAATGAGGACCCTCTCATAATTAATAAATGCCAAGGTTACGAAAGTGGTCTATGAACCAAAGAATATTTGTTTGAATGGATACAGTACAGTAAAAGCCCGGTCTCTCCCCAGGACTGAGTATAATGTGAAGGTTTGTTTTGAAAGCCTTGGAAAGGAGCTGCTAACGTGGGTTAGACAGAGAGTCGCCCGTCACCCTCTGTGTCATAAATCGCGCCCGAGTTAATGGCCTGGCTCTCTTAGAGTAAGGGTGGGCCGGAACCGTCTCGTAAGATGTAGTAAAGACACCGTGAGTGTTTAAAGTTGTTAAGGACCCGGGCGTTGAACCGAGGTCCTTGTAGATTGATATTTTCGTTTGCCTGTTCAGATCGTAGTTTCTTATGTGATAATGGTCTTATAAGACATAAGAGATAAATAACAATCCCTATTGTAATGATGTATGGAAGTAGGATTCCACGAGTTAATTGAAGGCAACTAAGTTTCGGGAGTAACTATAGTTTTTGACTGTGTCAAGTATCTTCACGCTCTGGAGTACACAAGTGATTTCCTGATTACCTTAATATATTTGTGAAAATAAAGAGAGATGATAACAGCTGAATGTGTGAACATGCCCAAAATATTGAGTTAGATAATTAACATAAATTTTTAAATGTAATTATACATTTGTTTGGAGGATTAAGAAAATATAAAAGAGTAGTATTTGAGGTGTACAAGAATGACACCATTATTATGTAAAGCAGGGAGCCAAAAGAGCTCGGAGTTATATAAGACTTACAGTTGATGCTTTATGGAAGTAAGACTAAGTAGGAATTGTTGGTTTATGTGGAAACCATATGTTTAAATACAATATTTGTTTTATTATATTTGTGATTCCTTGTTCATTTGGAACAAGTAGATGATTATGGGTCAGTAATTAAATTGTTAAAGTGTTTGTAGCGCCATTAATTTGATTAATTAAATGTGTTAAAATAGGAGTTGATTTTGTTGTTATTTTTGCAAGTGTATCCTCTAATTAATCCAAAATATGTGAGTCACAGAGTGGGGGAACTTACCGCTGCCCCGAAAATTCCGAATTGAGCTACGCTGGTATACTGTGATTGGCATATTTCTTGCTAAAAGGGCACAGTACAGAGGTAGCTATAGCAAAGGGCACCTCAGTGTCATTTTATATATTGCCGCCATATTGACAGAAACGTAATGGCGGCCACACAAATGTTCAAAGCTTAAATCGAATTACGACTAACCTAATCATCCGATCTCTACCAAATTTTGCATCAATATACCTTTATGGAGGGAGCATCATTTGACCAATCTAATACGTCATTAGACTAATAGTTTGCGTATGGCGGCCATCTTTGTGTCAAAATCGATTACCCCTATTAATTCGAACACGGTGAAACCGAATGGAACGAAATTTGGTACAGAGGTAGCAGTAGCAAAGGGCACCTCAGTGTCATGTTTTATATCGCCGCCATCTTGACGGAAACGTAATGGCGGCCACACAAATGTTCAAAGCTTAAATCAAATTACGATTAATCTAATCATCCGATCTCTACCAAATTTTGCAACAACATACCTTTATGGAGGGAGCATGCTTTGACCAAAAGAATAGGTCATTAGCCTAATATTTTGTGGATGGCGGCCATCTTTGTTTGAAAATCGATTCCCCCTATCATTTCGAACACGGTGAAACCGAATGGAACGAAATTTGGTACAGAGGTAGCACTAGCAAAGGACACCTCAGTGTCATGTTTTATATCACCGCCATCTTGACGGAAACGTAATCGCGGCCACCCAAATGTTAAAAGCTAAAATGTAAATACGACCAACCTAATAATCTAGTCTCTACCAAATTTTGCAACAACATATCTTTATGTGGAAAGCATATCCTGACCAAACTGCAAGATCATCTGCCCAATAGTTTGCAGATGGTGGCCAAGTATGTGTAAATCCATTCCCCATATCAATTCAAACACGGTGAAACCGAATTGAATGATTTTTTTTTACAGAGGTGCACTAGCAAAGGGCTCCTCATATTCATGTTTAATATCCCTATAGCACGTTGTATTTCAACAAGCTACTACAACCAACATTCAATTATACTCCTTGAAAAGGACAAAGAGTTATAACAATACCCATGCATTTAGGAGAAAGTAGGCTATATGTTCTTTACTGAACATCTTGTTTTTCATATCAGTGAATTTCACAAGTAAGTTTTCCTGTAGGAAATTCGTTAATTCGTCTTTTCCTCTTTTTTCTTCCAATTCTTCTTCTCGTTCAAGCCTACGTCAGCAACAATAGCAGAGCCAGATAGCGGCCAGGATGAGATTACGGTAGATCAAATCAACGATTTTAGGTGAAACTAAAAAAGACAAAGTTAATGCAGCAATGCGTATTTAAGATATAACTAGAATGTACGCTTGTTGGCAAATGCTAAATAAGAGACGCATTTCAAGCTACTGAACGTTGATAACGAGCTCCGTTGGTCTGGGCTTTCAATTTCATGGCAAAACAAAAGATAAGATTCAGCCTCCAGGTAAACATGAGAGGAACCATCAACTGCAGTTGTCTTCAACAGTTACATTTCAACTGGAGAAATGACCCTGAGCTACAAGACGCTTTCAAAAATTGAGAATTTCTTAAATAAATTGTTTAATTACTCAAAAATAATTAAATATTAATTAATTAATATATATATTATTCAGCCCTCTGGTTTAAACTGCAAACCAAATAAAGAACGAATTTCCAAACTATAGAGAGCCTACAGGATCACTTGGAACAGATATAATAAAAATCAATACTCGGAGAGCAAAACTTAGTGTTAATATTTTGCAAAAGTTCCGCCTAATCAATACCTTTATTGTATTATATATAAATGATCACTTAGTGGTCATTGGTACATGTTTCGAGGCCTAATTGTTTTGGCCCCTTAATCAGCCGATATAGATAAAATGTCAAGGCAAACAGGTGGTTGGATAGCATAACACTAATAAATATTCCCTTCAATAATCCTACTATGGTGCACCATAATGAAAGGTGCGGGCCCCGTGGTGTTGGGATAGCGCGCCTGCCTCTCACCCGGAGGCCCCGGATTCGATCCCTGGCTCCGTCAGGGATTTTAAAACTGACCTGAGGGCTGGAACGGGGTGCACTCAGCCTCGTGAGGACAATTGAGTAGGTGTCTGACGGTGAGGCAGTGTCCCGGTCACGAAAACCAAGATTAACCACCGAGGGGACCCGACGCGCTGACCACGCATCACCCCAATATCTGCAGGCCAATTGGCTGGGCAGTGGTCGCTTGGTAGGCCTAGGCTCTTCAAGGGCTCTAGTGCCACGGGGTTAGTTTTATAATGAAAGGTGAAAGATGTTTACCCCAAAGATACATAAGGAAATAAAATACATAAATAAATAAATAAATAAATAAATAAATAAATAAATAAAGAGAGAAAGAAAATAGGAAGAAGGAAATAGTTGAAATTTGAAAGAAAAAAAAAACAATGTGAACACACACTAAAATTTCACCCTTTCTTGCTGATCACTGAAATTGTGCACTCTTCATGTAGGCAAAATCTTCTGAAATATGTGGCGACAGTAACACATTTGAAGATAAACCACACGCTGTGTTGTGGCTTGCAGATGTCAACGAAACTACAATGGCTCAGCTCTGTAGCAGTTCCACCTCAATTAGGCCTCGATACAAGTACCAATGACCACTAAGTGATCATTTATATATAATACAATAAAGGTATTGATTAGGCGGAACTTTTGCAAAATATTAATACTCATTGTTTCATCAATACGGAACCAGAATAAACCATTCAAATACTAAAATAAAGAGCAGAACTTAGACACTATAATGCAGTAATCAAACAGAAGCGTTATATGCATCGGGAACCTTAATCATTGGTGGCGGATATTTAACCAAAGTTATAGAGAAACAAGAAAGGAAAATTTTTCAAAAAGTTTTGTCCCAGTTTGTATAGAGGGAATATGGAAGAAAAAAACATCCCAGGGAATATATTGTCAATCTGAAATAAATCCCTCACTTTGTTCGGAAAAGATGATTGAAATTTTATGGACACATTAGTAGAATGAATAATAACAGACTAACTAAAAGAATTCTCAACCTGGTTCTTTCATTAAAAAAGTGACAGTCAGAAAGACTAGACTTTGTATCATTTTAAATGCTACAAATGCTGAAATATGCTATAAAGGCTGGAGGTTTCTCGCTTCGCTCGAAGCCAAAGACTCTTGATATGTTAGAAAATTATCTGCATAATACTTATCTTGCTTTATAATACTTAACCTTGTTTCAAATAACTCGTGAACGGCATGTACAAACCAAGGGCAAAGCAAAGTCAAGCGCGCGGGATGCCGCCATGCTCACCAGAGCGCGCGGGGACGTGCCCCTTCCATCCAGTCTAAAAACACATTGAAGATAGAGATAGAGATATGCTCTCGCGGACCTTTTTGTAGAACTTTTCATGCTGACCAATTCTTACGCTCATAGTATTGTGCCCTTTCAGCAAGAAATATGCAAATCACAGTATGCCAGCAATGCTCAAATCGGGATTTTCGGGGTTATGGTATGTTCTCCCACTCTGTGACTTACACATTTTGGATTAAATAGAGGATACACTTCCAAAATAATAAACAACAAAATCAACTCCTACTATAAAACATTTAATTAACCAAATGTATGGCGCTACAACAATATAAACAAATAACATACTGACCAATACTTCTAACTTGTTCAGAGTGAACAAGGAATACATAAACAAACAAAGGTTAAATCAAAATAAATGCTTTCCTATAAACCAACAAACTTACATCTCTTTTCACTTCCATAAAGTATCCCTTTAAAATTCAATAATCAAGAGCTCCAATAGCTCGATACTTTTACATACTCTGTGTTATTCTTATACAACACCTCACTTCCTATTATATGAGTATCTTATAATCAAAACAATATGTAATTCTTATTAAAGTACTGTTACTCCTTCACTTAAATTTTTGGGCTTTTCACAATGTTCTTATGTTACCATCTCTCTCAAGTTAACAAATTCACTACAGTGATTGGGAAAACACTTGTGTACTCCCGAGTTATAGAAGACTACTTGAACATGTCAAAAATTAAGGTCACTCCCGAATTCTAACTGTCTTCACTGAACTCGTGAATTCCTACGTCATATAACATTACATTAGGAATTTATTATTATCTGTCTTAAAAGACCACTATCTCATAAGAAAGCAACAATCTGAACTTGCAAGCGGTATCTTTCATCTACAAGAACCTCGGTTCGAATCCCGGGTCATTAACAAACTCTAAACACCCATGGTGTATTATTACTTTAAACAGACGGTCACCCGACCTACCGCACTTCCGTTAATAGTAAGGGTCGGACCGTACCACTCAGCGTGATTTATTGTCCGGGAGCAGGACCCCAAGTCTCGCCCACAGAGACCGGCTACATTCTGCTTTAAACAGCTATTTCTTATACGCAGTTCTTTGAACAGACCTGGCTTTTCATTCATTTATTTTAACAACATTATTTAGGTTCATAGACCACTCTCGTAACCTTGGCATTTATTAATTATGAAGTGTCCTCATTGGTGGGTAAGAATAATTCAATATAACAACAATATTTAGGGGCTTCACACAGACGACCCTGGGTTCGATTCTTTCACTGCCTCGGGAACCACATCCCATACTGGAGGACTTATCAACATTTGCGACTTAGGGCGACCTTTGTCTAACCTGCGCTCATAATACAATAAATAGCACCCTTTTATAAAATACACACAACTGCCTCGTGATCACATCACTATATGGAGGACTTATCATAGCTCAATTACCGCAATCAACTGCCCCTCATAATTAATTTACCAAGTATATTTAGGTTCAACGCCTTCCTAGCGTGACAAATTACTTCAATGCGCGACATGCGCTATACATTACTTTACGGCCAAGTGTCTTCCAAAGAACTGATAAATTCAAAATCAATATTTGCTCTACATTCAATTTTTATATTAATCCTCTCCCGTGGCAATAATCGCTATACTTTAAGACCATGTATTCACAACATGTATTTATTCCTTTACAGGAGCTCAAAAGCTACTACTTTCATATACTTCAACTTAATCTTCATTTATATAATTGTTATTATTATTATTATTACGCTTGCTTTCATATAATTCAATCATTTATCAAATACACTGATATTTTTTATTTCATACATTTCCTCTAAGGGATTTATTCATAATTCAAAAACATCCCTATTTCTCATTCTCAGGTGGATTGTACACAAATATTCCCCAACACATAACATAATGAAATGGTTACTCACATGATAGGACGGTCATCGACCGTATTTTCCAACGATGTTTCATCTCGCCCACTTAATGTGTTTTAAGCCACCTTGATTAATCCCATTTCACACAATGACATTTCTTGACACACATATAACTTATATACCTTAAACACTGGTAACATTTTGAATACAATTCTGTATTCTTCTATTGTACACAATAAAGTTACTAAAAAATTACTATGCTAACACAAATTTTATATATTTACATTACACTGCTTCGAATCACTGAGGCTTTGATTTGGCCTTACACACGTGATTTCTTGCTTCCCGTTTCCAAGGGTGAAACTCTTAGATGTCGGCTCCCTATCTGGTAAGAAGTTGAAAGTCTCGATCAATCTACCCCTCCCTGGAACGGTAATTCTTCAGATCCGGTTTCCTGACTATTCGGCTTTTATTTTTAACTAGCTCGAAGTCGTTTCTCTCTATACCCTATTTAGTTTGTCTAGATACAGTTTGTCCTATTTACGGCCTCTCGAATATTTATCGGTGACCTATGATTCTCGAGCATTTACTGCTCTTCCTTACTGCTTTTAATCACTGTTCGTTTGTCTCCAGTGAGACAATGTCTTGGATTAAATTTTCCCTTATTATTTTCTTCGCTCTAGACCCTATCTTATTCAGAATACTAGGCGGCACTTATTTCGTCGACCCTGATCGGGTTCTTTAACTTTTAATAAAACTGTTCGTTTCTTTATCTTTGGTACTTCAAGCGTTACGATACTTTCAGTCGTTTTACTAAACTGTTATTTGAAGACCTATCACCTGTTATTTTAAGTTCGCAGCCTATTTTGACTGTAATACGGAACTTTCACTATAAGACTGATACTGGCGGAACTAAATCCTGTACTAGGATAGACACGGCGATACTATGATGATACTTCTCGGCCACTCCCTATGGGTGCACGTTGGTTGTCGATGCAGCGACGCCCTCGGGCTGTTTGAAACTGCACGATGTGATGCAGCACCTCTGCACGAGGTCTGTTCTAAACTGCATGATTTGTCTGGCACGGCCAGGGCTTTTATACAAATCGGCGACAAAACGATAAAATCCATGTCTTTTTCATAACCAACTTTTGAAACAATGGTCGCACACTTTTAAAAATTATATCTCTGGAAAGCTGGTTTTCTAAACGTAAACTGATTTCTTTGTACGTGAAAATCGATCGTACAATTTCGAGATATTAAATGAAATTTACTCTTGAGGTACTTGGGTGTTGAGGTTGATTTTTAATCCCCTCCATCTTGGGTCTCGGGGAACTTTTTATGACGTATGGCCACGTTTGCACTTCTTTTCTAGGCAATTATTAAAACCTTTTTCTCCACACAAAAATCTCTATTCCGAAATGATCCACAATGATGTATTTCTTTAGTTAATTATATGCTCGCAAGTGCTTTAAATCTAATTATTCTTCTTCTTGCACAACTGCGACGATGCCAATTTACTGCAACGTAAGATCAATTTCCGAAACATGCTCGCAGTCACTCCGAACGGAAAGTTCCACTCGTTCTAATTATAGCCATGATCGGCTCCTATCGGTGCGTCATGCGTGATATCATTTCCTGGCCACCTGGACCCTTACTTCTTGCACAACGTTATGCTCGCCCTCCTGTATAAAATCTTTCTATGTTCCTCTGAAGACTGTATATTTCCTTCCTTCTTTTTACCATAATACATGGATTCGACCCCTTGAACCAATGGTACATGGGTTCAGTATATTGATATTTTTAATGGTTTGCCCAGCGTAAGCTTAAGCGCACGGACGCCAAGTTTGTTTTCGACTTTTTCACTGAAATCGTTACTGCTTGGCTTCCTTGGATCATACAAAAATTATTTTCTACAGAATCTTTCCTCGAGATATGCTTTACAGAATGGTGAAAACCGCATCAAAATCCATCCAGTGGTTCTCGAGATTACCCGTGACATCCAAGAATCGGGGATTTTTGTCTTATACTAACGAAGTAGAGATTATCGGGGAACACATGCACCAAGCGGTACTATGACGTCACACACCTCAGTGCATCTGGGTACATTTCGTCCCGTCACCGTAACGAAACGCCAGACTCCAGCGTAACGACGAAGTCGACAACATCTCAGAAGACATTGTACGTGACATACGTAAATACAGAACCAGAATTGACAATCACCAATTTGGAGACAATTTGACCAGAGTCACTATAACTTGGACAGAAGAGCGAAGAAAGAAGCTCAGCGAGAGAATGCAGAGGTTTTGGGAGGAAAAGAAGGGCAACAGATCAGCTAAGCAAGTTCAATCGTGCTCCTGAGTAGGGCATAACGATGTAAAAGAATAATATATTAATGTATTTAGTGCTGATGAAATTGATAATTAAGCCTTAAAATTAACAGTTAAATTTTTATTTTATGTATTTATTTAATTACTGTATTTATTTACTGTTGATCAATTGATTGTTAATTTTAAGTATTTATCGTTAATGTCATCATATCTGAATACTAGACTGCATACTAGATTACAGCGTCCCAAATAAGCCATGTTCAACAGTTACTCCGCACAGATTTTTGACATACAGTATAAAGACATGCATCCTCGTGCATTGAGACTCCAGCCATCATAGATGAAATGTTATAAGACCGAGTTGGACATGATGAATAATGAGAAGTTGAAAATGGATGCAGGAATAATGATATTTCTGCTAGACCGAGCCAGTACATCTACAGTATAATTATCGATTTGAATTTGTTAGTTGCTAATTCGATTAAGTTAAGTCTTAGTCTGAATGGGTATTCTGTCTCAGTTTGACGTTGAAAAGATGTATATTACCGCGAATTATCTCGAAGAGTGTCGCCCCGTAATATGCCAATGTATTTTGGTTATTTCAAAAATTATAGCGTAGAAGAAAACGAATTTATTACTAGAGAAATATTCGTATGCGCTTCTTATAATTCACCCCCTTTACGTTATTTGACAAGTGATCCGTGATGGGCCAAGAAGAGTATAGGCTAATATTTTAAAAGGTTTTTAAGGTAATAACATGCTGTTTAAAAAAATGTCAGTCCTGTTTCTTACAGAACCTGGTCACATTATTATAATAAAGTATTGGTACACGTTTGTGGTGGTGTTTTCTTCGTGTTCTGCTGTTCTCTATCCTCTGATATCCTAAATCGGGCCATTTATTATTATTTTCTTGGTCTATCCCACAGACATTTGTTATGTACCTGCCTATTTGTTGGCATATTTATGTATGCAATGGATCGTTGCTAGTTGCACGAAACCAGAGGCTCTTCTTTTCCAGGGCGAATGAATTGTTAATTTACCCATTATAGTGAAGATTATGTCAAATCCACAAATATGTTATCAGAAGCCATTTAGTCCAACAGAAGAAACATCAATTTAATTGACGGTACAGTTCTGAGATGGAAAAGACCAGTAAAACATACGAAAATAGCTTAAATACATTTATATTTATACTACAGTATTTATATACAAATTTCTACTATTAAACCTCTGGGCTGAACTTGCTGGCGATGAATCTCCACAGTTGATTGACCTTCGCTAACCGACAGTAGTGGCTACGCTGGCTAAAGCGCGGCGTTAGGTCATGGGGCCAAGCTCTCTGCTGACTCGGTAGACGCGTGGGTTCGAGCCCCACCGTCGGCTGTCCTTGAAATGGTTTTCCGTGGTTTCCCCATTTTCAACATCAGGCAAATGCTGGTACAGTACCTTCTGACAGGCCACGGCCGCTTCCTTCCACATCCTTGCCCACTATCATCCATTCATCTCATCTCTCATCCCGACGCGCAGGTCGCCCACGGGCGTCGACTAGAAAGACCTGCACTCGGCCTCTCAGGGGGCTACACGAAAAAAAAAAACCTTCGCTAATGGTTTGTTTGTTATCACGTAGCAGACTTCCCTCAAGCTGAGTTAACTATCCTCATTAGAGGGAGAAAATCCTTACGAACGCTAGAAGTAAACTGACGCTTTAATTAGCACTTAACATCAGAAGCCATCCTTAGGGCTGATTGTTTCCCAACAGCATGCACCTCTTAACCTTCTTAGAATGGTGTGATGAAAATAACTTGTTGGCTTTAAACGATCAATATTTGTTTACACAGGAAATAGTATGACACAGAATTCCGTTATTTCTGACTACAGATGTCCGTCTGGACTCCCCTTATTCGGCTATATAGAGGACAGAAGATTGCAGTTTTCATTTTACTAGGAAGAATCAAACCTGTAGTGTCTGATCTGCAAAAAGTTTCGAATTGTGATTCATGATTTCAGTTAACATAACGTCTGAAATTGACTCAGCATTAATGTTCTCGCCTGTTGATCCCAAGGTTGCAAGATCGAATCTCGGTGGCATTTGGGGGTTCACAAATGCGAGGGAGCCATGTCAGCAGATTTAAGGGCACGTTAAAGATCCCCTTCGGAGCAATATTCTGGCACACCGGCGTCTCTAAAAGCCACAGTAGCTAAAAGCGACGTACAACCAATAACATTATTAGAAATTGAAAGTCTTCGTGTTTCAGTACGTTGTAAATGTGTTCAGCACAGATGGATAAGTGATGCATTGTTAGCTATGCTGTGTGAGAGTAGTTAGTAATTGTTGTTTTAAGGGGTGGAACTACAAGGTCAGTAGCCGCAGATAATAAATTTACTGTGGAGCAACATGTTAGCCCGGAGCTGTACAAAACACTCTGAAGCCACTAACAGTTCAGAGGGAATCGATGCATCTCTTGGTAAGTGATGTAGTTCTTGTTGATTGATTTAGGGGCTTTGCGACATCGTGATCATGTAGCCCCGTGTAATTGGGTGTGTGTATAATTTGTCTGAATATCTGTCTTATTATGATGGCTGTATTCAGTGCTTGATTTGTAAAAGAAGAGGTTCCGGTAATGTAGGCTACTAGGTTGTGGTGGGATGGGGGCTTTATGGAATATTGAATTATAGATATCTAAAAACGATAGTTTTACGCTTTTCTGTACACCTTTAAAAATTAATCACATTTTTTTAAATACCTAGATATCCAACATTCCGGCAAACCCCACACCCCAACTCTTTGTTATGTACAATAAGCCAACTGTAGTTTTTACAAAACTCGTTCTTTTGTTCTCAAGTCCAACAGCCTGGCCACGGTTTATCACCTCCTTTGATGTCGTCATTAGAAGAAGATGAAGTAACGCTGGAGGATATAAGCTGTGTTGACCCCGGTTGATCTAATTCTATTGGAAGTGTCGTGCATTTTTCAGTTTCTTCGTCAAGTTTTGGTTTCTTCGGTTTATTACAATAATTAGTTATTTTATGCATTGTAAAGGCACGTACACGTACAACAACACACGATTAGCGAAATGTACGCACTTTGATTCCAAAACACTACACGATTAAACAGAACAAAACAGTAAAACAGTGACAGGCAGTCGAATGTTCTGACTGAACTGACATTGACGGCTAAGTGAAAGCTGAACTGTTGCGCGGAAAGGGAGGGGAAGGTTAAGTCACCTAGCACCTTGCGTACGGCTAGAAGTACAGTTCAGTCAAAGACCAAGTTGACCTTGACTTACAACTAACGTTCCACAGTTCAAAAGTTATGTTTATATTCAAACTTTTCCCCCGATCGGAGGTTTCGGTACGGTGTACCGGCGCATACCGTCACAAATCTAGCACTGGCTGTATTCTTCTCAGGGTGCCTGTCCGCTTCGAACGTTGGCGATCATTCTGGCTATGGTGTCTTTATTGGTCGAAATCCGGAACAATTCGGTGGATGATTTTCCGAACCATGCTCTGTGGTTGGCAAGCCAGGAAATTCATCTTCGTCCTGGGGCTCGTCTGCCTTCTATATATTTTCCCTTGCAAAATGCATTGCAGTAGTTCGTACCTGCCTGTGTTCCTCATTATGTGACCCAGGTATTGAAGCTTACGGCATTTAACAATATTGACTATTTATTGGGTTGTATTCATCTTTCGTAATACTTCTTGGTTGGTAATCTTATGAGTTCATGGCATTAGTGTGTATATAATATGACATTCATGTGAGGATTGGGAAGGAGGCGGCCGTGGCCTTAAGTTAGGAACCACCCGGCTGTTATCAGGAGTAGAAGTGGGAGACCATGCACAACAACTTCCAAGACGACTGGGGTGGGAATTGAACCATCGTTCTCTCAGTTTTGCCACACGATGCTGAGTGTACTCCATTCCAGCCCTCAGTTCAGAATTACATTTCTTGGCTGAGCTTACAATCAAACCCGGGCCTCCGTGGTGACAGTCAAGAATGTTAGTCACTACGCAATGAGACGGCCTTGGTAAGTGAGAGTATCTCGCAACAGTCCTTCATTTCTGAGGAATTGTGCGATACTTTCATTTCTACTGCTACTCCACTAAATTGAAAGCGAAAAGTTTCCAGCAATTTTGGAGAAACATTCTCATCCCCGTAAAAACCATCATCATCATCATCACTGGCACGACATGACAGCCCTCTGTGGGCCTTGGCCTTCTGAAGAAGTTTTCCCCATTGTTTCCTGTTAAGTGCTGAGCTCCTCCAATTCTTGATTCCAATTGTCTTTACATACTCTCTCTCTCCATCTTCCCACCTTAGCTTTGGTCTTCCGACTTTCCTGGTTCCTTCTGGCATTGCATTCAATAACCTCTTTATCATTCTGTCATTAGCACGCAGCACATGTCCTGCCCACTCCAACCTTCTGATCTTCATACATTTTACAATATCTGATTCATTATATACAGGGTTATTCACCTAAGATGTTACCCGCCAATATCTTCTGAACCGTTAAAGATTTCAATATTCTGTTTCCCCTTTTGGAATGGTGCTAAGGGGCTCATACATTAACTTATACTGTTTTGTCCTATCATTGTGAATAACTGAGATATTGGTACCTACTTCGTTTTTCTTAATGGAACTATACTATTTTTTTCATACAGGGTAAATGATTTCACTGAGACATATTCAACGGTGTTATTATTTCCCAATTCGGACGAGTACTTTTTGAGAAATCTAGGGTTTAAAAATTGTGCTAGGCCCCGCCTTCTTTCGGTGACGCGTTGTATGAGAGCGAATGGCTAGTGCATAGCTTGTTGGTGCACTTAAATAGCGTCACAGTTGTAGTCTGTTTCAAAACAAAATGAATATCCTGTAATCAAAATCGTAGTCGTTATTGTCGGAGTATGGTATTTTGGGAAATGTAAATAAGTGATGAAAAGAAATTGAAAAATGAAGTTTCATTATTTGTTGTCTAATAAATTCTTCCGTCACTTGATGTTTGGAATAGTGGGACGATTTAACAGATGGTGGCATACATTGCTTTTAATTTCCTATAACATGTAGAATAAATAGGGTTATTCACCTAAGATGTTACATGGAAATAACTTCTAAACCATTAAGGATATCGGTATTCTGATTTCATATGCGTAAATGATACCCAGGGGATGGAAAATAATGTGCTACGGTATTTGTTCTAATGGGGTAAGTAATAACCGAGATATTGATACTGTCTCCATATTTTGAATGGAACGGCACGAATTCATACGGCTGGTCTAAAAGTTCAACTGCGTACAAGTTTAAGTACGGTATCTAAGTATTTTCAAAATCGGACAGTTACTTTTTGAGATATCAATAACAACAACGTGCGCTGTTGTGCATGCCGCATCAGACAGGTTCGTGGGTGTGATTCCAGCCACAGGACGGATACCAGGCATGTACTGTAAACTATCGTACACATAATGTGATGTACCGTAACATACCCTGGGTGTGCAACGTTATTGTATGACTGGCGAACTCACCACACACACCCAAGCAAATGGGGCTACCTGACCACGCTATCAAAGCAACGGGAATGAAATACTGTAACAGCAAACTGTCACTCTTCTCCGTACTGTGACCATTTAGATGAGGGCCACAGATTGTTTTTCTTAGAGGAACCACCTGTTTGAAGTACGCGCGGAGCTGAGGTATTTTGTTTCATCAAGTTAACGCTAGATGGAGAGAGCGTCGATATGAGAGGACTCATATGGTATTTTTACGAATTTCTATGTGAAGAGGTTGAACCACCAAAACATCGGCGGAACATGCAGTATTCATTACTGGCAAAATTACCGAAGAGATCAAGAGAATCCGTCGTTTGGATCAGAAGATATTGGAGTTGAAGAAGCCAGGCGCAAGGATTATTTTTCGCATCGGAGTGGCTGAAGGAAGTAGGCCGCACGCCACAGGTGAAGCAGAGAGGCGAGAACGAGATAGTGACTAACACCGCGTGCTCAAGGTCTACGTGCTTGGCAGATATTTTGTGTTGAATGATGCCAGTCTTATAAGAGTTGGAAGGCATTCAACGTATATGATGGGGGCCTTAAAACCCAGATATCATAAATAAGCTAGAGGGGCAAGCCATTGTTTTGGTGTGTGCAAAGTATTGGGAAATTCCTTACTCATCTAAGGAATATAGCCTATAAACTAGAAATGGTGCTAGCATGCTGCGTAAACCACTATGAAGATTGTCAGTGTATCGTTCAAACAGCAAGGCCACAAGCAGATACCGTCCGCGAGGATCGAAAGGAAAACAGTATTGGTTGAAACATGATTTCATACCCGGAGTTGATATTTTAGAACGGGAAGTGAACCAGTCGAGTTAGGAAGTTTTCTGTGGCACAAAGCTGCAAGTGTTAGCTTGGGACTCGAATACTTTTAACATTATGTTGCCAGACATGCATCATAGTAGTTCGAAAATGGTAGATCGGACCGTCTCCATGAAGTGTTAAAAGAGCTGGAGGTAAGATGTCATGGGATTGTTGGGAACATCTTCCGGAATAATGGAGTATGGGCGAGTAGGGACTCGGAACATCTGTCCACTGGAAAGAACGTGTGCCAGCCGGCCTACATGGATTCTACAGCAGAAGGACTATTCCTACAAGATCTTCACGATGTAAGCCAACTTTATTATTAAGTAGCTAGTGTATTGCATTCTCAATTTTGACTATACTGTCTGCCAAGTAGGTTTACGCTTATGGATTTTTATTTCAAGACGTTATTGCACATTTGAAGATTAATCAGCCGAGATATTTCGAATGGATCTCTTTGATGGAAATCTAGTGCGTTTGGGATGTCAACCTGATAAGCTTCGATATAGCAGTAGGCTATTGTGTGGAAGTTATTTTACACCATTCCACGCCTAAACCTTATGTTAGGGGACTTTGAAATAATATTTGGATTTGTTCATAATCGAATGATTTATAATAAATGTATTTGTTTAAAATATTTTCTCGATTTTGTTAATAATTTCTTCTTTTGAATATGTTGATAGATGAGGAATGTGGATAGCCACATTACGTTTAAATATTATTCCTTGGGAATAATAATTTTTATTTGAATTTAAAATAATTGTAAAATATTTTCTCGTTGTAAATGAAGTTGAGATATGACATCGGAAAGCTGTGTGACTGATAGTCGAGCCATAATGATAATAATTATATGTAAATGATTATATTGTTTGGAACTTTTTCCAATAAGAATGAATAATAATAATAATAATTCTTGGTAATAATAACGGTTAATCATTGGAGGAATAATGGATGGTAGTTGATATTATGGGAGTTGATTTTGATTGGATGGACATGCCGAAAGCGTGATCTTTGATATTGGGAACGGAAGGTCATTCATATACGAATTTTTGTATAAAATGAGGAGCTATGTATTGGAATTATGCGACAGTTTAACCGAGGTGTGTTGGGGCAGACTTTAAAAGTTTATTACACCTATGCGAAAGGCCGAGATATTTGAATTTTGTGAGGGAGCGCATGATCCCACGTGTTGGTTGATCAGAAGCCATTGAACCCAGCCTGCGTAGCTGAGGGGTCGTTATAAAAATAAGATTATAATGGTCAAATGTGAAAATAAAATATGAATTAATAATGGATGTTTATAAAGTTGAGTTGAGGGTCAAATAATTGCTCCATGCTCAAATATGATTAAAAGGAGGACAATGTAGTCGCTCATATGGGAAACTAGTGGCCGATCGTTGGTGAATTTGTACATTCCTAGACTGTTGTATAGTCGCCCGCATGGTGTAGTCGTTTATATTTGCATAAGTTGATGTCTCGTCCTAGTTTTTGATGAAGGCCTTACCGTGTCCTATTTAACGAATTGATAGCATGAGAGGCATTTTGTCTAGAGATTGGTTGGTGTATTGAAAATTTTAAGCTGATAGCTGATTGAATTTATGGATCCATTAATTTTCATAAAATGCCAATGTGGATTATTCTAAATAATATTTTCTTTTGCAATGAATTAAATTGAAATAAATAACATAAATAAATGGAATTACATGCAGATTATCAAAGAAGTTAAATCGAAGCGATTAAATCAGAGGATTAATATTATGTGAATTGGTGAATAAAATTTATTTTTGGTGACATAGAGGAAATGTCAGAAGTTCAGTCGATGTTTAAAGATTGATAAATGCTGCCTTGGGGTTTTTGTTTTTTTGATTTCACGCCGTTTTGGGAATGTGATTTCCCTGAATTAAGTTGAAGATGTGTGAATTTCCCCCCCCCCCCCCCCCCCCCAGAGGTTGAAACATTTCAGGGAAAATATGACTCAAGTGATACTCTTGTAAATATTAAAATCATGGTGTCAGGATGGACTGATATTTTCCTGCACATCAGTGATAATTGTACAGTTAAAATAATTCAGTGAAGCAGATGCTGAGATGGACTAATGATTTCCTCCGACATCAGTAATTATTTTTTAGAATAGTGAATTTACTTTTGGATGGAGGCTGAAATTACTTTATTTTGTGCGTTATAAATTTGTATGTAGATAAGGGACCAAGGGGGTGCGTAGGATGTTTTTATTTTCAGGTCTGGAATTTTAGATTTCTCCCTTGGGGATTATTGTATTCAAATAGGACCAGCAGACAGTTAAATTAAACTGAGGTATTTTAAGAAATTGGTGTTATTCACAAATTATTTGCACTACCTTCCATCCTTTATGGAGTGCGAATTTCGATATCCGTCCGGCTGATTTTTGATTAGAAGCTTTTGCTTTGCTATACTCAGTTTGACCCCGAGATTGTTTTTTTTTTTTTTTTTTTTGAGTCTTATGCTCGGCGTATGTTGAAATTCATACTCGTGTGCACGTGGGACTTCGGTCAAACGGTCACAGTACCCCGTCGACTTTCTTAATCACGTGTAGCGGCTTGGATTTTTAGTTGTCGCTGTGGTGGTCCGAGTTCAATTCCCGGCTCTGATAAGCAATTTAATTCCGGTCGGAGGACTGGAACGGGGTACACTCCACCTCGTTAGGGAAACTGAGAAGATGTCGGTTCGATACCCATCTCAGCTATCCTGGAAGTTTTTTTTTGACGTGTGGCCTCCTGAGAGGCCGAGTGCAAGTCTTTCTAGTCGACGCCCTTGGGCAACCAACGGTCGGGTTGAGAGATGGAATGGATGAAGATGAATGAATTTGGGCAAGGATGTGGAAGGAAGTGGCCGTGACCTATCAGAAGGTACCGTCCCAGCATTTGCCTGGTGTTGAAAATGGGAAACCACGGAAAACCATTTCGAGGTCGGCCGACGGTGGGGCTCGAACCCACGCGTCTACCGAGTCAGCAGAGAGCTAGGCCCCATTACCTAACCCTGCGCTTTAGCCAGCGTAGCCACTGCTGTCGGAATCCTGGAAGTGTTCCATGGTTTCCCACTGCTACTCCAGGCAAATGTCGGGAGGGTTCCTTACTGACGACAACGGCCGCCTCCGTCCCAATTCCTCACCTAAATTAGGAATACAGTACACCACTACAGACACCACAATAACACAGGTTATCAGACACTTTCTAACATAAATACAGTACACACATACCCAAGTCACGTACGTCTGGAGAGGTCGCCTCCGTGGTGTAGTGGCCAGCGTGCATAGCTGCCACCCCGGAGGTCCGAGGTTCGATTCCCGACTCTGCCACGATCAAGCGGTCAAGCTGTTGGCCTCTCACCAAGGTGGTCTGGGTTTCGAAGTGAAATGCCATGTCTTGTGGTTCGGATTCCATGTAAAAAGGATGACCCGAGGCTCATAATCACAAGATTCACGGTCACGTAAAACTACAATCTTCCTTCCTTCCTTTAATGGTTTAGACGTTATTTCCGTGCAACATCTTAGGTGAATAACCCTATTTATTCTACATGTTAAGCCACCACCGACAGTAGTGGCTACGCTGGCTAAAGCGCAGCATTAGGTCATGGGGCCAAGCTCTCTGCTGACTCGGTAGACGCGTGGGTTCGAGCCCCACCGTCGGCCGTCCTTGAAATGGTTTTCCGTGGTTTCCCATTTTCAACACCAGGCAAATGCTGGGACGGTTCCTTCTGACAGGCCACGGCCGCTTCCTTCCACATCCTTGCCCAATTTCATTCACCATCATTCATTTCATCTCTCATTAACTCCTCTCATGAGATTGGCGTCAGGAAGAGCATCCGGCCGTAAAAACCATCGCCACAAAGACTTCCATCGCATCTCATCCCCGACCCCGTTGGAAAACGGGAATAATAAGGGGTAGACATACATTCTACATGTTAAGCCACCATCTGTTAAATCGTCCCATTATTCCAAACATCAAGTGACGGAAGAAATAATCAGACAACAAATAATGAAACTTTATTTTTAGCCTATTTTCAATTTTGAAAAAATAGGCTTATGGGATCACCTTTTGTCCGTGTGTGTGTGTGTGTGTGTGTGTGAGGTGTGTGTGTGTGTGTGTGTGTCCCTAATAACTTTAAAACGGCTGGACCGATTTCAATGAAACTCTCTAAGTTCATAGTACTATTCCGGGCGACCTCGACCGTGCCACTAAAATGTTGTTACGTCTCACCAATCCAACATGGCGGCTGTGCGAAATATTTCACCAGCATTCAATATCTCCAAAACTGTTACCGAGATCACCCTGTAATTTATTACAATGATAAAGGAAACTACTAGAAGTTCACCTATGTGACTTTTGAAACACTAGTAACTACAAAACCAACATGGCGGCCACGCGAATTTGCGACTTTTAAATAGACGTTTCTCGCGATTTAACCAACCAAACGCAATAAAACTTGGTACAGTATATGTTTATACACATTGTAATGCACCGACATCTAACTTGGTTCAATTGTTTATATAACCACAAGATGGCGGATGAGCGAAATATTTCACCGGCATTCTATATCTCTGAGACTATTAGCTGTATCACCCTGAAATTTTATACGGAGATAAAGGGCACTACTGAAATTTCACCTACAAGACTTTCAAAAAGCGGTTAACTACAAAACGAACATGGCAGCCAAGCGAATTTGAAAATTTTAAATAGACCTTTCTCGCGATTTAATGTTCCAAACGCAATGAAATCTGGTACAGGAAATGTTTATACACATTGTAATACACTGGTATCTAATTTAGTTCAATTGTTTTCATAACCTCAAGATGGCGGCTGTGCGAATTTTAAAATTAAATTTTTATTTCTTGTGTCGTAATCAAGCGATCGAAGTGAAAGTTTGATTAATGAACCTACGCAATAATTTTCCTTCAATGGTACATGACTCTATGGCCTATACATTTAACAATCCACCATGGCGACCATCCGAAATATTCAGACGACTCTGAATATCTACGAATCTATTATAGCAATCAAACTGATTTTTTAATGTTCATAGGGGCTATGAACTTAAGTTCACCAAGAGGACTTTAAATAACCTGGTGATCACAAATCCAACATGGCGGCGACGCGAAGTATAAATATTCACATGGACGTTTCTCGCAATTTAACCATCCGAGTGCAGTGAAACTTGGTACAGTAAATCCTTTTACGAATGTTAATCCACTGGCATCTAATTTATTTCAATTGTTTCCATAACCACAAGATGGCAGCTGTGCGAAATTTTAAAATCTCCTTATTACTTCTTGTGTCCTAATCATGCGATTGAAGTTTGAATGCTACACGTACACAATAATCTTCATGTAACAGTACATAACTCTAGGACCTAGATATAAAATCCAACATGGCGACCATCCGAAATACTTAGTCGGTACTCAATATCTACGAATCTATTACAGCAATCAAACTTAAATTTTGTATGTTGATAGTGGCAATTAACATAAGTAGGATATATGAAAATAGGCTGTATAGTTCTTCACGGAACTACTTGTTCAATTTCTTTTCATCACTTATTTACATTTCCCAAAATATCAAACTCCAACAATAACGACTACGATTTTGATTGCAGGATATTCATTTTGTTTTGAAACAGACTACACCTGTGACGCTATTTGAGTGCACCAACAAGCTATGTACCAGCCATTCGCTCTCCCACAACGCGTCACCGAAAGAAGGCGGGGCCTAGCACAATTTGTAAACCCTCGATTTCTCAAAAAGTACTCGTCCGATTTGGGAAATAATACAACCGTTGAATATGTCTCAGTGAAATCATTTACTCTGTATGAAAAAATTAGTATAGCTCCATTAAGAAAAACGAAGTAGGTTCCAATATATCAGCTATTCACAAAAATAGGAAGCAACAGTATACGTTAATGTATGAGCCCCTTAACACCATTTCCAAAAGTGAAAACAGAATATTGAAATCTTTAACGGTTTAGAGGATATTGGCGGGTAACATCTTAGGTGAATAACCCTGTATATCATACATTTCATGGTTATATCTTTTTCTCCATTCACCGCTTTTCTCCACTGGCCCAAAAATTTGCCTCAAAATCTTTCTTTCAAATATACCAAGTTGTCTTTCGTTAGATTTTGAGTGTGTCCGGGTCTCATCACCATATGTTAATACAGGCTTTACTAAAACTTTATAGCCTACATTAGGACTTGAGTTTTCCTGAACAAGGGCTTGGACTTCAGATGCCTTCTGAGACCATGATAACACTTGTTAGCAGACAGTATACGCTTCTGGATTTCAGAGCTAACATTGTTCTTGGTATTAACTTCTGATCCAAGATAGGTAAAGCTTCGTACAACATCAAACTTATACGAATCAATGTCTATGTATGTGGAGCCACTAGGGTATTCTTTATATGAAGAAATAGGAATGATAATAATAAACAAGATGTTCATAAAGATCATATAGCCTACTTTCTCCTAAATGCATGGGTATAGTCATAACTCATTGTCGATTTCAAGGAGTATAATTGAATGCTGCCTGAAGTAGCTTGTTGAATAACAAAGTGCTATATTATATATTGATTGATTGAATCCTCACCTAAAATATGGACTAGCGAACAAATAATAGCCTCCATTTTGACCCAACGGGACGGCACGGCCCAGCACGACACAGCCTGAACTGTTAGTCACTGCTATGGTATAATATTATATTATAAGATGTTAATATCCTACGGGTCACCTCCTTGAGGACAGATTAAACGACCCTCTGTACGATAAACGGATTTGGAGAGACCGGGCCTTGTTGAATCGTAAGTTACGGTTATGCGAAAATACTTACATGATTGTACATCCATCATCTTGAAACTATTTGACTATTTTTAACAGAATATCTAGGAATTCCCTTCGTTCAAGACCTTACAACTTCCTTATGTCTGGTGATTTTGGGGTTTATCGGATCCCGAAGGACTCGTGATTCCATATGTTTAGATTCTAGTAACTTTGGAACTTACTCTCTAAACAGCCATAAAATCTACAATGAAGTCATGAATCACACATCAATACGCTAACCAAAGGCCTGATATGGGAGTCTAAATGATATCGGATGCCTCCTTTGTTGAAAATTCTGCAAGTCAAAACATTGAAATTTAAGGTTGTATGCCAAGATTAACTGTTGATTGTCGCTGACTGTCTCGCTGTGAATGGTAGTGGATGGTAGGAACTGGGACTGCACTAGGATAGTGTCTAGGATAATATAGATGCTTTTTATAACACCGTTATGACCGCCTAAGGATCGCGATTGACCCTATCGAGCAAGCTGATCTTGCTTTCTTGTCCTCCGAAAATCTCTTCATCTTCTCGTTATGGCTCTTTCTGCGCTCCTCCATCCAGTTACTGTTGGGTGTAATGCTTAGGTGGTCTGAAAATTGATAATAATAATTATCAACAAGTTTTCTGAATTTAGATCTGTCCAGTAATACTGTATACCGCTTGAGATGCCTATATCCTGAAGGCCTTATTTAACTTCAAGAAGCCAGTTGTTTTTGTTATTATTATTATTATTATTATTATTATTATTATTATTATTATGCTTGCCACTGTGGGTGATTAGCAACGTGTCGGTCTACTAACCCTAAGCTTTCATGTTCGCTCCTGGCCATGGTAAGTGATTTTTGAAAGGCGGCAAAAATTACGACACCATGTCATACGATGTTGGCATTTCAAATGACCCATTTGAATTCAGTAGGCCGTTTTCATAATAGCAAAATTAATCTCGGGATTTTCCGCCAACACAAAGTTCCTCATTTCTCTACTAGAAAGCGCTATAGTGTCAAGGAGCTTAGATATTTAACCTCCTTGACTTTCATAGTGCTTCAAGGAACAACAATATTCGACATGCAAGCTACCCTCTGGGTGCCAAATAACAAAGCTTGCACCCGGCATCCGAGGTCATACGATATTATATTATTATTATTGTTATTATTATTATTATTATTATTTCTACATTCATTTCACCACATAAGTGGGACATATCAACATATCGTCGGCTTGTTTGCAGGACGGTATGGCTAATTCTCTTAAGCTGGCACATTGAGAAACGAGCGAACAATGGAACAGGTCTCCAAGATGACGGCCTTCTGCATGGTGATATGTAGACCAGGATGTATTCCCAATATTTGTAGATTGCGAGCCAATGATTTGGGGATAATGCCAGTAGAAGAAATTACTATGGGCAGAAACACTACACTTTGCTGTCTCCACGTTTGCCGTATTTCCTCAGCCAAGGGCAGATAATTGGTGATCATCTCACAGCAGGATTGTTGCAGATTATGGGAATTGGGCACTGCAGTATCAATGAGGAAGGTTCTCTTCTGCACCTTGTCCACAAGAACGATATCTGGCCGGTTTGCTGGTATGGTTTTATCAGTAATAACTGATCGGTCCCATAACAACTTGTGACTAGGATTTTCCAAAACGGCGTCAGGAACATACTGATAGTAAGGCAACATATTATCAGATAATAAGTGCTTTTGAGCAAGGTGTAGGTGCATTATTTTGGCCACTTGGTTGTTTCTTTTCATGTAATCAGTACAGGAGATTGCTTGGCAGCCTCCTGAGATATGTTGAATTGTTTCCGGTTCTAGTTGGCATCTTCTGCATTTATCATCCTGAATATTTGCCTTAACTATGTATTTAAGATAGATTTTGGTAGCCACAACTTGATCCTGGATTGCAACCATTATTATTATTATTATTATTATTATTATTATTATTATTATTATTATTATCATCATTAACTTGTATTGCACAGTATTTCATCTAACTGTTGCTTAATATAGTTTCATGTATAATATCACGTGGATAAATGAGAGAGGACCTTCAGCCCTAACGTCGCTACTTAAAAGATAGACTACATTAAAAATAAATATCAAAAATAAGCACTCTTCCGAGAAGTTACTCAAAAATCAGGATTTCAGGAGAGAAGGAAACTAAGAACCAGAAAAAAGTGGACTCAAGAGGAGAAGGACCGCCACTCGAACAGGATGAAGGGCATTTGGAAGCAAAGGAAGTTGAATACAGTGAAAAATGTCCAAAGTTGATTCATCGTACCCTCCAACTGGGTTATTCGAAAGAAGAATAAATAAATAAGTAAATAAATAGATTAAATAAATAAATAAACAAATAAATACATAATTTGGAGCTATCCCGAGATGAAGAGCCATCGAAAGAAATTAAATGGCAGGATAAAACCATGGTTTAATTGTAAAATAGTCCTGCGGCCGTACCTAGTCGACACTACGTGGTCTAAACTATTTAGAAAAGAATGTTGGAAGACTGGCCTTGAGTCTAATTATATTACTGTATTTGCAAGTATTCAGGAATTAACGATTAAATTATGACTAACCTTAAAGTTATTTATTTACTACCGTACTTAAAGTTAATAGTATTTTAATTTTAGAAATATCTTAGTTATCAGTAAACTTGCGCATTTTTCTACAATCACAGTGTTGCTGTTAATTGATGAGAATGTGACTAGAAGAAATTGAATTTAAATGTATTGTTATTTAAACTGTTATTCATAAATGTTATCTTTCTGATTCTGGTGTGTACATTTCCTCTAAGTCTTGATTTATTGATGACAATCCCCCTGTGATGTGCTGGATAGATTCAGTAGATCAATTGCACAGACGGCATTTTACCGTTGTTTCCCAAGATGTGACGCTTATAATTTCTTAGTGCACACAACTTGGTCCTGAATCGCAAAAAGAAGTTTCCCCGAATAAGCCAGCTGACCGAACCCACTCTGTTGAATTCGTAGTATCGGTAGATTCGGAATGCAGATGAGCAGCATACCCTCCATGGAGGGCTTATATATAGCCTATCTATAATTCGTTGAGGCCATCTAGGACCACGTTAAGTCTTGCTACACTTGGCAATAATCTTCGCTTTCCTCTGAGCCCAGAATTCCCTCATTCTCTGTGAGTGGGCCTTCTTGCGCTCCGCTGTCCAGGTGGTACCGTGTCTTCTTTTCGGTCTTGGTGTCTCATCTCGGGTTAGCCCATTAGTCAGTATCTTTTTGCGGAAGAGATCTGTATTGAAGGCGTCGTCGGGTTTTAGATGCAGCATTTTGAGGTCGTCTCTGGTATTTATATACCAGGGCATTGTGGTTTTGGGTTTGGAGTAAAAAAATGAAAAATCTGTTTAGTCAGCCTGTTTCCATCCATTCGTTTGAGATGACCGTGATACCATGCCCGCCTCTTACTGATCGTTTCGGTAATTTCCTCTGTTTCACTGTAGACGTCTTCGATAGATTTTTTTTATAATGGATGCCATTCTTGTAATTTGATCCCATTATACCGCTATCGATTTTGCGCTTATTTTTCTCCAGTTCTTCGAGGAGTCCTTTATTAGCATTTAGGGACAGGGTTTCGGCGGCATACATAACTACTGGCTTCAGAACAGTTTCATAATGTCCTAGTTTAGTATTTTTGGACAGGCATTTTTTGTTGTAGATTGAACGCGATGTTTGATAGGCTATTTTGAGTTTGCGTACTCGTTCCTTCAGTGATTCTTTGTTCAGTCAACTTTTCATGATGATCGCTCCCAAGTACTTAAATGTTTCCACTAGGTTGATCTTCCCGTATTTTGTATGGAGTTTTCCTGTGGCATCTTTGATGTTAGTCATTACTTCTGTTTTTCCTAATGATATCTGCAAGCCAGTTTGTTCAGCGATTTCTTTTAGAATGTCCATTTGCATCCTAGCAGTTTCTACGTCGTTTGGCAGAATAGCGATGTCATCAGCGAATTCTAGACAGTCGACTATGATCCCTTTGGATTTTGTTTCCATTCTCAGAGGGCTATACTCAGCTTCTAATAATTTTGCTCGCCAGGTCCGAATGACCTTTTCGAGAACGCAGTTGAAATGCGTTGGAGAGAGCCCGTCACCTTGTCTGACTCCCGTTTTGACCTCAAAGGAATCCGACAGACATCCTAGGAACTTAACTTTGGATTTTGTTTCAGTTAGGGTGGCTCAAATTAATGCCAGAAGTTTCTAGTCAACCCCGAATTATTATTATTATTATTGATTGACTCTAGGGGATGACACGCCTGCCCCACTCCGGTCAGAGACACTCGCGCTCTCGGGTGTAAATATAATAGTAATTAATACGATTTTAATAGGATTATTTCGTGGTAATTTATATTTTCTATCGATTATAATACAAAGCTTAGAGTCCACGTCAGTACAATGGCTGGTGAATTTATTGTGTCACCGCGGTGCGTCAGCTTGCGATGTTTTGTTAGCAGCCCTTCGGCAGTATGCGCTTATCGATATATTAGCCTGACGAATAGCACAGTCGATCCGATGTGCCCCATTTAACTTGATGAGAACCAAAGCGGGAGAGAATCACCGTGAAATCGGCTTGTCTTCCCCTTCAGATCTGCCTGCTGCCATGTGGGTAGACACAGGAGGGCACACGGGATCAGAGAATGTATTGCTATCTGAAGCGTCTGTACCAGGCCATCCAAAAAATATTCCCCACAGGAGTAGCGAACTGCGTGCTACCTCCCATTTTGCGAAGTGCATCTGTACCTCTTTACTGCGAGAGCTAAAAGCTCAAGCAGTCTTAACCTCCCTATGAAGGCTTCCAAAAAAGATGGTATATTGGCTTTCACGGCCAGTGAATTAAAGCTCAGCAATTTTTCTAGGTTTATGCCGAGACTTGTGTGGGGTTTTGTCTAGGAACACCAAGCTGGATCATCAGCGGGCCGTGCCCGGACCCCCTCAGGTGTAGCGAACTGCGCACTACCTCCCTTTTTATGAAGTGCACCTGCGAGAGCATGGCATAAACCTAGAAAAATTGCTTTTAATTCACTGGCCGTGAAAGCCAATAGACCTATACCATCTTACAAATACACTTGATTTAAAAATAAAATAACAATATCTCTGTGTCGTCAATAAATAGCGTTCTTATATACAGTACTGTTTGTAGAAAGTGAAACACCCAGAAGAAATGGTCGGAGACACTACCAGAACAGGGGTCGTGTAGGCCTGCGGGACCATACTAACTGATTGAAATCGAAAAGAGATGGTGTGCACATTGGCCCACAAGTGCCCTCTGTCGTGGGACGGGCAGGTCTGTGTTCCGCACAGCTCTGTCGGCGTGGGGCTGTCATACCAAGTGGAAACGTGTAAGCAAGTGCAACGATGCCTCGCCGACATTACAGGGTGGACGATCAGCATATGAGTGTGGTTGAACGGGGCATAATGCTTGGGCCCCGGGAGGCGGGTCTGTCGTTCCGGAACATTGCAGCACACTGCGTCAACAGTATGGCGTATGTGGATCCAGTGGAGAGAGGAGGGCCGTACACAGCGACGACAGGGTAGGCTACAGGACGACGCAATGTGACCACAGCGCGAGCTTCTCCGCATGGCCGTATCGGACATAGCAACGTCGTCCTCGGTGTTGGCTTGACGTTGGAGCACTGCAACGGGGGTGGACATGTCTGCGTCGACGGTGCGGTGCCGCCTTTGAGGGCTGGAGTGGTAGCAGGCATGCCACTGCGTCGGCTTCCATTGACTGGGAACCACAGACACCTCCGACTACAATGGGCACGTGCACGCCGACACTGGCAGGCTGAGTGGCGAAATGTAGTGTTTTCGGACGAGTCCCGCTTCATCCTGTCCTACAGTGATGGCCGCATACGTGTTCGACGCCGCCGTGGAGAACGTAATCAGGCAGACTGTATTGTTGAGCGGCATAGCGGACAAACACCAGGTGTAATGGTTTGGGGCGCAATTGCCTATAACAGGCGATCGCGCCTCGTGCGTCTTGCGGTGAATCTGAACAGTGACCACTACATCAGGGAAGTTTCACAGCCCGCGGCACTGCCCCTCTTGCAGGTCGTTCCACGGGCCATATTTCATCTGGACAATGTCCGCCCGCATGTGGCGAGGAATGTGCAAGCCTTCTTCGCAGAACGACGGACACCTCTGCATCCCTGGCCTGCCCGTTCGCCTGGCATGTCGCCCATCGAACATGTCTGGGATATGGTCGGCCAGTAACTTGTTCGTTCGGGTCCACCTGCCGTCATTGTTGATGCTTTGTGGACGCGCCTACAAACCGCGTGGGACGGTATTCCCCGGCAGCGTATTCAAGCGCTGTATAATTCCATGCCACGACGTCTAGCGGCTCTGAGTGCAGCACGTGGTGGCGCGACGCCGCGCCGTACTGAAGATCGACCGTCAACGTGCATGAACCGGACTGTCCTTCTAATCAGTAATGTATTGTCATATCTGTAAGCTGTGGTAGAAAGTGCAATGTGGTCACATCTCTTGTTCTTGGAGTACTACAAACAGTAGTGCTTGTAGGCCTATGTGCGTCTACTCCTTATTATTCCCGTCGGGGATGAGATGCGGTGAAAGTCTTCATGGCGGATGGTTTTTACGGCTGGATGCCATTCCTCACGCCGACCTCATGAAAGGAGTTATTGAGAGATGAAATGAATGAACATAAATGAAAATGGGCAAGGATATGGAAGGAAGCGGCCGTGGCCTGTCAAAAGGTACCGTCCCATCATTTGCCTGGAGTTGAAAATGGGAAACCACGGAAAACAATTTCAAGGACGGCCAACGGTGGGGCTCGAACCCACGTCTAACGAGTTCGCAGAGAGCTTGGCTCCATGGCCAAGTGGAGCTCTCGCTGTCGGTTAATTAACATTCTAATATATACAGTAGTTTACTAAAATTAAATTTGGAATTTTAGTTTACTATATTTTAAATTAATTGTATTTATGAGGATATCCATTTATTTTATTACATTTTAATTAACAGTAGTTGCTAGCTTGCTGAGCTTCTGTGCCCAAGATCGCGGGTTCAAACCCGGCCAAAGACGTCGGATTTTTGAAGAGCGTTAAAATCCCTCAGTATGCCTTCCTTCGGAGGAGAATTAAAGCCATAGATTTATGGTATGTTTAAGGACCTTCTACTAATTACATTTTTTTATTAGAGTGCCATATCCCCTCCAGGGACCTAGGCGCCCTGAATTAGAGCCCTTGACGACTAACCAGGCAACCCGAGCCAGAGTTTGCGTGTGGTAGGGTGGCCACTCCTCCTCCTTCCATAGCATCCGGAGACCCCGTACCAGACCATACCAAGACTTTTAAGTTTTGGCAGAGCTGGGGATCAATCCCGAAACCTCGGGGATGACAGCCAACAACGCTAGCCACTACGTCACGAGGTGGTCATCACTGCTTCCACTTATTCATTATTGTGATATAACTCTTGTTGCCGCTACTGAGCAACAAACAATGAAACTTCAACGACCACTGAACTCTTGTATAAGATTCATCTACAACTTACGTGTGATGAGCATATTACTCCCTATTATCAGACACTCAATTGGTTAAAACCCGGAAAACGCACGAACTGCCATATCTTAATTCTAATAGGCCTATACAGGTTATTGACCCATAAAGTACCACTGCACATCTCACATAAATTTAATTTCCTCTCATCTTTCCATAGTAATAATACCAAACTTCCTCCTTTAACAAATCATTTGTGGTCACGGCGCGTTCAAGACTATGGAATTCCCTACCAGTCAATGTCAGGAATGTCACCCAACTGAAGACATTTAAAAAAGTACGCCACGACCACATCCCTAATGAGTTCTGCTGTCTGATTTGTGTGTAATTGTGTTTCGATTTTGAAATAATTATTAATATAAATTTGTATTTTGTTTGTGCTAACTCTAATGTTACTAAACTTGAAAATGTTTTAATGTTAAATTAATATCATCAAACACAATATGTGTATTAAGTGTAACAGAGCCCTAACTTCCCCTACTCAAAAAGAAAATAATAATAATAATATAATAATAATAATAATAATAATAATAATAATAATAATAATATCGCCCATATCAAAGTTCTGACTGTTAAGTTATTTCTATGATTCTAGGTGTGAAAGTTTTTTCCTTGCAGATGAAAGATGTTTCATCAAAAATAATTAAGAAATAATAATTCGCCAATATGATCAAAACATAGATTTTTATGCCGGGACAGATTTTTATTAAAAGGGCTAACAAAAAAATCAAACAATCCCCAACACCTTTCTTCCTCTCTGAGCTTGAAAAGATCTGCACATTTAATTTCAATTTCGAGATTCATGTCCCAACTTCATTCCATTCTTTCTTTTTTTCTTTCTTTCTTTCTTTCTTTCTTTCTTTCTCTCTTTCTTCAGTAATTTACTTATTTAATTAATTATTATTTATTTTATTATTTATTTGTTTCATTATTTTTTATTTATATTTCTTTCTGTCTTTAATATTTTTTCCATCTTTCTTTCTTCCTTATTTATTTATTTATTTATTTATTTATTTATTTATGTCTTCTTCTTTTCGAAGCACCCACTTTGGGGTACGTTAGATCAATCACTTCTTAGAAGCTTGTGCTCTCCTTTTCTCGCAATACTTCTTCATTCTGTCTGATCTCCTCTTCCTTTCCTCTTCTGATATCTGCATAGGATTCCTGGTGTCGACTCTGGCTTGGAACTTCTTAGTGTTGTATTTGGTCACGATTTTGACTACACAATTCAGTAATATGAGTTCAGTAATCCGGAGTTCTCGCTGGTCCTTTTCCACTTCCGTAAACCAATTTGGTTTAATCTTCTTTTTGGAAAAGAAGTCAAAGATGTGCTTGGTTATTCGGGAAGGATTCATTCGGTATTTTATGTGTTCATAGAATTCAATCCTTCTTATTCATTTATTTATTTATTTATTTAGTTAGTTAGTTTTAGCTACGGTACATATTGTTTGTCTCGTATAATGTTGAACGCTAAAATGTGTAAATTGCGAACGGAAACGTGTGGAGAGGGAAGTGATTGAGTATCAAATAGTTATGCCTGACATGCCATTCTTCTCTAGAACCACCTATACAGAGAAGTACAAAGCGCTTTACGGATTCAAAGAAGCTCAGAAGGCAGAAAGTGTAGCGTAGAAGATATTCCGAATGTTTTTAGGAAATTAATCGCATTAGTCGTCAGTAGCTGAACGTCGCCCTGTCGCAGAAGAGACTGATCTTCTCTGAAGCAAGTGCGTGATGACGTCAGTGCTACAAACTAGTGTTCTAGAAACAATCTCAATACATCACCAGTCTCCGTAAGTATAAACATTGTGAAAATAATTGGTGGGATGACATCAATGGATGTCTCCAGTATCTAATATATTGAACTAAGAACTCTGCGGCCTATATTATCTTCATTTAATTGCTTCTGTTTCCTAAGTATCCCTCATCACTAATTTGATGTCAGTCGATAGAGAGAGAGAACGCCCTAATCTGACCTCGCGACCTGACCCGATGTTCCCCTAACTAGAGCGATACATGACGGAACTCCCCTAATTGTGTAAATCAGCTTTGCTCCCCGCGTCAGGAAGACACTAATTCGCTACGGAGAGGGGCGCGGAAGAGGGATTTATTGCAGGGGGGAACGGGGTGAGCATGATGATGTGGCAGGCACTCACTCCATCTTAGCTCTGATTTGACTTGCCCAGGGCTTGGATAGGGTGAAGTGGCACTTGTTGTGGTAGGCAATGATCTCGTTGTTCTGGTAGCCGTGGGCTAGGAGGGTCAATACCCTGTTATCCAGCGTGGTAGGCCCTTTTGGGTGATGGATACATGACCTCCTAAACAAGATTAATATTATTATTATTATTACTTTGTATTTTTAAGGCGTTTTCTCTCTATCGACTGACAATAAATTAGTGATGAGGGATACTTAGGAATCAGAATCAATTGAATATTATCATTTATTTATTTATTTATTTTAAGTGAATTCTCCCAATAAATGGAAGACGTTAAGCAAATAACTGAATCAACTTTATGTTGTTGTTGTTCCAATAAGCTTTCATTAGTACCAAGAGGGCTTGTTTACGTTCTTAGACCACTTTGGTCTGTACTGTTTTTGTTTTGGTTGCTCTGATGTAACTTTCCCATTTATTTACTTTGTGTTGGAAGGTGTCCCTTTCTGAAGTGTCTGTTGAATTTATGTTTGCGTTTTTGAGGTCCTTTCGAAGTTCTTCTAGCCAAGGTTTTGAGTTCTTATCCTTTTCGTCAATCGATTTTTTGGTAGTCTAGTGAGATGACCATAGAATTTCATTCACCCATTCTTAGTATCACTTTCGATGTTTGAATTATGTTCTTTTATTTTGATTCATTGTAGCCTGTAATCATATTCGGCATATCTTGCTCCTAAGATTTTCCTAATGATCTTCCTCACTACTTGTTTGATTTCTTCAAGTTCATGTTTATTGATAAGTGTCAGAGTTTCAATTGCGTGAAGGACTGTTGGTTTTATGACTGTGTTGTAGTGTCGAATTTTTATCTGTTTTGACATTGATTTTTTTTGTAGATGTTTTGGACCAACCCTAATCCCTTTTTGAATTTTTGGATACGATTTTGTTGAGAGATTTTTTCAAGGCCTGTCGGCTCGATGATTTCTCTGAGGTATTTAAAGTGCTGGACCCTTTCGATTATACCGTATTTTGTTTTGAACAGAAGAATATTTGGGGAACGGAATCAAAGAATTTATTTTCTACCGAATACATTTTTTAGTTGTTTGTTAACACCAAAGTAGCACGGGAGTGCAGAAGTGTTTTGTTTTCTATGTGTGTTGTCTCTAATAGAACTAGGCAACACTGAAAAATGGCTTCTATCACTTCAATTTGTGTTTTTTAGTCACACGGATCTTGTAGGGTTCCACGTTGTATCTTGTTTAACTGGATCGTCCTTTTCTAAATTAGTCTTTCTGCTCTAAGACAACATCTTATTTATTGCGCTCCGTTGGTTGAATATTATATGAAGGATGTTAACAAAATTAACTAATATTTTAAGAGGTTAAATTATGCATGAAAATAGCAATAAAATGTCTAAAAATCTTGGGTCGTACAGTGCCTACTTTCTGAGAGGTAGAACAATTTTAGTTTAATTTGACGGAAATGAAGAAAATTTTGACTGATCTTTGTAATTTCGAGGGCTGTATTAGTGTGTGTATTTGTTAGGAGGCCATGGCCTTAAATTAGGAACCATCCAGCATTCACCTGGATCAGAAGTGGGAAACCACTTCCAAGATGGCTTAGGTGAGAATCGAACCCGCCTCTTCTTAGTTTTCCCTCACGATCCTGAGTGTACCACTTTCCAGCCTTAAGACCAGAATTAAATTTCTTGACAGGGCCGGGAATGGACCCCGGGTCTTCGCGGTGACAGCCAAGAGTGCTAGCCACTACGCTACGAGGCGGTTACTGAAATGAGATTGGTTGTTAACACGTATTCCATAGAGTTTTAATTCAGATGTAATAATAATAATAATAAAATTACGAACCTTACAGTAGTCACATATGATGTGTAAAATCTGACATGTTATTCGAATAATTCCATATTACTTACTCATAGTGCTACCTTGTGCCAGCAAACATGAAGGATTCCTTCGTGTTATTACCATCGGTAAGTTCTCAATACTATTTATTATTTCTGCAATAACTAGGCCTACTTGTAAAACTCCAGTAACAAATCCTTTCAGCAAATATGATTATAATAACAGTGCTGTATTTTGGCCGACATTACTCGAGTGCTTACAATAAATAAGAACGAAGCAAAAGTAGTAAGATTTAATAAATCATAATTGTTTTCAGCAAATATGATTTAATGAATATTTTCACACCAAAGAACGACAGTTTGAAGATGATTTAATGTAGGAATACCTGTAATGGGGCCTCCAAACCTCGAAGTAAACCATATGCAATTTACACTCCACATATCCACATGGCCGACAGTACGTCGTTGTACCAATCTCTGCCACCGCGCGCGCATTTACTTTCCGTTGCATTTTCGTCCCACTTCCGTCCCTTTTTACAAAATCACCTCCACACAAAAATATACAGCAACCGAGTGGAATGATGTTACACATTAAAAATATCCAGCAACCGAACGGAAATATGTTACACATCAATAGTCTAATAATAATAATCTATATATTTTATACAAAGGCAACGGAAAAGAAACGATTGTTCACTTCAAACATTCTTAATGTAACTCAGTTACGTTCGCACAATGTAACGGTAAATGTAACCATTACTTTTAAAAAGTAACTTATTCAATTCTGTGAATGCAAACACATTTGCCATTGAAAACAAATGTTTTTAAATATCCGTATTGATGTTAGAATTAAACGTTTAAATTATACGCCAAATCAATACATAAACAAATATATATTTTATATATTGGTACATGTTTCGACCCACAATGTGGTCATCCTCAGCCTAAAAAGAAAATCAATTAGAATTGAAAACTAAAATGGCATATGTGCCTTAAATCTATTTATTTAATTTATACTACATTTGTAAGGATATCCATTTTTAGCCTATTTTCAATTTTGAAAAAATAGGCTTATGAGATCACCTTTTGTCCGTGTGTGCGTGTGTGTGTGTGTGTGATTCGTGTGTGTGTTCCCCCTAATAAAATCTAAACGGCAGGAGCGATTTCAATGAAACTCGGAAAGTTCATAGCACTATTCCGGGCGACCTCGACCGTGCCCTTCGAATTTTGTTACGACTCACTAATCCAATATGCTGGCTGTGCGAAATATTTCACCAGCATTCAGTATCTCCGAAACTATTACCGATATTACCCTGACATTTTCTATGGTGATAGAGGGAACCACTATAAGTTCACTTATGTGACCTTTGAAAACCTGGTAACTACAAAACCAACATGGCGGCCAAGCGAATTTGCGACTTTTAAATAGACGTTTCTCGCGATTTGGCCAACCAAACGCAATGAAACTTGGTACAGTATATGTTTATATACATTTTAATGCACAGACATCTAACTTCGTTCAATTGTTTACATAATCACAAGATGGCGGATGTGCGAAATATTTCACCGGCATTCTATATCTCTGAAACTATTAGCGGTATCTCCCTAAAATTTTGTACGGAGATAAAGGGCACTACTGGAAGTCCATCTATAAGACTTTCAAAAACCGGTTAACTACAAAACGAACATGGCGGCCAAGCGAATTTGAAATTTTTAAATAGACCTTTCTCGCGATTTAATGTTCCAAGCGCACTGAAACCTGGTACAGGAAATATTTATACACATTGTAATCCACTGGTATCTAATTTAGTTCAATTGTTTACATAACCTCAAGATGGCGGCAGTACGAATTTTAAAATTAAGTTTTTATTTCTTGTGATGTAGTCATGCGATCGAAGTGAAAGTTTGAATAATGAACCTACGCAATAATTTTCCTTTAATGGTACATGACTCTATGGCCTATACATTTAACAATCCAACATGGCGACCATACGAAATATTAAGACGATACTGAATATCTACGAATCTATTTTAGCAATCAAACTGCATTTTTAATGTCCATAGGAGCTATGAACTTAAGTTCACCTATAGGACTTTAAATAACCTGGTGATCACAAATCCAATATGGTGGCGACGCGAATTATAAATATTCACATGGACGTTTCTCGCAATTTAACCATCCGCGTGCAGTGAAATTTGGTACAGTAAATCCTTATACGAATGGTAATCCACTGGCATCTAATTTATTTCAATTGTTTCCATAACCTCAAGATGGCAGCTGTGAAAAATTTTAAAATCTCCTTGTTAATTCTTGTGTCCTAAATATGCGATTGAAGTTTGAATACTACACTTTCACAATAATCTGCATGTAACAGAACATAACTCTAGGACCTACATATATAAAATTCAACATGGCGACCATCCGAAATATTTAGTCGGTTCTCAATATCTACGAATCTATTACAGCAATCAAACTGAAATTGTGTATGTTGATAGTGGCAATTAACATAAGTAGGATATATGAAAATAGGCTGTATAGTTCTTCACGGAACTACTTGTTATTACTATACTGTACTAGCAGAAGTACCCGTTCTTCGAACGTTGTTCGTTGTTAACACCAGACATTATCAATTGAGCTACTGTTGCAATGGTTAGCGGTCTGTCATTCCTTCAAGTTTATCAGAACGAAGTTAGTTTACTGGGAATATCACACACACTGTTAATTTAAGGCCCTTAAAATGTAGTTTTCGGAGACCCTTTATAGATTCGCGAATGTTGTGTCTCACATTGAGAAGCGCAACATATGCTTTGGTCATCCTTCTAGGATAATTTTTATATTTCGCCTATTTTAGCATATTTTGAGAAGTTGTTCTCTATATCCACCCTTCTACTGTATGAAAAGTACGGTGAAGAGTTTTATAAATGATTGGTGTATTGACTCTCATGGTTACCATACCTAATTTTACGATGCACCAAACATCCGAACACGAGGTATAGGCGTACATAAAGATACACAGAAAGACAGACAGACAATTCTATTGTCTACAACATATTACCCAGATATCCAAATATGGGTATATCTACCACACAGTATCAAGTGAAATCATCCTTGAGATGAACCCGTATGTCGACAAAAAAAAACGATTAGTTAAAATGTGCTCTCAAACTAAATTCACCTAACGTGTACTTCCTGACGTGAAATACAATTGAAAGCCTTGTAGACGAAACGCAATACACGTCACATAAAAACTGACCCTCTACGTTGTGCTAGGTGCCCATACACAGGAAGATCCCTTTCATAAATTATAAAGGCTTGTGGTGCATGAAAATTCAGGTTCTTTAGCCTCAAATTGCCCAAATTCCTAAAAGCCGCAAAAAATGCCGGCTCAATTCAGGAATTTTTGAAAATAATGTAGCTGTTTGGAGATATAATAGACCTTCGGTACTATATGTCGTACATGAAAATTGCATGAAAAAATTCTAGGTTAACCCTTCACCCCCTTAATTGCATTGATGAATTATACGGTCTTCATTAGTTCCGTGATAACCTTATAGCCATTTGCAAACTTTCACAGAAATGTAATAATGGAGTGACATTGCTTCTTACAGAAATACTGTAGATGGAAAGTTGGATGCCACCCCTTGAGATAATGTCATGGTTACCGATTTGCATTCCTTCATATGTTTGTTAAATTAAATTAAATTAGTTTTCTGGGAATATTTCAGAAACTGTTTTATTTAGAGCCTTATAATGTAGTTTTCGAGGACCCTTTAGGGCCCCCGAGTTTTGTTGCTGGCACCGAGGGTATTTGTCTCGTCGATGTACGCCATAATATAATACTAATAATAATATAATATAGGGATAAATTATAACACCTAATTTATTTTTATTTTTTATTCAGCCAATGGCCATGTACTTTTCTTTTCAGGACGGGTCAGGGAAGGGATATTATCAGAGAAAGAAACATTCACATCACGCATGAGCAAAATGGAAATGGCCTACCATTTAACTAAGGACATCTATAAGAAAAGGTCAATATCCTTCAACACAAAACTAAAACATTACTGCAGTGTCATCCGTCCGGAGGTCTTGCATGCTTCTGAATGCCTCACGATGAACAAAAAAGGCTTGGTCGAGAAACTGGAGGCCAAAGAAAGGAAAATTTTGAGAAAGATATTGGGTTCCATCAAAGACAATGGGGAATACAGAAGACGGCATAACCATGACCTATATACTCATGTGGAGAAGCAACGTCATCCGGAAGAGAAGGTTACCATTTTTTGGGCATGTGAAACGAATGAGCCCAGCGAGACTGACCAACCGCTACATAACTTACTTTCAGGAGAGGAAAACAAAATGGGCCTGGTTCATTGAACTGGATAAAGATCTGAACGAAGTGGGGATTACACCAACAGACATTCAGGAGCGCGCCCCACTCAAAAGGAAACTTCAAGCTTGTAAAGGTTTCCAAGAAAAACCGAAGCTGAAAAAGGGAAAGATTTGGACCCAGGAACGGAAGGAAGTCCACCGAGAACGAATGTGGGCGTACAGGGCAAATATCAAAGCCAGTAGGAGACGGTTGGAATGCCGCGGTCCATAGATGGCCTATACGAAATGAATGAATGAATGAATGAATGAATAATATGAGGATAGGAATATAATAGACCTGCCGTACCACACCCGCAGGTGTAAATCGCGTGAAAAAATTCTAGAGTACCCCTTGATCCCCTTAAGCGCATTATACGTATTGATGAATTTTACGGCTTAATTTGGTTCCGTGATAACCTTCTAGCCGTTTGCAAACTTTCACACTAATGTAATTAATGGAATTGCATTGCGTCTTACAGCAATAGATGGACCTCTGAGAATCCGTTGGCATGGTTACTGGCTTGCATTCGAGTAGGAAATAAAGACCGGTTCTGGCACAGGGGTTAATGCGCAAGATGGCCGCCGCGCGCAATCACTCTATGTTATTCTTATGGAGGGGACAGTCAGAGCTGGGACAGGGGCTAATGCGCAAGATGGCCGCCATGTCCTGAGACCGTGCATGACGTCACAGGGGGAGTTCGACCGTGTAGTCGCTAAATAGAATATTTATTATTATTATTATTAATTTTATTAGGTAATTATTGATTGATAGCTTGCCACGGTGGGTGAATGGTTATTGTGTCGGACTACCAACCCCAAGCTTGCAGGTTCGCTCCTGGTCGTGGTAAGTGATTTTTGAAAATTGGCAAAAATTAAGACACGCATGCCATACGATGTAGGCATGTAAATGAACCCAGGGAGAGGTCGGCTATGTAGTTGCTAAATGGAATATTTATTATTATTATTATTATTATTATTATTAGGTAATTATTGATTGAGTATGTACAATCAAGACCAGCCTTATATTGCCCCACTTTATGGTGTAGTGGCTAGCATTTTTAGCTGTTACTGTGGAGGCTCGGGTTCGAGCCCTGGCTTTGTCAAGAAATTTAATTCTAGGCTGAGGGTTGGAATGGGGTACACTCAACCTTGTGAGGCAAAACTGACAGGAGCTGGCTTTTTGATTTATACCGCAGCCAATCTGCCTAACCCAACTTCACCTAACCTAACCTAACCTAACCAAATCCCACCTTACCCAACCTAACCTAACCTAACTTCAAAGTCAGAATGTACAATACATTTATTGTTTTTATACCCTCATAAATTAGATATAGAGAATGTCCACCACGATTTAGATCCTCGAGCACACTTTCTGACCTATCATTAAAAAGTGTAGAAAGGAATGTCTGAATATGTTCACTAACACATACAGTAGTACACGTTCACCATACATTGTATCCACTTTTTGAATGTTAATGATACGGAAAAGAGTAAGCATTGGTAATTCAGTGAGCTTTTTTTCTCTCTCTAATCAACAGTTCTGCCCCCCATAGCATTGAGAATATTTATTGTAGTAGCCTATAAAGAAACAAAACAAATCATATCTATTACAGTTTAGCTATAAGTGACCAGAAGCACTATAACATTTTATTCTAATAAGGAGATTTCCATAATGATAAGAAAAAAATGCTTACCATAATGATGGATTGTGTAAGTAAACGTCTTTTGCTGCTTGACGCCACTACTAAACTGATACTCATACAACAGACAAGTGAGTTCATGTTTAGCTGACGTAATCGTATGTTCCCACGCACATCCTGTGTATTGCACGCGCCGTAGTGGCTAAATTTGAAACTAGATGAGATGGTTTGCTGATGTAATCGTATGTTCACTTGCACGCACACGCAGGCCCCTGTGAATGGGTCCCTGTGGACGAAACCCTGTGGACGGGACCCTGTGGACGGGTCATTGTTGACGGGTCCTTGTTGACGAGCCCCCTGTGGACGGGTCCTTGTTGACGGGTCCTTTTTGACTAATCCCTTTAGACCGGTTCCTTTTGACTGGGTCAATACCCCTAATGCTATAATGAAATTAAAACGTTGTTCCACATGATACGCAAGCAGAGAGCCGATCGCTACTATGAATTAACATTTATGTTTTTGTTTTGTTTTTACGCATGTGCACTTGTTTTTTTTTTTTTTTTGTAAGAGAGCGGGCTTTTTGAATACAGATTTATAAATGAGTTATTTATTTTTAAATTACCAAAAGATCCAAAACTAATAGGTAATTAGCTTTTTAACATTTCATGAACCAATAAGGCTATGGGACTTGTATTAGAGGTCGTTGGACTTGAGGTGACATTTTGTTTTTGAATCTATTATTATTTTTGTTAAAAGGGTCTAACTACACTTTTGTTAATATCTCGCTAACTAATAATCAGAGAGGGTCAAGTGAGGTGTCATGGGACTCAGGATGGTCAACCCTTTTCCGTGACCAACGAATTTACCCAAAAGATTCAAAACAGCAAGGTCATTGACCTAAGATTTTATAAACTAATAATTGAATATTAACATGTGAGGTGTCATAGGACTTAGAATGGTCAACCCTTTCCCATGGCCAATGCATTTACCAAAAGTACCCAATACATTAAGGTTATTGACCTGAGATTTTATAAACTAATAATCGGGTACGAACATGTGAGATGTTTACCATGTGTGATGAAACATAGCTAGGTAGAGAAAGAATTAGTGTAGGCTACATGTATTGTGACTGACAAGTCTTTTACCATTGAAACTTGTTTTCAGATCAAACTGTTGTAAAGAGAGAGTATAGGTTGCAGGTATGGGTTAATAAATGAGAAACGGTGTACGCAAACTCTGATTTATCAAGAATTAAGAGTAGACTATCTTTATTTGATTGGTTAAAGAGGATAGCTAAAACACAAAAATGCTCAGTGGTTACCGAGACAAAATGATCGCTACACACAACAAGCTTTAAATACTTGAGGCTAATAATCAATACACACACACACTCGCTTGTTCTAAACTAAACTGTGTTGCTGTCCGTGCTCAGACTGTAGGCTGATGACAAAATGCATTGCTAAAAGAAATATAATCATTTCCGGTTGTCTAATGTTACCAGCTATCCATTTATTTATTTTTTGTGTTGCAGTGGTAAGCACTTTTAGCTCTTGTATTGGTAGTCTTAACTCGATTTCCAGGTCTGAGGCCTAGAACGAGTTGAACTAAGAAACAAGGGCATGGTGGTGCAGTGGTTAAGCTGTTAGCCTTTACACCAGAGGGTTCGATTTCAGGTTAATATGCATGTCATAAACATATTAAACAAAACAAAAACAGAGATAAGGTTTAAAACTGATTACATTTGTGACTTTTCAAATTATTACTTGGATTACAAATACAAAAGGTGAACTGGGTTTGATATACAGTTAATGCTGTCTATCACACACTCGACTGTAAGAAAGCAGGATGGATGTGTTCTAACGAGTCATTTGTAGTTGAAAGAGAATAATACATGTTCTTAAGATGTTAAAACTGTGCAGATGGCACGTGCAGTAAGACGTCTTGTTATATTTCCTGTGTCATATTACAGACATGGCAGAGAGCGCGCAGATCTGTTGCTATGACTAACGCTGCAGTAATTTGAAACCCCACGTGTTCATCAAGACAATGGGTGATGATCATGCAAAGTTAGTAGTTATTGTATATTACACAGGTGTTCCTTCCGGTGTCATGTTGCTGACATGCCAGAGAGCGCACACTGCTGTTGCTATGACTGACGCTGCAGTAATTTGAAACCTCAGCTGTTGATCAAGACAATGGGTGATGATCATGCAAAGTCAGCAGTAATTGGATACCACACATCAACATGGACTAAATCATAAACGTGTTGTCATAACCTGCAGAAACCTCATTTAAAAACTTTAGATTTTACATTTTAAATTTAAGATTTTTTGATTTTTAGATTTTACTTGTTTTACATTTTTCTAAAAGAGTAAACTACAAGGTCACATACCCAACCTCATTAAACCTAACTTTACCAAACCTAACTTAAGCTATTCCAAAGCCTAATGCACATACACAATGTATATAAGGTACATGCAACTATCCTTATGCTAGTCTTACAGGTTACTGTACAACATGATCACTACCCCAAACGGATTTTTTTTTTCATTTTGTCGTTTACACATATGTCAATTTTCCAATTTCCCATTATCAGTTTTTTTAAATGTCAGTTTTTAGTTTTTCAATTTCATAATATGGAAAAAAATGGATTTTGCATTTTGTTGTTTACACATTTATTAATTTCACAATTTCCCATTTTCAGTTCTTAAAATGTCAGTTGCAAGTTTTTCAATTTCATGATATAGAAACATGGATTTTCCAATTTGTTGTTTTCACATTTATTAATTTACCAAATTCACATTTGCAGTTTTTTAAAATTTCAGTTCAATGTTTTTTGTTCTATTTGTTAATATGGAAACATGGATGTTTTACAATTAGTGTTTTACATGTCATGCAACTATTCTTATGCTAGTCTTATAGGTTACTATACAACATGATCACTACCCCCCACCGGATATTTTTTTTTTCATTTGCTGTTTACACATATGTCAATTTTCCAATTTCTCATTTCAGTTTTTTTTTTAATGTCAGTTTTAAGTTTTTCAATTTCATAATATAGAAACATGGATTTCACATTTTGTTGTTTACACATTTATCAATTTCACAATTTACCATTTACAGTTCTTAAAATATCAGTTTAAATTTTTTCAATTTCATGATATAGAAACATGGATATTCCAATTTGTTGTTTTCACATTGGTCAATTTACCAAATTCCCATTTACAGTTTTTAAAATTTCAGTTTAATGTTTTTTTTTTCTTTTTGTCAATATGGAAACATGGATTTTTTCAATTTGTGTTTTTTAGGAGTGAGAAAGGTGGGTAGTAATTAAAAATGTGCAAGCAGTGTCCATTGTTGACAGGTCATTGTTGACGAGTCCTTTTCATACAACAGACAAGTGAGTTCATGTTTCGCATGCATTACCTAAAATGTAATACCATGCAAGGGTTTAACATTTTTACAAATTAGCTTATGTATTAGTTTATGTGGGGGTCTTATGTTGGGCATTTTGTGTTGGCTTATTTGACAAGTTATTTTGTCAATGCATTTAGTGGATTTTCTCTTGGTCTTGGAAAGTATATCAGTCCATTTTATCACAACATAATGCTTACTGCCATGTTTGTAAGCAACAACAACAACACACTAAACTTTCAAAAAATCTAAAGTACTCTAAGGTACTCTCAACTCGTACTCTTACCTCTACCCCTTGCCTAGTCAAGAACATTATTTTCTTTCCAAAAAAAAAGGTGAATGGGGAAAGTAGACTATATGTTTAAACTAAAAAATCATATAAAGTCATATGTTAACTCTAACACCTACCAATCGCGCCTACTAGTAATTGCGTCTACTACCAATTGCGCCTACTACCAATCGCGCCTACTACTAATCGCGCCTACTATCAATCACGCCTACTGTCAATTGAACCTACTATCAATCGCGCCTACTATCAATTGCGTCTACTATAAATCTCGCCCATGTCTAATTACGCCTACTATCAATCGCGCCTACTACCTTTCGCACCTACTATCAATAGCGGCTACTTTCAATTACGTCCACTACCAATCGCGCCTACTACTAATCGCGCCTACTATCAATCGCGCCTACTGTCAATTGAACCTACTATCAATAACCTACGTCTATCCCACTCTCAGTCAAAAAATATAATATTCTTTAAATTTTTTCCAAAACAATATTTGGAAATTAGGCCATATTTTTGAAAACTAATCATCCTATAAAGTCATATATAGACTCAAACCAATGGCTTTTAAATCCTTAATCGTAAGAACAAAATATGGAATTTTTGACATTTTTTCCAAAAATGTTCATTTTAAAACGGGGGCTATATTTTGGAAACTAGGAATTTTACAAAAAAAGTTTTTTTTAACGTAAATGACAGGTATTTACCCCACTACCCCACAAACCAAGTCCCAGGTATCTGGGACAAAATCCAAAAAAGTTCAATTTGGAAAGTAGGCGATATTTTGTAAACGAATCATCCTAAAAAAGTCATATATAGACTCAAACCAATGGCCTTTATGTCCTTAATTGGTAGAACAAAGCTTAGCATTTTTTTCAGTTTTTCCAAAAAAGTCCAATTTTCAAAATTGTCTATATTTTGGGAACTAAGAATTTTACAAAAACGTTTGTTTAACGTAAATGAAAGGTCTTTACCCCCCTCTACCCAAAAAATAAATTTCAGGTCCCTAGGACAAAAACTGTGTACGTGGTGGCATATGATGGTGGCTTATTTTTGGTGGTTTACGTTAATACCTTATTTGTAATGGCTTATTTGACAAGTTATTTTTTGTCAATGTATTTAGAGGATTTTTCTCTCAGTCTTGGAAAGTATCTCAACCCTTTTTTTTATGGTAGCATAATGCTTACCGCCATTGTGGTGTTTGAAGCCATATTTTCGGTGTTGCCTTAGTAAACAAGAGTTTGGGGCTTTTCAGTCGGTCAACACGAATGTTACTAAGGCAACACTGAAAATATGGCTTCAAACACCACAATGTTCACGGCTAGTCAGGCAAATCGTGAAGCCAAGAAATTCAAATCACTCAGGCTTAAACTCATGAATTTAAACAAGTCAATTTGACATTCGTGTTGACCGACTGAAAAGCACTAAACTCTTGTTTACTAAGGCAACACTGAAAATATGGCTTCAAACACCACAATGGCGGTAAGCATTATGCTACCATAAAAAAAAGGGTTGAGATACTTTCCAAGACTGAGAGAAAAATCCTCTAAATACATTGACAAAAAATAACTTGTCAAATAAGCCATTACAAATAAGGTATTAACGTAAACCACCAAAAATAAGCCACCATCATATGCCACCACGTACACAGTTTTTGTCCTAGGGACCTGAAATTTATTTTTTGGGTAGAGGGGGTAAAGACCTTTCATTTACGTTAAACAAACGTTTTTGTAAAATTCTTAGTTCCCAAAATATAGACAATTTTGAAAATTGGACTTTTTTGGAAAAACTGAAAAAAATGTTAAGTTTTGTTCTACCAATTAAGGACATAAAGGCCATTGGTTTGAGTCTATATATGACTTTTTTAGGATGATTCGTTTTCAAAATATCGCCTACTTTCCAAATTGAACTTTTTTGGATTTTGTCCCAGATACCTGGGACTTGGTTTGTGGGGTAGTGGGGGTAAATACCTGTCATTTACGTTAAAAAAAACTTTTTTTGTAAAATTCCTAGTTTCCAAAATATAGCCCCCGTTTTAAAATGAACATTTTTGGAAAAAATGTCAAAAATTCCATATTTTGTTCTTACGATTAAGGATTTAAAAGCCATTGGTTTGAGTCTATATATGACTTTATAGGATGATTAGTTTTCAAAAATATGGCCTACTTTCCAAATATTGTTTTGGAAAAAATTTAAAGAATATTATATTTTTTGACTGAGAGTGGGATAGACGTAGGTTATTGATAGTAGGTTCAATTGACAGTAGGCGCGATTGATAGTAGGCGCGATTAGTAGTAGGCGCGATTGGTAGTGGACGTAATTGAAAGTAGCCGCTATTGATAGTAGGTGCGAAAGATAGTAGGCGCGATTGATAGTAGGCGTAATTAGACATGGGCGAGATTTATAGTAGACGCAATTGATAGTAGGCGCGATTGATAGTAGGTTCAATTGACAGTAGGCGTGATTGATAGTAGGCGCGATTAGTAGTAGGCGCGATTGGTAGTAGGCGCAATTGGTAGTAGACGCAATTACTAGTAGGCGCGATTGGTAGGTGTTAGAGTTAACATATGACTTTATATGATTTTTTAGTTTAAACATATAGTCTACTTTCCCCATTCACCTTTTTTTTTGGAAAGAAAATAATGTTCTTGACTAGGCAAGGGGTAGAGGTAAGAGTACGAGTTGAGAGTACCTTAGAGTACTTTAGATTTTTTGAAAGTTTAGTGTGTTGTTGTTGTTGCTTACAAACATGGCAGTAAGCATTATGTTGTGATAAAATGGACTGATATACTTTCCAAGACCAAGAGAAAATCCACTAAATGCATTGACAAAATAACTTGTCAAATAAGCCAACACAAAATGCCCAACATAAGACCCCCACATAAACTAATACATAAGCTAATTTGTAAAAATGTTAAACCCTTGCATGGTATTACATTTTAGGTAATGCATGCGAAACATGAACTCACTTGTCTGTTGTATGAAAAGGACTCGTCAACAATGACCTGTCAACAATGGACACTGCTTGCACATTTTTAATTACTACCCACCTTTCTCACTCCTAAAAAACACAAATTGAAAAAATCCATGTTTCCATATTGACAAAAAGAAAAAAAAACATTAAACTGAAATTTTAAAAACTGTAAATGGGAATTTGGTAAATTGACCAATGTGAAAACAACAAATTGGAATATCCATGTTTCTATATCATGAAATTGAAAAAATTTAAACTGATATTTTAAGAACTGTAAATGGTAAATTGTGAAATTGATAAATGTGTAAACAACAAAATGTGAAATCCATGTTTCTATATTATGAAATTGAAAAACTTAAAACTGACATTTAAAAAAAACTGAAAATGAGAAATTGGAAAATTGACATGTGTGTAAACAGCAAATGAAAAAAAATATCCGGTGGGGGGTAGTGATCATGTTGTATAGTAACCTATAAGACTAGCATAAGAATAGTTGCATGACATGTAAAACACTAATTGTAAAACATCCATGTTTCCATATTAACAAATAGAACAAAAAACATTAAACTGAAAATTTAAAAAAACTGCAAATGTGAATTTGGTAAATTAATAAATGTGAAAACAACAAATTGGAAAATCCATGTTTCTATATCATGAAATTGAAAAACTTGAAACTGACATTTTAAGAACTGAAAATGGGAAATTGTGAAATTAATAAATGTGTAAACAACAAAATGCAAAATCCATTTTTTCCATATTATGAAATTGAAAAACTAAAAACTGACATTAAAAAAAAACTGATAATGGGAAATTGGAAAATTGACATATGTGTAAACGACAAAATGAAAAAAAAAATCCGTTTGGGGTAGTGATCATGTTGTACAGTAACCTGTAAGACTAGCATAAGGATAGTTGCATGTACCTTATATACATTGTGTATGTGCATTAGCCTTTGGATTAAATTAAGTTAGGTTTGGTAAAGTTAGGTTTAATGAGGTTGGGTATGTGACCTTGTAGTTTACTCTTTTAGAAAAATGTAAAACAAGTAAAATCTAAAAATCAAAAAATCTTAAATTTAAAATGTAAAATCTAAAATCTTTAAATGAGGTTTCTGCAGGTTATGACAACACGTTTATGATTTAGTCCATGTTGATGTGTGGTATCCAATTACTGCTGACTTTGCATGATCATCACCCGTTGTCTTGATCAACAGCTGAGGTTTCAAATTATTGCAGCGTCAGTCATAGCAACAGCAGTGTGCGCTCTCTGGCATGTCAGCAAAATGACACCGGAAGGAACACCTGTGTAATATCCAATAACTACTAACTTTGCATGATCATCACCCATTGTCTTGATGAACACGTGGGGTTTCAAATTACTGCAGCGTTAGTCATAGCAACAGATCTGCGCGCTCTCTGCCATGTCTGTAATATGACACAGGAAATATAACAAGACGTCTTACTGCACGTGCCATCTGCACAGTTTTAACATCTTAAGAACATGTATTATTCTCTTTCAACTACAAATGACTCGTTAGAACACATCCATCCTGATTTCTTACAGTCGAGTGTGTGATAGACAGCATTAACTGTATATCAAACCCAGTTCACCTTTTGTATTTGTAATCCAAGTAATAATTTGAAAAGTCACAAATGTAATCAGTTTTAAACCTTATCTCTGTTTTTGTTTTGTTTAATATGTTTATGACATGCATATTAACCTGAAATCGAACCATCTGGTGTAAAGGCTAACAGCTTAACCACAGCACCACCATGCCCTTGTTTCTTAGTTCAACTCGTTCTAGGCCTCAGACCTGGAAATCGAGTTAAGACTACCAATACAAGAGCTAAAAGTGCTTACCACTGCAACACAAAAAATAAATAAATGGATAGCTGGTAACATTAGACAACCGGAAATGATTATATTTCTTTTAGCAATGCATTTTGTCATCAGCCTACTGTCTGAGCACTGACAGCAACACAGTTTAGTTTAGAACAAGCGAGTGTGTGTATTGATTATTAGCCTCAAGTATTTAAAGCTTGTTGTGTGTAGCGATCATTTTGTCTCGGTAACCACTGAGCATTTTTGTGTTTTAGCTAACCTCTTTAACCAATCAAATAAAGATAGTCTACTCTTAATTCTTGATAAATCAGAGTTTTTGTACACCGTTTCTCATTTATTAACCCATACCTGCAACCTATACTCTCTCTATACTACAGTTTGATCTGAAAACAAGTTTCAATGGTAAAAGACTTGTCAGTCACAATACATGTAGCCTACACTAATTCTTTCTCTACCTAGCTATGTTTCATCACACATGGTAAACATCTCACATGTTCGTACCCGATTATTAGTTTATAAAATCTCAGGTCAATAACCTTAATGTATTGGGTACTTTTGGTAAATGCATTGGCCATGGGAAAGGGTTGACCATTCTAAGTCCTATGACACCTCACATGTTAATATTCAATTATTAGTTTATAAAATCTTAGGTCAATGACCTTGCTGTTTTGAATCTTTTGGGTAAATTCGTTGGTCACGGAAAAGGGTTGACCATCCTGAGTCCCATGACACCTCACTTGACCCTCTCTGATTATTAGTTAGCGAGATATTAACAAAAGTGTAGTTAGACCCTTTTAACAAAAATAATAATAGATTCAAAAACAAAATGTCACCTCAAGTCCAACGACCTCTAATACAAGTCCCATAGCCTTATTGGTTCATGAAATGTTAAAAAGCTAATTACCTATTAGTTTTGGATCTTTTGGTAATTTAAAAATAAATAACTCATTTATAAATCTGCATTCAAAAAGCCCGCTCTCTTACAAAAAAAAAACAAGTGCACATGCGTAAAAACAAAACAAAAACATAAATGTTAATTCATAGTAGCGATCGGCTCTTTGCTTGCGTATCATGTGGAACAACGTTTTAATTTCATTATAGCATTAGGGGTCATGACCCAGTCAAAAGGAACCGGTCTAAAGGGATTAGTCAAAAAGGACCCGTCAACAAGGACCCGTCCACAGGGACCCATTCACAGGGGCCTGCGTGTGCGTGCAAGTGAACATACGATTACATCAGCAAACCATCTCATCTAGTTTCAAATTTAGCCACTACGGCGCGTGCAATACACAGGAAGTGCGTGGGAACATACGATTACGTCAGCTAAACATGAACTCACTTGTCTGTTGTATGAGTATCAGTTTAGTAGTGGCGTCAAGCAGCAAAAGACGTTTACTTACACAATCCATCATTATGGTAAGCATTTTTTTCTTATCATTATGGAAATCTCCTTATTAGAATAAAATGTTATAGTGCTTCTGGTCACTTATAGCTAAACTGTAATAGATATGATTTTTTTTGTTTCTTTATAGGCTACTACAATAAATATTCTCAATGCTATGGGGGGCAGAACTGTTGATTAGAGAGAGAAAAAAAGCTCACTGAATTACCAATGCATACTCTTTTCCGTATCATTAACATTCAAAAAGTGGATACAATGTATGGTGAACGTGTACTACTGTATGTGTTAGTGAACATTTTCAGACATTCCTTTCTACACTTTTTAATGATAGGTCAGAAAGTGTGCTCGAGGATCTAAATCGTGGTGGACATTCTCTATATCTAATTTATGAGGGTATAAAAACAATAAATGTATTGTACATTCTGACTTTGAAGTTAGGTTAGGTTAGGTTGGGTAAGGTGGGATTTGGTTAGGTTAGGTTAGGTTAGGTGAAGTTGGGTTAGGCAGATTGGCTGCGGTATAAATCAAAAAGCCAGCTCCTGTCAGTTTTGCCTCACAAGGTTGAGTGTACCCCATTCCAACCCTCAGCCTAGAATTAAATTTCTTGACAGAGCCAGGGCTCGAACCCGAGCCTCCACAGTAACAGCTAAAAATGCTAGCCACTACACCATAAAGTGGGGCAATATAAGGCTGGTCTTGATTGTACATACTCAATCAATAATTACCTAATAATAATAATAATAATAATAATAAATATTCCATTTAGCAACTACATAGCCGACCTCTCCCTGGGTTCATTTACATGCCTACATCGTATGGCATGCGTGTCTTAATTTTTGCCAATTTTCAAAAATCACTTACCACGACCAGGAGCGAACCTGCAAGCTTGGGGTTGGTAGTCCGACACAATAACCATTCACCCACCGTGGCAAGCTATCAATCAATAATTACCTAATAAAATTAATAATAATAATAATAAATATTCTATTTAGCGACTACACGGTCGAACTCCCCCTGTGACGTCATGCACGGTCTCAGGACATGGCGGCCATCTTGCGCATTAGCCCCTGTCCCAGCTCTGACTGTCCCCTCCATAAGAATAACATAGAGTGATTGCGCGCGGCGGCCATCTTGCGCATTAGCCCCTGTGCCAGAACCGGTCTTTATTTCCTACTCATTCGTTCATTAGTTTATTAAATTAAATTAGTTTTCTGGGAATATCTCAAAAACGGTTGGTCTTTGGTCCTTAAAATGTGGTTTTCGGGGACCCGAGTTTTGTCTCTCACATTGAGGGGCTGAAAATGAGTTTTGTCTCGTCCTTCTACACCGATTTCAGCATTATTTTAAGGTGGTAGGCCCCCTTTTATGAGAGGTACGGAGAAGAGTTACATCAATGATTAGTGTCGTGCCTCTGATGGATATCTGTACCAAATTTTACGTTGATACACCCAGCCGTTCTCGAGTTATAAGGGAACAAATTTGTCCACAGACAAACAAACAAACAAACAAACAGACAGACAAAAAAATTATTTTCGCGCGCATCCATCATAAAACAGTCTGAAACGCGTAAACAACTCAAATTTCCGTAGAAATTCAGAGAAAAACACACAAATTTAGCCTATTTTCAATTTTGAAAAAATAGGCTTATGAGATCACCTTTTGTCCGTGTGTGTGTGCGTGTGTGTGTGTGTGTGATTCGTGTGTGTGTGTGTCCCTAATAAAATCTAAACGGCAGGAGCGATTTCAATGAAACTCGGAAAGTTCATAGCACTATTCCCGGCGACCTCGACCGTGCCCTTCAAATTTTGTTACGACTCACCAATCCAACATGGCGGCTGTGCGAAATATTTCACCAGCATTCAATATCTCCGAAACTATTACCGATATTACCCTGACATTTTCTATGGTGATAGAGGGGACTACTATAAGTTCACTTATGTGACTTTTGAAAATATGGTAACTACAAAACCAACATGGCGGCCAAGCGAATGTGCGACTTTTAAATAGACGTTTCTCGCGATTTGACCAACCAAACGCAATGAAACTTGGTACAGTATATGTTTATATACATTGTAACGCACAGACATCTAACTTCGTTCAATTGTTTACATAATCACAAGATGGCGGATGTGCGAAATATTTCACCGGCATTCTATATCTCTGAAACTATTAGCGGTATCTCCCTAAAATTTTGTACGGAGATAAAGGGCACTACTGGAAGTCCATCTATAAGACTTTCAAAAACCGGTTAACTACAAAACGAACATGGCGGCTAAGCGAATTTGAACATTTTAAATAGACCTTTCTCGCGATTTAATGTTCCAAGCGCACTGAAACCTGGTACAGGAAATATTTATACACATTGTAATCCACTGGTATCTAATTTAGTTCAATTGTTTACATAACCTCAAGATGGCGGCAGTGCGAATTTTAAAATTAAGTTTTTATTTCTTGTGATGTAGTCATGCGATCGAAGTGAAAGTTTGAATAATGAACCTACGCAATAATTTTCCTTTAATGGTACATGACTCTATGGCCTATACATTTAATAATCCAACATGGCGACCATCCGAAATATTTAGACGATACTGAATATGTACGAATCTATTTAACAATCAAACTGCTTTTTTTAATGTTCATAGGGGCTATGAACTTAAGTTCACCTATAGAACTTTAAATAACCTGGTGATCACAAATCCAACATGGCGGTGACAAATTATAAATATTCACATGGACGTTTCTCGCAATTTAACCATCCGCGTGCAATGAAACTTGGTACAGTAAATCTTTATCCGAATGTTAATCCACTGGCATCTAATTTATTTCAATTGTTTCCATAACCTCAAGATGGCCGCTGTGAAAATTTTTAAATCTCATTGGTTTTTTTTTCTTGTGTCCTAATTATGCGATTGAAGTCTGAATGCTACACGTACACAATAATCTGCATGTAACAGTACATAACTCTAAGACCTACATATATAAAATCCAACATGGCGACCATCCGAAATATTTAGTCGGTTCTCAATATCTACGAATCTATTATAGCAATCAAACTGAAATTGTGTATGTTGATAGAGGCAATTAACATAAGTAGGATATATGAAAATAGGCTGTATAGTTCTTCACGGAACTACTTGTTATATATAGAGAGATATACTGCACCGCTCGGTGTTGACCGTGTTTATTGCACAGATTTTGGTTTTACTCGCTAACCGTTGGAGATATACGAAAAGTGATAAGGACCTTTCGGATAGAAAATTAAATGTTAAAGCTCATGTATGCCATCAAAAGTTTGCTATTTCCTAGCGTTCTCTTTTTATTTGAAAAGGAAATATGAAATTTTGAAACCAAAGGGTGTAGTGACGTCACAAATGTCAGTTTCATTCGCTAACTGTTGGAGATACACGAAAAGGGATAAGGACCTTTCGGATAGAAAATTAAATTTCAAAGCTCATGTATGCCATCAAACGTTTGCTATTTCCTACCGTTCTCTTTTTATTTGATAAGGAAATATGAAATTTTGAAACCAAAGGGTCTAGTGACGTCACTAAAATGGTCGCCATTTTTTTATAGTGCAAAATTTCGAAATCAAAAGTATCCTATATGTAAACCTGGTAAATCAGCTACATCCATGCAAAATTTCATTTAAATCGGACCAGTGGTTCTTGCGTTATTGAATAACACACAGACAGACAGACAGACACACACCATCTCATTTTTATATATTAGTATGATTTTATTTATTACAACTATTATCATTAATTTTTCATTTTAATTTAGATTAAAGGTACATATGCCATTTTAGTTTTCAATTCTTAATTGATTTTCTTTTTAGGCTGAGGATGACCCCATTGTGGGTCGAAACATGTACTAATATATAAAATATATATTTGTTTATGTATTGATTTGTCGTATAATTTAAACGTTCAATTCTGTGAAACACGAATTTTCTTGTTATTCGTTACAGTAGTTTGGACACCAACTCTTAACAAAAAGACACAAATTGTGATCATTACTCTACTCGGGGCAGGTGACCTCGCTGTTCCACCCCTTAAAACAATAACAGTATAATACTCTACTCATCAGGGAACTTTATAAGCCGATAATGCAAATATTCACACATACGGTTACTTTATTTAGGCTATATGGTATTGGATGTGACCAACTGGAGACGCTAGGACATGTCATAGGTCAATGTTCTAAATTTTCGTCCTCACCACATCAATAGCCACATTCCTGAGTAAATTAAAATGGGAAGTGTATGAGGAGGTGCACTGCATTTCGGAAAATGGCAGTCACCATACAGCAGATATCTCTGCTATTGACGGAAAAAACGGAAGATGTTTGATCCTGGACCCCACGGTACGAATGGAAGTGGACATTAGTCAAGCAATACGAGCCAACGAGGAGAAAGAGGCTATTTACCGACCATGCATAGCTCACCTGAGTGAGAGATATAACCTACCTAACAAGATGTTCAGTAAAGACCATATAGCCTACTTTCTCCTAAATGCTTGGGTATTGATATAACTCTTTGTCCTGTTCAAGGAGTATAATTGAATGTGGGTTGTAGTAGCTTGTTGAAATACAACGTGTTTTACGGATATTGAACATGAATATGAGGTGCCCTTTGCTAGTGCTACCTCTGTACAAATGTTCATTCAATTCGGTTTCACCGTGTTTGAATTGATATGGGGAATCAATTTGCACACATTTATGGCCGGTATCTGCAAACTATTGGACTGATGACCTTGTAGTTCAGTCCAAAGATGCTTCCCACAAAAAGGTATGTTGTTGCAAAATTTGGTAGAGATCAAATGATTAGTTTGGTCGTAATTTGATTTAAGCTTTTAACATTTGGGTGGCCGCCATTCCGTTTCCGTCAAGACGACGGCGATATAAAACATGACACTGAGGTGCCCTTTGCTAGTGCTACGTCTGTATCAAATTTCGTTCAATTCGGTTTCACCGTGTTCGAATTGATAGGGGGGGGGGGGGGACATACATTGAGTACACACACTCACAGACACGCCAACAAACACACACATAGACACACCATTTTTTGCCCTGTGTTGATCTCATAAGTGTACTTTCATTTTTTGCAAAAATCCAAAGTAGGCTACAAATGCATGGAAAGTGAAAGGTCTCCTTTTCGAAGCTCGGGGAACATCCTTCAAGTTCGCCGTGCATCCTGAAAGAACTTGGTATCATGGAGGATGATGTTGAAAAGGTCTGTTGGGGATATTGGGAGCTTAAACTCACACCATTTTGTGCCTATACAGCAAGTCAGGACTGCCCAACCTACGGCCCATGAGACTAGTTTCTCCGGCCTGCCGCTCCGCGCCCTCGCCGTGTCGCCAAAATTTTGAAACAACCAAAGCCAACTGGACCAAGAAATGCGCGCGCACCCCCACCCAAAGCAGTTCCAGTCATCGCACTAAACTATCTTGAACGTTATTTCATAATTTGATTAATAAATGTGTCAAATGAATATTAATACTCACTCTTTGTCATTAATGCTGTATGAGTGTATTGAATAGTATCGTACTTGTATTTTAAAGGGATTTATTTAAAATATGTAAATTAATTTTTAGTGTTTTATTTTTTATCCACTACAAGTAAATATATAAAACTGCAACAATACTAAGAAAACTAAGATCAGACAGCCACAAATCTCACCTTATTGCACCTATATTTTAAAAAAATCCATAACCCCCAAACCCCCCGGTGTGTTATTGGCTCGCAAGGTCCCCCAACTATTTACAATGTTACTTAAAAGAGGTTGTGCACCCCTGCTCTAAGTTATTCTGGATTTTTATGGTCTCCCAGAATACCCGGCGGATGTTCTTGTGGAAATATATAGATACAGGGTCTTTATTTTCGCTTAGCAAGGACATTCTCGCTCACGCGTTCCGCCAGTGACGGCTCAGTTCCCCGCTGCAGCGCGCGCGTGTAGATGGCAGAATACGGTGCTTAAAATCAGTATCATTCATTTTTACTCACCATGCTTACAGCAGATGCTGAAAATGTTCCCCATCCGCTGCCAAACATAATCGGCATCTCGTTATGAAATTTCCGGTTACTCCGGTTAATTTAGCTTCAGTAAGGAAATAACGACATTTACGTCTATTTTTATTGTTTACTGAGCCTGTACATTTGAATCTCTTAGCCAGTTGTCTTATTGTCCGATTTATAGGAATGGGTCTCCCTGGAAATCTCACTCGAATCTTTTGTCTTATTCTAGCGCACGATTTCCTGCACTTTATGTACGTATTGTGCATATATACACGTTCACTTAACGAATATTTCACGCGAGGCATTACAGCGCTATACACAATCACAATAACACACTACAAAATACGATATACAGTACCGGTACACAGTAGCTTTATAAAACACTGAAAGACTGAAACATCCAATTAGCTCAGAGCTCGGACTGTACAAAAGAGCGAGTGAATACGGCTGGTCACCACGCGCGAACCTGGCCAGGGACCGGCGACCAAGGTCGAGCGAAGGTTTGCACAATAGCCTACGTGCCGTTCATAACGTGCGCCTAAACAAACGTTTCGAGTGAGATTTCCAGGGAGACCCATTCCTATAAATCGGACAATAAATCAACTGGCTAAGAGATTCAAATGTACAGGTTCAGTAAACAATAAAAAAGACGTAAATGTCGTTATTTCCTTACTGAAACTAAATTAACTAGAGTAACCGGAAACTTCATAAGGAGATGCCGGTAATGTTTGGCAGCGGATGGGGAACATTTTCAGCATCTACTGCAGGCATGGTGAGTAAAAATGCATGATACTGAATTTCAGCACCGTATTCTGCCATCTATACGCGCGCGCGGCAGCCGGGAACTGTGCTGTCACTGGCGGAGCGCGTGAGCGAGAATGTCCTTGCCAAGCAAAAATAAAGACCCTGTATCTACCGGTAATATAATATTGGTTTGGGGTGCGACTAGATTTCACCCTTAGCCTATTTGAGGACTAATTTTTGTTATTACGAGGGATAATAAGAAACTAAGGTTACAAGGCCGATATTTCTGGAGTTTCGTCAGTTATAGGGAAATTAGTAATGTGGGGTAATTCGAATGCATACGGTTGGTAGCTGTGTAGAGCTTCAGCTACCTGCCACCTACAGCGCTAGTTGTAGGTAAACAATTAATGGCGACTTGTTTGGAAAACTGGTCTCGCAAAGACATTCACTCTCTTTTTCGATTTCTGTGGGCGAAACATGTAACCGTGGCCAGGACTTCTCACCGAGGGAGTCATCTTCCGTCATGACAACGCGCGACCTCATACTGTCCAGAAGACCACTATGCTGTTGAAGCGGTTTCGTTGGGATATCATTGACCACCTCCAAGCGACTTTCATCTGTTTCCTCACTTGAAGGAGCACCTAGGAGGTGGACAATTCGCTTCAGACGAGGAGGTGAAACACTTGGCGACAACGTGGCTGAACATGCAAGGATAGGATTTTTACCACAAGTGAATGTTCAAACTCATCCCACGAAGCGACAAGAGCCTAAACCGATATGGAGTCTGTGTCGAAAAATAACCTAATGTATGTACTATCAGTTGGCTGTATTGGTTGTGTGAAATAAAATGTACATGTTTCCCTGCAGGTTTTGTAACCTTAGTTTCTGAACACCCCTCGTATTTTCTAAATCGTTGTGCCCAACTAAGGAGCGCGTTTGAACTTATTAGCACTTTTTCTTCTTCCCTTCCCAATATCCCTCCATGGTCTCGTTGTGTTCCCTTTTACGCTGCTTTGTCCATCCTGTATTTTGTCGGATGGGCTTCTCAGAAAATTTGTGTTTGTGAATTAAAATTCTGTTTTAACGACTGTGTTAAAATTAGGGCTCAGATTTTTAGGTGCTAAAAATCGGGAAAATATTTTTTTAAATGTTTTTTATGTTTTAGTTTGAGACACTAGAATCGTGCGTCTTCCCAACACCACTATATGGAAGCCAAACGTGGTCAGCTACGTGCAGACAGATAAACACACTTCAAGTAAGTCAAAGAAAGATGATACGTAAGATACTTGGAGTAACAAGGTCAGACAGGATATCAAATGAGAAACTGGCACAAATGTCATCAACGACGGATATCACAGAAAAAGACATGAGACAAAAATGGAAATGAGGAGGCCAAATCGCGAGGATGCGAGACGACAGGTGGACATACAAAGCCACAATGTGGGACACATGGATAGGTAAACGACAGAAAGGAAGACCGAGTTGAAGGTGGTCCGACTTTTACAGAGCGCAGGCAGGCCCACAGTGGACGAGAGAAGCAAGAAGTAGAACTGAATGGAGGACCATGGAAGACAGAATATAGGGCAAGAGAAAGTAATTTAAGTCAAGTGCATCACTAGGAAAACTGGGAGAGAAAGTCAAAGTGTAACAGTGTAACGATTCGATCCCATACCTATTATATTTATAGGGTTATTCATTTATTATCATGTTATTATTATTATTATTAATTAGTACATCCATGAGATGATTTTTATATCAGATACTTGTAAGCGGTTTTTATTATTATAGTCAGACAGATTTTTATTAACAATTACTTGTAAAGAGACGAAGTATTATATATTGCAACAAGACTGGCGATATGGACCAACCCTATGAGTCACAAGCAGAACGACGCAGTAGTAATTTCACCACGGCAAACAGCGTCACTGTCATGGGATGCTAAGAAACCCACTATGAGTAACCATCACGGGTTTGACCATCTAGTTCCTTCTGGAAGGAATGGAACATTATATTTCACGCATGGTGCAACTAACACGCCATTTTCTACTGTACGTACGCGTCAAGATATTACAAGTTGTGATGCAATTAGCCCTCGTGAGAGTATGAACACTGAAGAGAGGGAAGCTTACTGGGGTGGGAGACAGTCGAAGACCACGTGACAAGGAAGTTATTAGTACCTGCACCCTCGACAAGACATTCATTCATCAACAGCTCTCAATGAAGGGAGGAAGCAATAACCTGGCTTCCTGGTATAGCATCGAACTGAGTATACAGATTCGACACTGAACGATGTCTTACCAATATCCATATCAGCCGATAGTGGATTATATCCCTACTCAACGGTCTTAACACAGATGGCAACGTAATTGAGTATGGTATACCATATCTACTGAGATATCACAATATTTTCAACATGAAACGCAACATCGAGATCATCTTGCACACTTTTTTATGATGATACTTCAAATGGGTGAGCAAACAATTAAATATCCGACGTCTCTGTAATATGTAACTTCAAGATAGATTCAATTCATTAATGTTTATTTTCTTTTAAATTAATTGCCGCATTGAGTAATTTTAAATTCAATTGTGTGACTATCACTATTCTGTTTTATTAATATTTTGCTTTTGCATTTAATAAATTCATTTTCTTTAACGTAATGCCTATTTCTTTCATTGTAGTTAGTACTTTAAGGCAATCATACTCCTTGATTAAATACTGGATTGGTTAGTCAACTAAGTTACACTACGACCCGGGTAAGTGGTCTCGAACTCTACTGATGACTGCCGAGGATTAATTGATAAATTTCGATTCACTGTCTTAAATAGGAATCTGGCGCTCAACAACTTATTATATTATACTATCACAGGTAAGGTCACACCGCAGTGTATATTTATTCTTATTATCATGTTTTGTTTAAATAGAACCTTTACAGTTGTCACTACAGCGTTATGCATATTTAAAAATGATACATTTGGCGCTACAACGTCGGACACGAAAACCATTCGGTATTTAGGAGAGGAGTGTATAATTTCAGTGCAAATTGTCAGTGCTTTTGGGGGACAGTGAAGTGAAGTGGAATTTTGGAAGGGCTAATTTTTATACGGTGTACTTCGAGATGGCGGATAAGAAAGAAAAGTCTATCGATATTCCTGAAGAGACATTACTGGCGATGATCAATAGGATGTTGCATAATAATTTGGAAGAGAATAAAAGAAGTTATTTGGAATTCAATGATAAATTTGGTAGAGAACGTCAGGAAAGAAGAGAGAAAAGAGATAGAGAACATCGGGAGTGGATGGAGAACTCAAATAGAGAACATCAGAAATGGATGAGAAAGGAGACTGTAATTGAAAGCAGATTGGAGTCAGAAGAAATTGTAGTTGAAAACAGATCTGAATCAGAGGAAATTTTAGGTGAAAGCAGATTGGAGGTAGAGGAGATTTTAGGTGAAAGTAGATTAGAAGTGGTAGAGACTTTAGGGGATACTGAAGTAGAATCAGTAATGACAGCCTGTAAGGAGACTGTAATTGAAAGTAGATTAGAGTCAGTGGAGATTGTAGGTGAAAGCAAATTGGAATTAGGGGATATTGTAGGTGAAATCAGATTAGAGTCAGAGGAGATAGTAGAAGAAAGCATAGTAGAGTTGGAGGAGATTGTAGGTGAAAGTAGATTAGAGTCAGAGGAGATAGTTGAAGAAAACATAGTAGAGTTGGAGGAGATTGTAGGTGAAAATAGAGTAGAGTCAAAGGAGATAGTAGAAGAAAGCATAGTAGAGTTGGAGGAGATTGTAGGTGAAAGCAGATTAGAGTCAGAGGAGATTTTAGATGAAAGCAGGATAGCTGTAGAAGAAATTATAGATGATGAACAGCAGTTAGCGGATATAATAGGAGAAATCATAGTAGAGTTGGTAGAGATGCTAGACATAGATGAAAGTAGCTTAGGTAAGGAACAGCAATCAGCGGAGATGAGAGATGAAAGCAGGACAGCTATAGAAGAGACTATAGAATGTAGTGAAAAAGAAGTGAAGAAGATAACTGAAAAGATAGAGATAGAAGTAGGTAAGATAAAGAAAGTACTAGGCACTCAAGAAATTAAGATGCAGAAAATCTTAGTTGAAGAGGATATGCTGACTAGAGAAGAATTTAATGATGGTGTAGCGGAAATTAATCTGAAATTATTAGTGGCAGAGAAGCGTGCGTTAAGTCATAGTCAGAAGAACATAATTAGTAAACAGGTTAAGAGGAGGAGAGAGGTAGATAAGAGCAGAAGCAACAGTCCACGGCTAAAGAGAGCATTAAGTGATAGTAACGGAGAAGTGAAGGGAAGACTTGTAGGTAGATATTTTGGAAGTAAAATGAAAGAGAAGAGAATCAAGTTGCTAGAGGAGAAAGAAATAAGGATGAAGGAGAGAAAGAAAGCATATGATGTGCAGTGGCGTACTGAATTAGCCAGACTTGGGGAAGTAAGAGGGGGAAAGCCAAAGCACAGTGTTACTATGGATAAATATAGTACAGAGGAAGTAGAAGCTAATGCTAGAAGGAAAGAAGAAAAAGGGATTATAGAAAGAGATAGAATTGAAGATGACAGTGGTAAGAACTGTGAAATGCCAGAGAACGTAGTGATGTGAATTGGTATTACCGATAGTTACTGTTCCGTATGACTTAAATATTAAGTAATGACGTTTTATAGGATTTAACAGAGGTAGATAAGAAACCTGCTGTGTGTAATTTTAATTCAGTCGTGAAGTTAGGATGGTAAGGGGCGCGTAGTGCCTACGCTTATTGATTTAGATTGACTAAAATCATTTAATTTGGAAGACAAAGGTTGTCGTGCTATTGAGCAATTCAGGTAAGTTGAATGTGGGTCCTTAAACTGCAAGTAAGTTGGATGAAGTGAGAATTAAATTTAAAAAGTTGGGAAGATTATTACAAAAGTAAGTAATCGAAAGAAAGTAATAATTATTATGGCAACCATAATTATGAATATAATGGTAATGAAGATTTAATTCAAAAGTGAGTGAAAATGATGTAGTACAGTCGTAATAAAATTAATGAGTTGAAGAAGTAAGTATTGATTTAATAAAGAAGTTTCATTTTGAGGACAGCGAGGTTATCAGTGGATATATTTGAGAAATTTAGAAGTGGTTTAGAATAGTTTATGGTAATGCGTTGTATGATTTAACCAACATCGGGTTGAAATAAGGAAGTAGTAACTAATTAGGACATCTGGTAACTTACTTGGTGACAGATATGTGTGGGTGTATGTGTGTATTTTCACGTAAATGGACGTGAGTTTGAAGTAGTAGGCCAACGAAGGTAATGCCGTTGAGCAATGTGGTTTTAAGTTTTGGTAATATGCCAAATGAAGTTGTTTTTTGAGGAAGTTTTTGGTAAGATGCCAAATGAAGTTTTAAGAAGTTTTTGGAGGATGAAGTAGGTCAGCGAGGTATATTCCGTTGAGCAATGAGTTTTTTATGGTGTCTAAGGGACTACGTGAAGTCAATGTTGGGAGGTTATTAAAGTATATATGGTTGTATGCACACAAGGTAATAAGAGAGTACAAAGGTAAGATGCTCCCAAGTTTTAGTTACAGTTACGCACGTTTTAAAGATATTACAAAGGCTTGTTATCGAGCTAAACCACTTTTAGTAAAAAAGTTACTGATGATTAATGATGAGGTAGATTGTTGTCCTACACAGGTAAAAGTAAAGATAATAATAATAATAATTAGATGGTTGGCATAATATTTACTAATATTGAAAAGAATTTGTTATAATTCGAAGTTTTGAGGATTTTAAAGATAAATAATTTTTTTAGACGAGGAAAAAATAAGTTTTATTTATGTCATACGGAGTTAGTAAAGAGAAGTTTATATTTTTGAAGGCAAGAATAAGTTAGTGATGTAAGGTGAGTATACCTAAGGGGTAATAATGAAGTTTCAATTAAAGGCAGGTGTAATTTACACATTTAATTTGGTAGAGCAGAGAGTATCTGAACTGTGTTATAACTCAGGACTTGCTTTATGAAGTGATTTTGAGAGAATATTTGCCAATTAGGAGTGTCGGTGTTATTGACTATCAACTGGAACACTGTCATTATTTTAGGAAGAAAATAGTTAGGAAAACAAAGTGTGATGTTATTATTCCAAGGAATTAGTCGAAGCATGTAAGATTTTTTTTAGCTGAAATTTAGGAAGTTATTGGTCAGTAAGAGGTGACCTGTAACAGTACGAAGATGTGGGATTATACCACGAATAGGGGAGTTTTTTTTTGTATGTGACGTGTGATGTCACGATGAGTTTTGAGAGATTCTGGTATAGCAAGAATGAGCTATACTCCAGGCGGTCAGAACAAGAAGGAAGTGTTGACGAGAAATGTCATAATAAGTTTTAAGAGAAAACTAAGGGGGGTTTTTAGGTATTCAGCAAGAAGTCAAATCATGTATAGACTAAATTTAAAGTAAAAGAGCATTAATATTTTGTGGAACGAAATATTTATTCCGAGGAGTTTATCATGTGTTTTTGTGAAATAGTTTAGTGATATACGTAATTCAGGTTTATTGAGTACCCGTAGTATTTTGTCCAAGTCTTAATCATTTTGTGTGGTAGGTAAGAATGACGATGCAGTAAAGATATCTTGACGCTAAGTTAAATTTAATAATGTGAACAAGAAGTCAGATTTTATGATTATTTGTGATTATGAAAATTCAAGTTATTGTTTTCGAGAAGTAGTAAAGAGGAATTATGGTTTTATGAGAAGTTAAGAAGTCGTGGAGACTTAGGAAGTATTAATTTGAAAGGAGGCGGCCGTGGCCTAAGAAAGAATTAAGCCACGAAGGCAGGTGAGTAGTAACTTGGATATTTAAGTGAACTGTTTAATAACTGCTTTAAGGTATTTCGATGTCATTATGTATTTGGGGAAATATTTACATGTATGACATATGCACTGAAATTGGAATTGCCTTAGGTATCTTGCTAAGTTATTTTTTTTCTTCAATTATTGAAATTTTACTGCATTTGAGTAATCCCTTTAAAGAGACGAAAGGGATATTATGTTGATTGTATCACCACATCGCGTGCAGTGATATGCGTGTGCAACGAAGTAATTACTTCGAAGAATGTAAAGTGAAGGGCTAATAAATGCTTTCATTCTTTTCAGAAAATTTCTTTTATATACAGAATGTATGTATTCAAACGAAAAGTACTATGAACATTTTAAGAAATGATAGTACAAATATGTAAAGTGAAAAGAGTATATTTCTTGTATATTTTTGTGTATTGATGAAGAGTATATTGTATGTTGTCTTTTTGGTGGTTATAATATTTATATTTATAGTTTTTTGTATGTTGGATGTGGTAAGAGAAATAATGTTAAATGTCATTTAAATTATTTATCTTAGGGGCGATTGTAACGATTCGATCCCATACCTATTATATTTATAGGGTTATTCATTTATTATCATGTTATTAATATTATTATTAATTAGTACATCCATGAGATGATTTTTATATCAGATACTTGTAAGCGGTTTTTATTATTATAGTCAGACAGATTTTTATTAACAATTACTTGTAAAGAGACGAAGTATTATATATTGCAACAAGACTGGCGATATGGATCAACCCTATGAGTCACAAGCAGAACGACGCAGTAGTAATTTCACCACGGCAAACAGCGTCACTGTCATGGGATGCTAAGAAACCCACTATGAGTAACCATCACGGGTTTGACCATCTAGTTCCTTCTGGAAGGAATGGAACATTATATTTCACGCATGGTGCAACTAACACGCCATTTTCTACTGTACGTACGCGCCAAGATATTACAAGTTGTGATGCAATTAGCCCTCGTGAGAGTATGAACACTGAAGAGAGGGAAGCTTACTGGGGTGGGAGACAGTCGAAGACCACGTGACAAGGAAGTTATTAGTACCTGCACCCTCGACAAGATATTCATTCATCAATAGCTCTCAATGAAGGGAGGAAGCAATAACCTGGCTTCCTGGTATAGCATCGAACTGAGTATACAGATTCGACACTGAACGATGTCTTGCCAATATCCATATCAGCCGATAGTGGATTATATCCCTACTCAACGGTCTTAACACAGATGGCAACGTAATTGAGTATGGTATACCATATCTACTGAGATATCACAACATTTTCAACATGAAACGCAACATCGAGATCATCTTGCACACTTTTTTATGATGATACTTCAAATGGGTGAGCAAACAATTAAATATCCGACGTCTCTGTAATATGTAACTTCAGGATAGATTCAATTCATTAATGTTTATTTTCTTTTAAATTAATTGCCGCATTGAGTAATTTTAAATTCAATTGTGTGACTATCACTATTCTGTTTTATTAATATTTTGCTTTTGCATTTAATAAATTCATTTTCTTTAACGTAATGCCTATTTCTTTCATTGTAGTTAGTACTTTAAGGCAATCATACTCCTTGATTAAATACTGGATTGGTTAGTCAACTAAGTTACACTACGACCCGGGTAAGTGGTCTCGAACTCTACTGATGACTGCCGAGGATTAATTGATAAATTTCGATTCACTGTCTTAAATAGGAATCTGGCGCTCAACAACTTATTATATTATACTATCACAGGTAAGGTCACACCGCAGTGTATATTTATTCTTATTATCATGTTTTGTTTAAATAGAACCTTTACAGTTGTCACTACAGCGTTATGCATATTTAAAAATGATACATTTGGCGCTACAACGTCGGACACGAAAACCATTCGGTATTTAGGAGAGGAGTGTATAATTTCAGTGCAAATTGTCAGTGCTTTTGGGGGACAGTGAAGTGAAGTGGAATTTTGGAAGGGCTAATTTTTATACGGTGTACTTCGAGATGGCGGATAAGAAAGAAAAGTCTATCGATATTCCTGAAGAGTCATTACTGGCGATGATCAGTAGGATGTTGCATAATAATTTGGAAGAGAATAAAAGAAGTTATTTGGAATTCAATGATAAATTTGGTAGAGAACGTCAGGAAAGAAGAGAGAAAAGAGATAGAGAACATCGGGAGTGGATGGAGAACTCAAATAGAGAACATCAGAAATGGATGAGAAAGGAGACTGTAATTGAAAGCAGATTGGAGTCAGAAGAAATTGTAGTTGAAAACAGATCTGAATCAGAGGAAATTTTAGGTGAAAGCAGATTGGAGGTAGAGGAGATTTTAGGTGAAAGTAGATTAGAGGTGGTAGAGACTTTAGGGGATACTGAAGTAGAATCAGTAATGACAGCCTGTAAGGAGACTGTAATTGAAAGTAGATTAGAGTCAGTGGAGATTGTAGGTGAAAGCAAATTGGAATTAGGGGATATTGTAGGTGAAATCAGATTAGAGTCAGAGGAGATAGTAGAAGAAAGCATAGTAGAGTTGGAGGAGATTGTAGGTGAAAGTAGATTAGAGTCAGAGGAGATAGTTGAAGAAAACATAGTAGAGTTGGAGGAGATTGTAGGTGAAAATAGAGTAGAGTCAAAGGAGATAGTAGAAGAAAGCATAGTAGAGTTGGAGGAGATTGTAGGTGAAAGCAGATTAGAGTCAGAGGAGATTTTAGATGAAAGCAGGATAGCTGTAGAAGAAATTATAGATGATGAACAGCAGTTAGCGGATATAATAGGAGAAATCATAGTAGAGTTGGTAGAGATGCTAGACATAGATGAAAGTAACTTAGGTAAGGAACAGCAATCAGCGGAGATGAGAGATGAAAGCAGGACAGCTATAGAAGAGACTATAGAATGTAGTGAAAAAGAAGTGAAGAAGATAACTGAAAAGATAGGGATAGAAGTAGGTAAGATAAAGAAAGTACTAGGCACTCAAGAAATTAAGATGCAGAAAATCTTAGTTGAAGAGGATATGCTGACTAGGGAAGAATTTAATGATGGTGTAGCGGAAATTAATCTGAAATTATTAGTGGTAGAGAAGCGTGCGTTAAGTCATAGTCAGAAGAACATAATTAGTAAACAGGTTAAGAGGAGGAGAGAGGTAGATAAGAGCAGAAGCAACAGTCCACGGCTAAAGAGAGCATTAAGTGATAGTAACGGAGAAGTGAAGGGAAGACTTGTAGGTAGATATTTTGGAAGTAAAATGAAAGAGAAGAGAATCAAGTTGCTAGAGGAGAAAGAAATAAGGATTAAGGAGAGAAAGAAAGCATATGATGTGCAGTGGCGTACTGAATTAGCCAGACTTGGGGAAGTAAGAGGGGGAAAGACAAAGCACAGTGTTACTATGGATAAATATAGTACAGAGGAAGTAGAAGCTAATGCTAGAAGGAAAGAAGAAAAAGGGATTATAGAAAGAGATAGAATTGAAGATGACAGTGGTAAGAACTGTGAAATGCCAGAGAACGTAGTGATGTGAATTGGTATTACCGATAGTTACTGTTCCGTATGACTTAAATATTAAGTAATGACGTTTTATAGGATTTAACAGAGGTAGATAAGAAACCTGCTGTGTGTAATTTTAATTCAGTCGTGAAGTTAGGATGGTAAGGGGCGCGTAGTGCCTACGCTTATTGATTTAGATTGACTAAAATCATTTAATTTGGAAGACAAAGGTTGTCGTGCTATTGAGCAATTCAGGTAAGTTGAATGTGGGTCCTTAAACTGCAAGTAAGTTGGATGAAGTGAGAATTAAATTTTAAAAGTTGGGAAGATTATTACAAAAGTAAGTAATCGAAAGAAAGTAATAATTATTATGGCAACCATAATTATGAATATAATGGTAATGAAGATTTAATTCAAAAGTGAGTGAAAATGATGTAGTACAGTCGTAATAAAATTAATGAGTTGAAGAAGTGAAAATGAAAATCCACAGCCTGCTTCCAGTCTCCGACCGGGTCAGGAATGGAATGAGTGAAGCCCCTATCTAGCGGCGAGGATATGAACTGTGCCGGCTGCCGGGGCCTGACGCACTCCTCTGGGACAATGATTAAATGAATGACAGATGAAATGAAATGACAGTGGAGAGTGTTGCTGGAATGAAATTTTGACAGGGAAAACCGGAGTACCCGGAGAAAAACCTGTCTGCCCCCGTTTTGTCCAGCACAGATCTCACATGGAGTGACCGGGATTTGAACCACGGATCCAGCGGTGAGAGGCCGGCGTGCTGCCGCCTGAGCCACGGAGGCTTAGTTGAAGAAGTAAGTATTGATTTAATAAAGAAGTTTCATTTTGAGGACAGCGAGGTTATCAGTGGATATATTTGAGAAATTTAGAAGTTTTTTAGAATAGTTTATGGTAATGCGTTGTATGAATTAACCAACATCGGGTTGAAATAAGGAAGTAGTAACTAATTAGGACATCTGGTAACTTACTTGGTGACAGATATGTGTGGGTGTATGTGTGTATTTTCACGTAAATGGACGTGAGTTTGAAGTAGTAGGCCAACGATGGTAATGCCGTTGAGCAATGTGGTTTTAAGTTTTGGTAATATGCCAAATGAAGTTGTTTTTTGAGGAAGTTTTTGGTAAGATGCCAAATGAAGTTTTAAGAAGTTTTTGGAGGATGAAGTAGGTCAGCGAGGTATATTCCGTTGAGCAATGAGTTTTTTATGGTGTCTAAGGGACTACGTGAAGTCAATGTTGGGAGGTTATTAAAGTATATATGGTTGTATGCACACAAGGTAATAAGAGAGTACAAAGGTAAGATGCTCCCAAGTTTTAGTTACAGTTACGCACGTTTTAAAGATATTACAAAGGCTTGTTATCGAGCTAAACCACTTTTAGTAAAAAAGTTACTGATGATTAATGATGAGGTAGATTGTTGTCCTACACAGGTAAAAGTAAAGATAATAATAATAATAATTAGATGGTTGGCATAATATTTACTAATATTGAAAAGAATTTGTTATAATTCGAAGTTTTGAGGATTTTAAAGATAAATAATTTTTTTAGACGAGGAAAAAATAAGTTTTATTTATGTCATACGGAGTTAGTAAAGAGAAGTTTATATTTTTGAAGGCAAGAATAAGTTAGTGATGTAAGGTGAGTATACCTAAGGGGTAATAATGAAGTTTCAATTAAAGGCAGGTGTAATTTACGCATTTAATTTGGTAGAGCAGAGAGTATCTGAACTGTGTTATAACTCAGGACTTGCTTTATGAAGTGATTTTGGGAGAATATTTGCCAATTAGGAGTGTCGGTGTTATTGACTATCAACTGGAACACTGTCATTATTTTAGGAAGAAAATAGGAAAACAAAGTGTGATGTTATTATTCCAAGGAATTAGTCGAAGCATGTAAGATTTTTTTAGCTGAAATTTAGGATGTTATTGGTCAGTAAGAGGTGACCTGTAACAGTACGAAGATGTGGGATTATACCACGAATAGGGGAGTCTTTTTTGTATGTGACGTGTGATGTCACGATGAGTTTTGAGAGTTTCTGGTATAGCAAGAATGAGCTATACTCCAGGCGGTCAGAACAAGAAGGAAGTGTTGACGAGAAATGTCATAATAAGTTTTAAGAGAAAACTAAGGGGTTTTTTTAGGTATTCAGCAAGAAGTCAAATCATGTATAGACTAAATTTAAAGTAAAAGAGCATTAATATTTTGTGGAACGAAATATTTATTCCGAGGAGTTTATCATGTGTTTTTGTGAAATAGTTTAGTGATATACGTAATTCAGGTTTATTGAGTACCCGTAGTATTTTGTCCAAGTCTTAATCATTTTGTGTGGTAGGTAAGAATGACGATGCAGTAAAGATATCTTGACGCTAAGTTAAATTTAATAATGTGAACAAGAAGTCAGATTTTATGATTATTTGTGATTATGAAAATTCAAGTTATTGTTTTCGAGAAGTAGTAAAGAGGAATTATGGTTTTATGAGAAGTTAAGAAGTCGTGGAGACTTAGGAAGTATTAATTTGAAAGGAGGCGGCCGTGGCCTAAGAAAGAATTAAGCCACGAAGGCAGGTGAGTAGTAACTTGGATATTTAAGTGAACTGTTTAATAACTGCTTTAAGGTATTTCGATGTCATTATGTATTTGGGGAAATATTTACATGTATGACATATGCACTGAAATTGGAATTGCCTTAGGTATCTTGCTAAGTTATTTTTTTTCTTCAATTATTGAAATTTTACTGCATTTGAGTAATCCCTTTATAGAGACGAAAGGGATATTATGTTGATTGTATCACCACATCGCGTGCAGTGATATGCGTGTGCAACGAAGTAATTACTTCGAAGAATGTAAAGTGAAGGGCTAATAAATGCTTTCATTCTTTTCAGAAAATTTCTTTTATATACAGAATGTATGTATTCAAACGAAAAGTACTATGAACATTTTAAGAAATGATAGTACAAATATGTAAAGTGAAAAGAGTATATTTCTTGTATATTTTTGTGTATTGATGAAGAGTATATTGTATGTTGTCTTTTTGGTGGTTATAATATTTATATTTATAGTTTTTTGTATGTTGGATGTGGTAAGAGAAATAATGTTAAATGTCATTTAAATTATTTATCTTAGGGGCGATTGTAACGATTCGATCCCATACCTATTATATTTATAGGGTTATTCATTTATTATCATGTTATTAATATTATTATTAATTAGTACATCCATGAGATGATTTTTATATCAGATACTTGTAAGCGGTTTTTATTATTATAGTCAGACAGATTTTTATTAACAATTACTTGTAAAGAGACGAAGTATTATATATTGCAACAAGACTGGCGATATGGATCAACCCTATGAGTCACAAGCAGAACGACGCAGTAGTAATTTCACCACGGCAAACAGCGTCACTGTCATGGGATGCTAAGAAACCCACTATGAGTAACCATCACGGGTTTGACCATCTAGTTCCTTCTGGAAGGAATGGAACATTATATTTCACGCATGGTGCAACTAACACGCCATTTTCTACTGTACGTACGCGCCAAGATATTACAAGTTGTGATGCAATTAGCCCTCGTGAGAGTATGAACACTGAAGAGAGGGAAGCTTACTGGGGTGGGAGACAGTCGAAGACCACGTGACAAGGAAGTTATTAGTACCTGCACCCTCGACAAGACATTCATTCATCAATAGCTCTCAATGAAGGGAGGAAGCAATAACCTGGCTTCCTGGTATAGCATCGAACTGAGTATACAGATTCGACACTGAACGATGTCTTGCCAATATCCATATCAGCCGATAGTGGATTATATCCCTACTCAACGGTCTTAACACAGATGGCAACGTAATTGAGTATGGTATACCATATCTACTGAGATATCACAACATTTTCAACATGAAACGCAACATCGAGATCATCTTGCACACTTTTTTATGATGATACTTCAAATGGGTGAGCAAACAATTAAATATCCGACGTCTCTGTAATATGTAACTTCAAGATAGATTCAATTCATTAATGTTTATTTTCTTTTAAATTAATTGCCGCATTGAGTAATTTTAAATTCAATTGTCTGACTATCACTATTCTGTTTTATTAATATTTTGCTTTTGCATTTAATAAATTCATTTTCTTTAACGTAATGCCTATTTCTTTCATTGTAGTTAGTACTTTAAGGCAATCATACTCCTTGATTAAATACTGGATTGGTTAGTCAACTAAGTTACACTACGACCCGGGTAAGTGGTCTCGAACTCTACTGATGACTGCCGAGGATTAATTGATAAATTTCGATTCACTGTCTTAAATAGGAATCTGGCGCTCAACAACTTATTATATTATACTATCACAGGTAAGGTCACACCACAGTGTATATTTATTCTTATTATCATGTTTTGTTCAAATTAGACCATTACAGTTAACACCATAGTCAAGGACTCTTTTAAAAATGTTACAACAGTACAAAATTAGACAAAACAAACCATACAATTACCATGCACAAACCTAATGTGACTAGCTCACCACATTAGTGAAAAAGAGCTACCCTTTTTATAGGGTCCTTTAAGGGACATTCGAGGCTGTTCTTTATTCTTTATGTATTAGAAATATATGAAATATGTGACAAAAAAGTAAGAGTATTTATTTATAGTTTAGTTTATCAATGTGGATATAAACAATATGCAGTAGGCCTACTCACGAATGCAATGCCTCACCGACTGCTGATACACAACGAGACACATCTTGAGGTTGTCCATCACAAATGACCGATGATTATCGCCAAACACTTCTTCTGAGAGCGCGAAACTGCAGCAATATGTTTCTTGCCCTCGAGGTGTTGTGTAACTCGAGATCGCTGTTCAGCTTTGATTGCTTTACCACATGATTGGCAGAACAGAACGCCTCCATCGGAAGTAAAATTATCCTTAAATTCTGCAACATACTACTGCAGACGATAACTTGTTGTTGCTTTTACATTAGGCATCGTAGAACTGCCTTACACTTCACAGAGCCAGAAATGAACTGCATGTAAGTGACAATGGTTCCATATAGCTGGGGTGAAAGGTCTAGCACGTGGTGCAACATGGCTATGGACAAGGAAATCCCCGGCTTCCACAGTGAGTGGCACCGGGCGACAAGATAAGAAAAACACAGCTGCAAGCTCACACGCTCTCCATGAAGATTAGATAGCTCACAGGTTCTTCTCCATTCAAGTAACACAGAACAAAAATGCAATAAACTGAAAGATCTAGCTCACTGATTTTAAAAAATGTAAATATTATGTCTTTTTATGTGCTAGTAAGTGAAAAGCAGGAATGTATGTAATTATTTAAAAAAAAAGATACGAGCCTTACAGTAGTCGCATATGATGTGTAAAATCTGACATGTTATCCTACTCGTATACTACACAGCTTGGACATTCTTAAAATGTTAATTTACACTCCATTTTCATACTGGTACTATGATGAATGTATAGATTGAATTGGAGATATGCTACTGACACATTTGTGGCGCTTCGGTCAAGCTGTTAGTCTCTCACCAAGGTAGACCGGGTTTGATTCCCGGTCAATACATGTGAGATTTTCGAATTGAAATGCCATGTCCTGTGGTTCGCATTCCACGTAAAAGGGAGGTACCGTGGATCATGATCGTGAAATTAACGGACACGCAAAACTACAAGCTTCCTTCCTTCATTTTACATTAATAAATCATAATAACAAAGTGACACACAACGTCGACAGTACTCTCAAATACTGTGAGCACATTCCTCAGTAACTATAACATTCATTATTCTCAAGGCTCTCATACAGTTCGTCGTAAACAATCAAATCATGGCTTCCTACAATCATGAAATAACATAGTCTCACATATGATGAAAATACAGCTTTTATTCCACTCATATAACAACATTCTGTTATGCATTTAATATTTGACTACTCACCCACAGCTTGACAATAATGCCGCTTAGGCCCTACTTAAATGTCATTTGCCGTCTTTGTCCTACCCCATGTGATATTCAACCTTGAACGTGAAGCTTCATAAACTGCTCAATGACAAATGAAAGTCGGTGAAACATTTGCCACTGTGCTCGTCAAACTAGTGCCTGCTAAATGCACTGCCTACTGTATTGCCATAACATTCTCGCGCTACAGAGCACACACTGCCTTGTTTCCAATACACACATTTTCAATTGTACATCCAGCTGGCAGTCCGTCTTCACTTCCTTCCGATTCACTTCCGTTCGATCCACTTCCGCCCGATTCACTTCCGTCCCATTTTTCTGGCAGTGCGTCTTCACTTTCGTCCGATCCACTTCCGTTCGACCCACATCCGCCCGATTCACTTCCGTCCCCAATTTTCAAAATCACTCCCACCAAACTATCCAGCAACCGAGCGGAAAGATGTTACAAATCAAAAATGGTTTAAATATGTATTTGCATTAAGAAATGTTTATTTACCTAAATATCCGAGCCCTAGTTATAGGCTAATGTCTTAATTTTGCCTTTGTTGATATAGTTCTTTTATTTTATCTATTCCAATCAATTTTGTATACTCTTTGTAGTTTTGCAGTTCTTTCTCTGTTAGCTTGCTGATTTAAACCCTCGTATTTAAACTATTACACTTAATTTTAACGACGATCATCGGTGGGGTGCAAATAACTCTTGACCCTACGGCCTTGTGCATTAGTGTGCTGAGCTATCCCAGTTAGTTATTAGTTCTCGTGGGAACTACTTGATAATTAACTAGCTACTGTGTATTGCTTCATCCTTAACGACCTGGTGAAGAGTCGAGATCGATAGGTATTTCCTAATTGATTTATGAACTCCTTAAACGAACATTGCGGTGGAAACAATCCCAGGTATTGTTCTCTGGCAATGGCTTGTATCTTCGCTAACAGTCCGTGCCGGGACAGCTCCATTTCACTGTCGTAACTCGGAAGTTCATGCACTAAAAAAATAGTAAAATATACATACATCCTTGGAAGGACTCGCTTTCTTTTCAGTATCCCGATGAACTTATCCGGGACGCCATATTTCCCTCTGTTCCATTATTATTGAATCTCAGGCAATATTGTTGTTGTTGTTGATGTTAATTCGTTTCAGGGCCTTGGGATATTTCGGTCATAAGCCCCATTATAGTCGCCTATACATTTATTGGGTCCTACGACAAAATTCTGCTCGGGTCATATTCTAGGAAATAATTTATTTTTAATTGCTGTTCATTCAACTAGGAGCTTTTCAATATCGTGGTTACTTGATTAGGACACACTTTCAAGCATTAGATTGAGAGGTGCGGTTGCGGCGACTTCTGGTTTGATGATGATGATGATGATGATGATGATGATGATGATTATGATAATTGTCGTTTAAATGGGCCTAACATCTAGGTTTATTTTATATCTCGTGTCGGAAACATACAAATGCACAGTTGCTATTGTACCCGATTGCCACCATGTGGACCATGTGTTCGTATCCCAACTAGCTCACGGTCTTTCGAGGTATGGGACGTTCCTGCCCACAATACGACCACATGCTCAGGATTTGAGTCTACCAGGTAACTACTCTACAGGAAATACACAACATTCCTAAAAATAAAACATTTACTGGTCTAAAATCATGGCTATACAACAAATACAAATCAAAGGACAAATTACCTTTAATTCCCACAAATAAAATAGGGTTATTCTGTGAGCTTTCTTCTTAAAAATAGTGCTACACTGCACTCAAACCTAATTCTAACATCCTGTCAATAATAGTTCAGATTACACGGTTTCCATAATGTTCATCATGTGACACAATTTTAGTTAATGGGAGTATCTTAACACAAAAATCACATGTCACATAAAAATGATATTACTAAGACATTATTCCGTCTCTTACGGCATTTACTTTAACTAGCAAAAATTCACTATTTTCTGCATTTATTAACAAATATTTGTTGTGTCGTGCGAATCATCTTCCTTCTTTCCATCCCTATGAACGATCTAGGACAGTGGTACATGCTCCTTAAAAAAATAAACGTGGATAGAATATTTTATAGTTTCACCATATAACGATTTTCTGGGTCTTGTCGGGCTTACCATGGTTACAACTGTGTCATGTTCTGGGAAAAACACATACCCGTTTGCATAAATTAGCATGAACTGGCAAAATGCATTTTAAAGAAGATGCCTACATTATTTTGGTTCAGCCTTCCTCCTCAGAGGATAACTTCGCCAAATATTATCTGATTTCTATGATCCAACAACGTATGTGACTTGCCACACACCATTCAATTCAATTGGCATCATCATAATACTCATATCTTAATTGCATATTTAAATACCGAGATTCCTCAGTGTCCTACTGTGACTGTAACTGACAAGGGATCGGTCGACGGACCTTTCTCCCCCTCAGCAGGCCATAAAATTCGTTCCAGCTGGCTAACCAAGATGGCCGCCACGGAAGTGAGCCACACTACCTCTCTCTCTCTCTATCGTCAAGGTCAAACTTGTTTACAATTATATAACAGTACAGATACGCTAGGCGTGATTCCTAAGTAATTGAGTCATTTAATTAATTAACACCTATCTTTATAGTGTATTTGGGCTCAAATGGCTCCTTAATAAACATTCATGGCTGGGGTGGAATTCTAGTGATAGCCTTGCCGTTCTATGGTGATTATGTGGCTTTAAGACGCGCATCATAATGAAACCCCACGGTTTCCACCAGCAGCTGTCAGTAATAATATCAGGAAACCTGCGTTCCTAGACGACGAATATGATCCTACCTCTCAGGGTAGACCATTGGTACAAATGCTCACCGCGTCTCGACGGACGTCAATAGTGGCCATAATTCATGCAAGCGTTGGAAATAGACAGGATCTATCCAAATCGCTGCGTATAATACAGTATGCACAAAGGCGATACTCCTCGAAGATTCAGCCAACTTTTCACCTAACGCGCAAGCTATACTAGTCAATCCCCGCGATTATCTTACGTAAATCACTGGATTCTACGTTAATCTGCACGCTATACATGCGGCTCAAACAATCTTTCACATAGATGACTCCAATATTAAGGCACCTGCGTTCTCTCCGTCATACTACTTAAGCCAAAGCTTCACATAGTTCCTAACACAAATGTATAAATTTACTGGCTTACTTTAATTTAATGGTCCTCAAACATAATCCTAAGGATTGACCATATCAAATATTCATTCAAATTTTCACTGACACTGAAAAAGCTCTCGTATTTCACTATATTCCACGTTACACTTTTACTGTTTACCAAATCACAGTATCTTTAAATTAGACATGACACTATTTGAACATTACTTAGGCCACATTTGCCCATTACTTTATTGTTGCCGACCCCAGATTATTATTATTATTCATTTACCGTTACCGTTAGATTCATCACTATTTTTGACCTAAAGGGTCCTAAACAAATCACCTTCCAAGTCATACTTTATTCAAGACGAGTAGTGAAAACTCGTTCAGTAAGTGACTATTACATCTTTTAATCTCAAAATGATAAATCGTTACATGGTGAACTATTCAGTTATAAGGATATAATTGCATGTGTACTCACTTTTTCCTTCTTGCTGGAAAATGCCAGCTCTTCAGCTTAAGCGCTACCATGATGATTGGTTTAAGCCATCATGATATCCTTAACACAACACTGAGATTCACACACTTGCCACATGATACACATATTTTTATAAGTGGCCTTTACCACTGCTATACACTGATTATTAACCATTAGACACATGAACATTTTAAATCATTATTTCACAATTTATGTACACTTTATCCATTACTTCACATGTTGATCCTTAATCCGGACTTCTCCTACGCTTGATCTCAGAGATGCGATGCAATTATGACAACCGCTGGTCTACGTGAAATCTAGTAGCGTTTTACGGATGTTCGATCCTCGTTCCCTGCAATCTCGTTCAGCTCACTATCCTGGTTAGGTGGCAATGACTTCCACGCTCCCATCACTGTAGTGATCCTGATGATAATGTCATACAATTCTGACAATACCTCCCGGTATAAGAACTGTTCGAAAACATTATAAGTTCCTTTTCGCTGTAGCGAATTTATATCTGCGTCAGATAATAGATAAATATCTGTATTATTTTACTCTCGACGCCCTTCATGATTACTTATGAAGCTTATAACTTGCTTCCATTGTCTTCAACGGCGGAGCGTTGATATTTTAATACTTGGCGTGCTTACTGTAGAGCGAATGTAGACAAAGACTTCTAACTCTCAACTGCTGTAGGTCAACTAACATCTGACTGCTTCCGACTGCTTTCAACTGACTGCTTTCAACTGAACTGCTTTCAACTCGAGCGACTGTAGATCAACTACTTTCAACTGACTGCTTTCAACTGCTTTCGACTGCTGTAGGTCAATTAACAACTTTCAACTCGAGCGACTGTAGATCAACTACTTTCAACTGACTGCTTTCAACTGCTTTCGACTGCTGTAGGTCAGTTAACAACTTTCAACTCGAGCGACTGTAGATCAACTGACTTCGCGTGGGCTGCTCCCCCTTATAAAGGTTTCATGCACAAAATAGTTCACGGGACATGTGAGAGCGACTCCCTTCTTGAAATAATCCCTCTTCAGCCGAAATGACATCCGCATCTTGTTTATTTAGGTGTGGAGGTTTCAAAAACATTCGCGTGCCGGCGATCGCTTCGGCCAATTAATTACAATTAATTGCCTTGGTTCAGCGCGTTATGACGCCACGGTGGGGGTTCCCCGCTGGCTGGTTACAGTATCCCTGCTCTTGAGCGTGAGTTAGGTTGTAATGCGGTCATTTGGAGATATAGGCATTAATTTAGGTGAAAAACCACTCCTAAATTACCTCTCCGTGAATATATTCATCTGTGTGTATATTTCAATGCATTACAATGCTCCATTTAGCTGGAATTAATTAATTTCCTTGTGCATGCGGTCCCGCCATAGCTTGCCCCGTTATCGAGTGGTGGATACCCGGGTCCTTAATTTTGAGCTGTCTCCCCGCTCCAGACATAAGTAGTGCGGTAGGCGCCGAAATTCTGCACCCGCTTGTTAAGGATCATTTGTAAACTGCCAAACTCGCCTTCTCTCGTTTTCGTATGCTCTGAAAACGTATATTTCCGTGCATTTGGCTACAATTCCTCCTTTTAAATTGCTATGATTTTCACGTATAAATCGTGAAATCACGCTAGACTATTATATGTCAGTATACCTCTCATTGCTCTGTGGGTTCCCTATAATTGCTCCCCCTTAGAGACCAATGGTTCGATCCTAGGCATAACCATGTGCCTGGTCTTCTCTGATGAGACCTGAGTTCGATGCCAGACTGCCGTGACTAATTGGGCACACTATACAGGTACATATATTGGTAAAACTGTCTAATTATATAGCAAGTGCCCAATACTGAGCAACATCCAAGGTGCTCGGAGTGGCTAACAGGAACTATGCACAAGATGAAGGTCACAGAGGGCAATGAAGCATGTGTCTTGTGGTTTGTTCTTGTCCACATTCGCAAGATGTGTCACATGTACTGAGATCTCCTCAGATTGTCTCGGTATCTTCCAACTCCTGATCGTAACCTGTTTAGGGATTTCCACATCAACCAGCTTTCATTGTGTCCGGGTGGTAGTTCTTCAGCTACTGGCATCCAACCGCAGGGGTGAGGGGTCGACTTCTTTCATATATCCTGCCTTGCCTTCTCCGGTGAGACGGTAAGCATCTCAGATGTCCTCAGGAAGCTCTTTCGGGACCTGGGCCGATAACCTCGATGTTAGGCCCCTTAAAACAACAATTTTCATCATCATCATCATCATCTTTCGGGACCTCAGCCGTTGATGAGGAGGATTGTATCCATGCAGAGGGTGGGCGCTGTTCTCTTCGACTCTCAGCCTCTCCCTGTTGGCAGCCACCTCTCTGCTATTCCAGCCAGGTAGTAGAGCTTATCTGTTGGGGTAGGTTTTAAGCAACCTGTTATCAACCTGCAGGTTTCGTTCAGAGCTGTGTTTACCTGTCTGGCATGAGATGAAACATCTAGGTAATCGGCCCCTAATGGGTTGCGGATAGTGAAAATGAAAGATGATCAAATGAAACCTACAACTGCTACTAACTACTGGCTTATAACTAGAGGAGGAAATGGGAAACAAATAGGAGAAGAATGAAATAAAAGACAGGAGGAAAGGAAATGCCTCAACCCTCGAAGAACGAGAATTGAGGGACTTGGCAGGAAGGAGAGCCACGAAAGGTAGAGAGGAAAGAGGAGAGGGCCCGCCCCAAAGGCAATGGAAGAAGGAGAAATGCCAGACCCAGCTTAGGAAGCCCTCGGGGTCGACAACGACTGAACTCACTAGACGTGAGCCCTTGAGTGTGTAGCACAATCCAGGGTGCACCATAAGTGGTGGAATTACACACACCCTGTCTCCTTGAGGGCCTTGAGCAGAAGGCAGGAGATACAATGAAAGAAATCAAGAGGTCTGACCCCTTGAAGAAAGAGGGATCAGGAAAGATGAGACCAGGGGCCAATTAAGGAGGAAAAGCATAAAACTCCCTAGGCCTCGGAAAAGAACAAGAGTTGACCAAGGGTGGTCGATAGAAAAGATGAAAGAGTGGAGCCCGACACAAGTAAGTGGAAGCAATGCCGAGCTAGCTGGGGTCCCTTGGTCGCGAACCCACTCCCCACTAGGTGTGAGCTCCTGGGGGACTTCTGGTTTGAAGTGGAGATCTCGTGACATCTCGGAATATAATTATTATACATAGAGCAACTGTGCGCCAATGTCTGAACCTGACACCACGACATTGCATGGTTCAATAGACATAATGAGGAATCACCTATACCGCCATTAGTGAACACGTCTAGGAGTTCATATATTTTATTTTTAGAAATTAACCTTTATGCTAGGGATTCCCAATCTCTTAGCAACTGCGTACCACTTGAAATTTTTGAAATTTCGGCGTACCAACAGTCCTATATTTTTTTGAAACATATATTTACTGTCGGAAAAGTGCCCAATGGCTTCTTTTATTGTAATTAAATTACTGAGAAAACTCCATATTTAATTATTAATGCACGGGTATTTCAGTTTTTCAACCTTTTATCAAGATAACAATAAATATGTGTAGATTTTTATCAATTTTTTCTTGCTAACTGCTATTTAAAAAAAGAAGTTCCGAGACGAACTAAATAGCCTACCTTTCTTAAAATTTAAGATTCATGCCAATGATTAATCTACATGGATCTATCTAGAATAATGACGAAATTAAGTTGGTAATATCGAAATTTCCAATTAGTTCGAAATACTGTATACCTGGCATAATGTAGCCTAATAGAGAACTACAATTGGCAGCCCTGGTGACTGAATATATTCTTAGTTCCATCTCTTAAGGTACAGAATACATAATTTGGTTGAAGTCCATTGGATAGCCTGGACGTTACATGCAGTTAAACATTGGATCTAACAGCGCGCGTTAAATAATGTTGGCAACATTGACATATATGTATTGGTCAGAAATAATCAGAAATAATATGATCTATTGTTGTGTCAATTTTTAATGAAATCCATCTGTTAGTATAGAAGTTACATGCATTTTAAAATTGGACCTATCAGCAGGCTTAGAAACATGTTGGCAGCACTGACGTATATTAGTTACTCCAAATTAATCTAGAATGCCAGGTACTATGCGTGTGTAAAGTTTAGAGCTATTGGCTTGCTTACTTTCTGATATATTGATATTAGGGTAACAAAAATAGAGACAGTATTCATTAACAGTTGGCAGCCCTGTTTACTCTTAAGAATCGGTATAGTCATATCTGCTATGGTACACATAGCACACACGAAATTTGGTTGAAATCCAAATGATAAGATAGAAGTTACATGTATTTAAAGTTGGACATCTCAGCAGGCTTAGAATCATGTTGGTAGCATTGACGTATATAAGTTACTCCAAATTAATATAGAATGTCAGGTACTACTATACGTGTGCATAGTTTAAAGCTGTCGGTTTGCATACTTTCTGATATATGGGTATTTGGTTTAAAAAAATTGAGAGTATTTATTAGCAGTTGGCAGCCCTGGTGGCTCTTAAGAATACGCTCAGTCATATCTGTTTATGTGCACATAGCACATACGAAATTTGGTTGAAATCGAATCAATAGTGTAGAAGTTAAATGCATTTAAAATTTGGACGTATCAGCAGGCTTATAATCATTTTGGCAACACTGCCACGTATGGCCTCCTGGAAATTAAACTGCAATATTATTATCTATACGTGTGCCAAGTTTGAAATAGCTCCCATTTATACCTTCCAAGATATCCAACATGGAGCTGAAATTTCAATTGCGATTTTTCAGCAGTTGGTAGCACTGACATCATTTTCAAATATGGTCTTGAGATATTCAGGTATAGATCTTTACTCCTACCAAATTTTGTTTCGATTGCTCCAGCCTTTTTGGAGTTGATAGGTTGGGGGACACACACTCACACACAGCCAGCCAGCCAGACAGACAGACAGACAGGCAGACAGACAGACAGACAGAAGAACTGCCAGACACACATTTGCCCGAACTCATAAGTCTACTTTTTCCTCATTTTTGCAAAATGTGAAAAGTAGGCTAAATATATAGATATATAAGTATATTAATAACATTGTTATAGTCTATTGAACCCGTGCAAAGAAGCATATGAGACTCAGTTTCGGGGGGTGTAACGGTTCATATTCGTAAGTTGCTGTCAGGGCGCTTCATTAACTTGCAGGGTAACATATAACAAAATAACATGCAGGAAAGAGTGAAGCCAGGGTTAAAACAACTGAATTTAATAACAAATCACCATATTTACACATAAACAATTAACAACAAAAACTCCCAACTGACTCCCATTTAATAAAAATGCCATAAACTAGGCGATATCACTGGAGAGATTAATTACCTGGACCAAGTGTCCCTAAGATAAAATACAAAAGTGACCATATATATGCGTATGCCGTTCTACATGCATCACGATGTGTACTTTGAATGCGTGATTCGTTATCATCCAGAATGATCCTTCAGACAACGAATCCACATTTCTTAGAGCTAGACCGACACGGGGGAACACAACTACACTACTTAAAATTAAACCGACACTTCCTAAATCTACTATAAACAAACACAAAATTTCCGTGTGAAATTGGAATCAAATTGCCGTAGCAACATTTACTGCCTAAAAACTTAGGACTTCTCACACAAATCAACACAAGTACATTAACACGTGACCAATAGAAAAATACAGAAATGACCGCTGTCAAAATTTACAAATACTCTACCATTACACCACACAGGTGTGACACACAACATTGCATGAATCGAGTCATAAACAAAGCAATAGGCAAACAGCCAACATTTACGTTAATTATACAATATTTTACCCATACAACGTACAACAAGCCGTCACACACATGGCGAACTCCCCAATTAATTATGGCTTAGAAAATCACCATCACAATGAACAGGTTTGCTACATGAAAGCTTACAGGGGCCAGTCGGACAAACAGGACTGCCTATCAAAATATAGTCACAGGCAAAACGGGCGGTTTGTGGAACTCTGCATGTCTGTCAACCCACGTGTCAATAACCTCGACCTCCCAGAACATGGGGTCGAATCTCGAAGAAGTGTGCCCCAAAGCACAATAATACATGTGTGTGTCAGAAAAACCATATGGACAAGAATCAGCAGTCTCCCAAGAGCACTCTGTCTTTCCATCGAAAATACAACAGCAGCGAAAAAATATGAGAGCGGTAGGACAACTACCCCCTCCTCACGTAGAATCAACACACACTAGACACATCAACACACACAGAATCACACGTATGGGTTTTGACAGACCCTGAAATAAAAAGACACAAATAATATCCACATGCTGGCACCACCGTTCTATGCCGTGACTAGTCACCTGAAATGGACTCAAGAAAAATCTATCAAAATTAGAACGAAGGTGTTCTAAAAATTACTTTTAAGTTGGTGCGCTTGGCAACCCTAATATGACTAATAACCTGTTCAGCAAAATATCTTACAATAATTTCCACCCATTCCTAATTCAAATATTAACGTTAATAAAGCACCATTTATCGAATGTAACGGGTTCCGCATTTGCAAGGATAAAACTCACGCACGCACGCCGCGCGCATTACATACGACTCAAGGAAAAACAAAATATCAAACAAACACTTTGGCCACGCGCCAACGGACATTTAAACATATAGTGTCGGTGCAAGAAAAACTCTAAAACAACAAGAAAAAGAAAAACATGACTATTTACAAAGTTCCCCGGCCAAATCTAACTACATAATTGAAATAATCCAATTTTTGTACAACACCGCTTCTGCTTGTAGAACTAAGGACATCTTCCTCAACCCATCGCCCTATGGACAAATTAGCACTCCATAGTAGTCGTCTGCGTTGATGTGTTGAAGCTCATCCCAACTTCAAACCTCGTGCTGATCATCTTGGTATCGACTCCTTGGCAGAAAAGTTCAATGTTAAATATTTGCCTATCTATAATCGCTTGCAGGCTACTCAATTCACCCACAATTGTCCTAATGCGATTAATAGCGAAGACTGGCCCTAAATATCTCGTACACACGCAACATAAAAACACATATAAAATACACTGCAATTTGTACATAAAATATACATCTCGAGTCCGCGCCACTGGCTCGTTCACAAGTTCAAAATCCTGGCTGCACTAGCAGTCGCTATCTCGTTCGGTATTTCCGTCCTGTACTCTGGACTTCGGCTCCGGTGAGCGCTAATTAGGGTGATACAATACTTCCCCCTTAGAGCTGAACTCGTCGTCTTTAAATGAATGTTACAAGTTATCACGCACTGGCGTGAAATATTTAGCTCACAAATAAAGTAGATTCCAGAATAAAACAAAATGTATTATAGCTTTTAAAATTCGATACTGCAATCGCTGCGACTTTAGCTCAATCGGAGCTCACAAAATAAATTAACTTCACTAATTTAGAGCGCAAAAATCACGATACAAACTGTCGTGAAGTCAGCCCCTCACGGCTCCACAGAGAATGACTTCGAGTGGCGTCAGGCCAAACTATTTATTAGAAACTGACAGGGGCGGAGGAGTGGGGTGGAGTCGGATAAAAACTTCCAGAGTTTTCGTCTCACAAAGATGGGACTAGTGTCATTCTTCTCCAAATAAATCAAACGTCTCAAATCACTCGAGCGGAGATTAATCCGTTCGGCGGTTCTTCAGATACACACTTCCGCGGGCTTTTTACTACTGACGCTGTCCACCTCGTGGTCATGGCTTGGTCTCCTGCGATTGGCTGATTCAATCGTATGTTCGTTGCGAGTACCTCGTGATTCTTCCTTTATGTCTCCAATTTTGGTGCAGTAGTTGCACAATTTGGCCTTGAACTCGACTAATTCTGGCCGTTCCCCAAGAATAGCTACCAGCTCAACTCCTGTTGCAATCATTACGAAATGCTAGCCTCCCTAATATCCAAGTCGACTTCCTTAAGTGCTGCCTGGGCCGTAGTAATAATAATAATAAATATGAATACTTATTTATCGAAGATCAATAAGGGTTCACTATTAAACGAACGAATAAAACGATTATTGCAATTTGCTGTGTTATTTAGTACTCATAGGTCCAAAAATATAATTTTATATAATTAGTAGTCTACAAACTAAGCAAAAAAGCCCGGCAGAGTAAAGTTTGCGTGGTCACGCATACAGAGACCCTTACTAGTCTATCGCTCGTAATCGTTCGTATCACCCACGCGCAACACCTGAAACGTCCCGCGTACCGCCGGTTGTGAACCCCTGCTTTAAATAATGTAAATACTTGGTATAGCCGACCTAGGTAATATCATACTTTGTCGTACTTCCTCTGAGGAGAGGAAGGTGGAAATACAATTTCATCTCCCATAGTTTATCAAACTGAGGTCAATTAAACTGCGACCACATATAATTTAAATTTAAATTCTTGTCAGTTAATTTACTATCCTTCCCAAGTAAGCGCCTTCCCTACCATCCACTTGCTGTCTGTAAGACTTGTTATTCCATGTTGTTCCCCTTTTTTTGAAAATACACGTCCACTGTAATTATTAACATGTCCCTAAACATTTTACAATGTATCCTTTCAAAACACCTCAATTAAAATGTAAAGTAAATTCGCACAGTCCACTGGCCTGGTGCAAATCTTTCAAATTGTTACCTCTTGGGCGACTTGCATGTCAAAACCTCATGGCGTAGTGGCAAGTAATCTTGTCTGTCACACCAGCGATTTACCGATAATTATGGTCATGGATTGGAATGGGGTACATTCAGCCTCGCAAGGCAAAACTGAGAAGGTATGGGTTCGATTTTCACCTCAGCCATTCTAGAAGTAACATACCGTGGTTTTCTACTTCTACACCTGACAAATGCTGGGATGGTTCCTAACTTAAGGCCACGGCTGTCTCCTTCCCATTCAAGCAGTGACCAGAGCTGCCATCAAGAGATTGCAATCGTTTGCACAGTTCCAATCCGTAGACTTGCGGCCTCATCGAAATGTATTTTGATGTGAATGTCTTTCAAGGAGGATTCAGGGATGTGGATGAAGAAACGGGTGAACGAGAAAAGTGTGACGCTAGAAACTGCGATGTCCACTTGAATAGTTGATATAGTCTATAATTCAACAGGGAAAGAACATAATTCATTCGGTCCGGTTCTTGTCACGCGTTTCATTGCATAGTCTCTAACGGTGGACTAGCTTCCTTTCAATACCACTTCTTAATCCTTTAGGCTACGCATGCTCATTACCACTAAGTAAGAGAATACGTTTCCACCACTACCAATACCTAGGGGGATCTGGTCCTCATTGTACAGAATAAGAACTAAACATTTGATAGATACCAGTGCTGGCTAAACGAATTGAAAAAAATGGATCCCTTATAACTCATGTGATTGTGGCAAGACGCTTCAAGTTACCCGTCATGTGGCATAAGAATATACACCAAGAGGGTTTGGTGGAACTAGAGAAATGTAGTGGGGTTGTACATATTCGATCATCAAATTATTCGGTTGGTTCCTCAGTTTAGGGGCTGCGACAACGCGGCCATGTAGCCCCGTATACTTTGGGTGTGTGTAGAATCTGTCTGATAACCGTTGTTAATTGTGATAGCTATATAAGTATGTGTTATCTGTAATTCAGGTAAGGACTGCAGATATTCAATTTTCAAGTAGTTCCTACATTTGCTACCAAATGCTACCGTCAGCCACAACTAGTTGTGAACTTGGTTACTAGATGCCACAGCAGTCGGCTCCTGGCGGCGAACGATGGAACTTAAGAGCGTTAATCAAATCTAACCTACAAATTTAGCTTCACAAAAGTATATCAAATTATTCGAATTGTTGGGTTAATTTCGAATACGAATATTTGATTTGAACATTCAAATATTCGAAGTACTCGAACATTTGAATTATTCGATTTAAAACCTGTTAGAACATTCGAATTTCGAAATGTTCGCACTACAGTGCCTACCAAAAGTTTAAGACCACTATCTTATTTTCAACAAAAGCTCGCTGGTCTTATATGTTTGATTCAAATTTTGTCAAATATTTTATGAAAATACTTTGATATAATAGACATTTACTTGTACCAAGAACATTGTAATATGGCTTTCAGTTTTCGAGTTACAATTTTTTAATACAAGTGGAGTATCGAAGAAAAACACAATTTTCAACCACAAAATAATTTGTGGACACTAAACCAATGGGGTTACCTTACTGATTATTTTTATAAGTATTGTAGAATGTATACAAACGTTTTGATAAATGAAAAGAAAATCCCAAAAATTTTCTTGCCATTTGGTAGTGATATTTGTATACCTGGCTTCTTAGAATAGACGAGGGAAACTGATTCCAGGGACTCGGAGTGTTGACCTAGGAACTGTCTCTGTTGACAACATGCTGTGCTGTGCCTGGTGAAAGTTTGGGTCCTTTAAGTCAACCCTCACACAAGCTATTAACCAGTGAACGCTCATCAGTCTTAGCTTCAATTCGTTACCTTTTTCAAAAAGTACAAACATCACTACCAAATGGCAAGAAAATTTTGGGATTTTTTTCTTTACCAAAATGTTGGTATACATTCTACAATACTTACAAAAATAATCAATAAGGTAACTCCATTGGTTTAGTGTCCACAAATTAATTTGTGGTTGAAAATTGCGGTTGTTTTTTCGATACTCCACTTGTATTAAAAATGTGTAACTCAAAAACTGAAAGCCGTATTACAATGTTCTTGGTTCATGGATGACTATTAGATCAAAGTATTTTCATAAAATATTTGGCAAAATTTGAATCAAACATATAAGATCAGGAAGTTTTTGTTGAAAATATGCTAGTGGTCTTAAACTTTTGGTAGGCACTGTAGTGAAATAACCGGACTCTTCAGTCAATAACCGAATTATTCCACGAACAAGTCAAGTCATTCAAATGTTGGAATAATTAGATAATAATTGTATTAATACAGCCAATGGCCATGTAGGCCACTGTACTTTCCTTTTCAGGACGAGTCGGGGAAGGGATATTGAAAGGAAATTTGCCGTGGACCTATTGAAGGGAAGGACCCATCCCGGCATTTGCCTGGTGGTGAAAAAAATGGGGAACCACGAAAACCATTTTCAGGACGACCGAGGTGGGATTCGAACCCACGCTCCCCCGATGCCAGCGAAGCACGCTGTAGGCATGTCCAGCTTGGGTTTTCCCGCTGGCATAGCCCCAAGGATGATTTGAGCTCGCAAGCCTCCAAACACCCGGCAATACCTGATTGCCTTCTGCAAGGTGACGGTGCCGGTGAGAGGTATCAAAATTCATAGCCAACCGAAATTAAACAGTTAACTCAACACAATTGATGAGATGAACCTGTCTCTTGCGCTGGAGTATCTCTGCATAAAAGGTATAATTATTTTAAGTACGCCTACTGCAGAATTACCGAGTTTCCCCTACAGTAATATAGTTCTGGAATTATGCTGAAATTGTTTTATATCATTGTAATATTGCTTCATTGCCATCATCATTTCCCCTTATCCAGCTCCTGCCGGGTCGGGGTATTTATAGCACTTCTCCACTTTCCTCTTTCCTTCCACAATTCTTCTTCCATGATCTTGTCCCAGTCCAGATTTCTTTTTCTTACGCTGTTCTTCACTGAATCGATCCACCTTGTTCTAGGTCTTCCTCTTGCTCTCTTACCCTTGCACTTTGCCTCCAGCATCTGTCTTGGTATTCTATTTCCCTCCATCCTCTTTACATGTCCAAACCACCTTAGTTTATTCTTCTCAATTCTCTCATTTAGTCTTCCCATCCCAACTTCCTTCCTAACATCTTCATTCCTCACTCTGTCTTTCCTTGTCTTTCCTACCATACTTCTTAGGAATTTCATTTCACTGGCTTGGATTCTACTCTCTTGCCTGCTTGTCAGGGTCCAAGTCTCAGCTGCATAAGTTAATATGGGTACATAGTACATTTTATACATTACCTCCTTGCTTTTCCTTGGTACTTCCTTATCCCAAACAAGTTTTCTTACGCCTTGATAGAATGCATTGCTCTGTTGTACCCTCCTGCCAATCCCCATGTCCAACCTACCAGTTTGCATCAATTCACGTCCTAGGTACTTGAACGTGTCCACAATTTCATTGTATGTGTGTTAAATAGCCCAAATCAATCGCTATGGGGAGCTGCAGCAATGCCGGAGATCGTAGGTTCGAATCCCTACGCTAACAACGGCTATCCTGTGTGTTGGTTTACCCCAGGATTTTCAGAACTCCCTCCAGGCAAATGCCGGGATAGTACCTTACTTCAACTCCTGGGGCACCTACCTCATCCTTGTCCCTGATACAGTTACACAGACTACTACAGTCATCACATAATTACAGGTTATCAAACAAGTTCAACACACACCCAACTACACAGTGCTGATGACCACGATGTAACAAGCCTCTAAAATGAATAAACAACAACAACAATAGATTCACTTAAAATTTAGAGGTGGACGTCTAAATATGAAATGATCTTACTATTAATAAAACAAAAGACAAATGTATGAAATATTAAAAATTAGAAAGAAAACATGTACTTTGAGTAAATGCACACTTCTGAAGTAAAACAACAATGTCTCTTATTTTCCCGCTCCTCACAAAGGAATACCTGCTCGGGTCCAAGCTCCGTGAACCTGAGAGGAATGTGGATCGTGGACGATGATGCTATGTGATGACAGACGTGCGGGGTTCCCTGTCCGTGCGTAGTAGAATACGCGAAAGAAGAGCTTGCCACAGAATCCTGCGCAGATATTCGGCAATGTTCGGGTGGGCTCGGTAGTGGCAGAACACGCCCCTCCCACTTCACTTCAGTAGCTCGCTGGCAGCAGTTCTGAACGGACCGTTTGCCCAGCCGAGGCTTGGCATGCTAAACTGTGACTGGGTTTCAAGTGAGATCTCAGCATGTGTATGTAATGCCTTATTTTACAGTAGTTATTACCTGAGCCAGGACACAGTAACCTATAGCCTACCCTAATTAGCCTATATTGGTTGCTGCTTCATTGCACTCTACGCTGGATTCATTAAAGGTGCCTGTATACTGGAGAGCTTTTGCCCCTCTAGCTAGGGTACTCTAAGCTCCTCTCAAGTGTACACAGGTGATAGAGAACTCTAGCGGAGACCGCTCTAAGCTCTAGCTAGGGCCGGCTGACTCTACGGTTTAAACAGTTATTTGGGTGCCCTAGCTAGACCAGTCTAGCTCTATTCGTTCGGTTGAATATTGGAAAGTGCTCTATGTAGAGTCAGTGGTGGATTGCAGGGGTTATTTGTTTGTTGTTAACTATAGTGTTTGAATATGGCTGAATTGGTGTGGAGTCGCGAAAAAACAATAACATTAATTGAAAATATTGAAGCCCATCCAGAAACTTTGAATTGTACTCGGAAAGAATACAGAGACAGAAATTTGAAGGCACAGTCGTTTCGGGCGATCCCTTTTGCTGATCCTGGGGGTAATTTTGGCCAAAATATAATCATAGTCATTTTCCTTTTCATAGTTTTCTTTTTTAACAAGGCACACACAACCGCCACAGATGCTAAAAGCTCTCTTGAAGACATTTTAACTTCACAACACAGCGCAAAAACCTAGACTCACACTGCTCTCTGAATGTTTTAGCGCTGCTCTACCTTGTGCATTTACGTTTGACAGTGTACACAGGTTCAGAGAGTGCTCTAGGTAGATTTGTCTATCTCCGCTCTACGAATGCTCTATCTAGGGAAAATTACTCTACAGTGTACACGCACTCAGTTTAGCTACAGTGGTCTAGCTAGACTTGCTCTATGAAAATCACTCTCCAGTGTACAGGCACCTTTTACAGCAGTAGACCGCGTCTCGCAGCGAGCCCGCAGGGTTGAAGAATGCAGTGAGCATTCGGGGGACACACAGGAGCCCCGCAATGAGCATTAAACTTCTCCGATTGATATTGGTCTCTGCGCATCGCTGAGTTTCGGTAAGCTCTTCTTGCGGGTACTAACAGAACCAAATACATTGGTCGGTGACTAACTCACTCATTCGCAGCATCACAGTGGTTTTGGCAACGTCCCTATGTTAGCAGTATTGGAATAGACAGTAATTCCAGACAACACAGCGGGCTGTTAACAGGCCCTTCACTTCCCTCCTGCCACTTCACCCCACTCCGCAAGTTCTCAGAGCTTGGGCCCGAGCAGTACTTGATCCAGTTACAATTCAATTGATTTAAGAATTATGAAATTGGTGGTGACTGTTTTTTTTTCTTTTTAAGGGGAGACATTTAGTTCTTCTGCCCCTTTCTTCTTGGGTAGTATTAGACCAGAGATAGGCCTTGACTTGGAGGTCCCCACGCTTAATTCTAAGAGATGGGCTATAACAACAAGCAGCCTCTCGAAGAAAGCCACACATTACTTGTCTTCTACTGTTCTGAAAGCCTCCAAGTCAAGCACTTGTCAAGTGGCTGAGTTCTCACCCTGAGAATATGGCTTCTTGCTTGTTCTCACTTGAGAGGTTCTTCACATGCCGTAATAAATGATGGTTTACAATCAACTTGAAGGTCCAGGGTTACCACTAGTTAAGAATAGTAATAAACATATCATGAAGGAATGCACTCCAAGTATAACCCTACGGTGCTCAGTTATTTATCAAGAACTTTTAAAACTTTTTTGCAACAAAATAGCTATAACACAATTAAGATATTATATCAAAGCAGGACCGTGGCCAGGATGGGCGTTGTCCATCCTAAGTCAATAGTTTAACCGCTATGAAAATAGTGATTTCGAAGATGTAGTTTAAGGTTCATATATTGTTAGTTAGTGATTGTTGTTTTATGTGGTGGAACAGCGAGGTCATCTAGACCTATTTAAAGTTTAATTGTTGTAATTTGATTTTTATATCAATTTATGTAATTTATATAATACTTTACAACTGGATCTGGGGTAATTTAAGATCAATTAATATTGATAAATCTCAACGAGAATCCTGGTCTGAGTGACCAGATCAGTGCAATTAGCATTCGAGCAAAGAAGAAGAAGAAGAAGAAGGGGAAGGAGGAGGACAAGAAGAAGGAGAGGAATAAGGGGAAGAAGAAGACGAAAAGAATCAAGAGTGACCAGATCAGTGTACTGTACTTAGTATTCGATCGAAGAAAAAGAGAAGATGAAGAAGAAGAATAGGAAGAAGAAGGAGAAGGATGTGGATAAGGAGAAGAAGGGAACAAGAGGAGAAGGAGGCGGACAAGAAGAAGACGAATAGATTCAAGAAAGACCATTCAGTGTACTCAGTATTCGAGTGAAGAAGAAGTGGAAGACAAAAAAGAAGAAGGCGGAAGAAGAAGAATACGAATTGAATCAAGCGAGACCATTCAGTATAGGCCTACTTAGTAGATTATTTGATCGAGGATGAAGGAGAAGAGGTGGAAGAGGGAGAGAAATAATAAGAAGAGGAAGGAGACGAAAGGAATAAAGAGTGATCACATCAGTGTATTTAGTATTCGATCGGTGAAGAAGAGGAAGTTGAAGAATAAGACGAAAAGAATCAAGACCACATCAGTGTAGGCTACTTAGTATTCGGTGGAAGAAGAGGAAGAAGAAGAAGAAGAGCGTGGTTCAATTGAACTGTGCCACTTGCAGATGTTGTAGTAGCCTATAATAGTAGTCGTGCTCTGAGCCCATCTTAACAGGATTAGGGGAAGGCCAGAATGGCGAGAGATCGAAAGGGGGAACATCATCCAGAGGCGTGGACTGAACGTACACTGTAAATTCACTGGGAAAAAGCGTTGCCCTGGATCGATTCGCTCAACTATAGTGTTAATATGGATATGCCTTTGTGTTGTTGTAGGGGCTTTGCGACATCGTAGTTACTGTCCCCGCGCCAGCTCTGAGGACCTGGCAGGAATGTAGAGTGGAGTGAGTAAGCCAGTGATGACGTAGCACTGTACTATACTGTGCAAAAACATGTACTCACCTTAGAGTAGCGGTGTTGCTAATGGGGAATCCGGAAACCGATTTGTTTTACTACTTTCCGTAATGAAGTGTGTGACCAAGGAAAAGTTATTTTGCCTTTTATCACAGGCAGTAGTTTTGGAATGGTAGGAACACGTTTTTCTTCCACATAAAACGCTTAAATAGCACGGCGAATTACACGCTTATCAAAATCATTAATGTTCACTACAGTGTGTGATGGCCTAGGATTTCGTCTCTTACCCGGAGTGGACAGCACACTACCCTCGCCACTTTCAGCCAATTCGCTCATTTACTTCCGTATCTCTTTAATAAACGATTCGGACTCTCCAGCATAGTGAGCAGCTCTTCTTGTCGCCTGGTTTACTGTGAAAGCAAAACGTTTGTTTTCAGCCTCTTTATCACATTTTACAATAATGTTACTTATGATACCACGACCCTCAGAATGCACATCTTTATTTTTCTTTCGCACCGACATAACGCTATGAGAGCCATACAGTCAAAGTCTATGTCTTAACTGAGGTAGTGGTCGAACATCAATTCCGCCCGATTTTCCTCAATTCCACCCGGTCCTCCAAGGAACCCAAAAATAAGTTCCTCAACTCCGCTCAGGCTTTGACAAGGGGTCGGCAAAGGGGTTAACCCCAATGACGTAAACAAATGTCATAACCCTCCTACTCGCATACCAAGGGCCGGTTCAACTTCAAACACCTTCTGCAGCGCATGAGCGAATTCTTGCATTCCACACGACAACCTACATTGAAGAGGCTCCAGGTACGTTGTTCCCCCCCCCCCCCCACATAGTGGGCGTCACCGTCAGCAGAGTTGTGGAGAACAACTAATGCCTGCGAGGCTTTTCACTCAAAATTCAAAGCACAAAGTACAACACCTCATCCAAATATATTTGTTTTTACAAGTGCCTACATCAGATACAGACAGACACGTACATTCTACTTAACAGCAGCGGGCGGGTGTCGAGCAAAGACAAGAATAGTCGTGTGAGAAAAGAATTCATTGAAAACAAGCTCATGCAGTACGCCAACCAAACAATGAGTAGATTAGATCTTGTGAAGTGTGTTTCTCACACAATAGTTAGGGAATGAAAAGAGTTTCATCTGATGTTTTTGTATAGTTTGAAATGAAGTAAAGATTTATGTGATTTTAAGATGCTGATTTTTCTTATTTTATTAAATTTCCTGTCCATATTTTTATTTAACAACAGTGATTAATATCTAGCTCTTTGTATTATGTTTATATCTGATTTAACGATTGAGCGGACTTGGTGGTGGTGATTTAAAATTAATCATAATATTCTTTTACATAAGTCTGCCAAGTTTTCTATTTTTTTCTACTCATGCGCTGCATAAGGTGTTTGACACGGCCTTTGGTATGCGAGCAGGAGGGTTATGGCATTTGTTTACGTCATTGGGGAAAAGCCGGGCGGAATTGAGGAACTCATTTCTGGGTTCCTTGGGGGACCGGGTGGAATTGAGGTAACCCTGGCTACCTGACTGGAATTCCCGGGTGGAATTGATGCCCGCCCGAGGTAGTATAAGCATAAGCATGGCCCGGAAATCTCTCGCTCACTCATCGTTCCCGCTCCCCTTACCTCAACCTTACCTCATACCCCGCGTCCTCAGAGCTGGCGCGGGGACAGTATGTAACGCTGTGTACTTGGGTGAGTGTAGAATTTGTCTGATAACCTGTGTCACTCTATCTCTGTACTAATGTGTGTATTTGTATCTGAGGTAGGACTTGGATAAGAAGCGGCAGTGGCCTTAACCCTTTATAGTATAGTGGTCTATATACAGTCTTAACCACCAACTATAAAAAGAGTTTGTAGGCCATTATAAGGTGCTAATAGTTGAAACTTTCAACCAAATTACAACAAAGATTCTTGTAGATGTAATATTTCTGATAAGCAAATGTTATATCTGTCTCTTTGAACTATGGTGATGGATAGAATTTAAACTAGTAAATATAATCAAAAATATTGAAATTATACAATAAAATAAGACATAAATATGCAAATTAAAATAAAACATAAATATGCAAAATAAAATAAAGCATAAATATGCAAATTAAAATAAATCATAAATATGCAAATTAAAATAAAAAATAAATATACAAATTAAAATAAATCATAAATATACAAATTAAAATAAAACTTATGCAAATTAAAATAAATCATAAACATACAAATTAAAATAAAACTTAAATATAGAAATTAAAATAAAACATAAATATCCAAATTAAAATAAAACATAAATATCCAAATTAAAATAAAACACAAATATAGAAATTAAAAAATCATAAACATACAAATTTAAATAAAACGTAAATATAAAAGTTAAAATAAAACGTAAATATACAAATTAAAATAAATCGTAAATATAGAAATTAAAATTAAAATAGAATTAAGATTATAACAAGTAGTTCCGTGAAGAACTATACAGCCTATTTTCATATATCCTGCTCATGTTAATTGCCTCTATCAACATACAAAATTTCAGTTCAATTGCTGTAACAGATTCGTAGATATTGAGAACCGTCTAAATATTTCAGATGGTTGCCAGGTTGGATTTTTATTTTTGTACTATTACATTAAGATTATTGTGTACGTGTGGTATTCAAACTTCAATCGCATGATTAGAACACAAGAAGTAAAAACGAGATTTTAAAATTACGCACAGCAGCCATCTTGGGATTATGCAAACAATTGAAATAAACTAGATGCCAGTGGATCAACATTTGTATAAGCATTTAACGTGCAACGTTTCACGGCACTCGGATAGTTAATTCGCGAGAAACGTCCATTTAAATATTTATACTTCGCGTCGCCGCCATGTTGGATTTGTGCTCACCAGGTTACTGAAAGTCCTATAGGTGGGCATATGTTCATAGTCTCTATGAACATAAACATTTTCAGTTTGGTTGCTGTAAAAGATTCATAGATATTGAGAACCGTCTAAATATTACGGAAGCTTGCCATTTAGGATTGTTATATGTATAGGCCATAGAGTTATGTACCATTCAAGGTCACTTATTGCCTAGCTTCATTATTCAAACTTTCACTTCGATCGCATGATTACGACACAAGAAATAAAAACTTAATTTTAAAATTTCGCACAGCCGCCATCTTGAGGTTATGTAAACAATTGAATTAAATTAGATGGCAGTGCATTACAATCTGCAAAATCATTTACTGTACCACATTTCACTGCGCTCAGAGAGTTAAATCACGAGAAAAGTCTATTAAATTATTTCAAATTCGCTTGGTCGCCATGTTCGTTTTCTAGTTTACAGGCTTATGAAATATACATAGGTAAACTTGTATCAGCACCCTTTATCATCGTACAAAATTGCAGGGTGATATCTGTAATAGTTTCGGAGATATAGAATGTCAGTGAAATATTTCGCACAGCCGCCATTTTGAGGTTATGTAAACAATTGAACTAAATTAGACTCCAGTGCATTCCAATTTGTATAGACAATTGCTGTACCAAGTTTCATTATGTATGGATAGTAAAATCGCGAGAAAAGTCTATTTTAAAGTCTCAAATTCGCTTGGCCGCCATGTTGGTTTTGTAGTCACCAGGTTTTTGAATGTCTCATAGGTGAACTTCTAGTAGTGCCCTTTATCACCGTAAACAATTTCAGGGCGATATCGGCAATAGTTTCGGAGATATTGAAAGCTAGTGAAATATTTCGCACAGCCGCCATGTTGGATTGGTGAGACGTAACAAAATTTGAAGGGCACGGTCGAGGTCGCCGGGAATAGCGCTATGAACTTACCGAGTTTCATTGAAATCGCTCCAGCCGTTTAGATTTTATTAGGGGGGGGGACACACACACACCTCACACACCCACACACACACACACGCACACACACGGACAAAAGGTGATCTCATAAGTCTATTTTTTCAAAATTGAAAATAGGCTAAAAATTATAGAGTAAAAATTATAAAATTAAACAAATAATTAAAGACAATTTTTAAAATGTATTAAAATACAATTAAGTTAATAATATTGAATAATGACTAGAATCAAAATTAAAATTATAATAAATAAAATAATAAAATTAGAGCTGAAACAAAAATTTAAATAAAACCAATTGAAATAAAATTAGAAAAAAATAGTCGATCCTCTAATGGGTTAAGTTAGGAACCATCCTGGCATTTGCCTGGATTATAAGTGGGATCCAGAGAAAACCACCAGGATGGTTGGTTAGGAATCAAACCCACCCTTTCTTAGTTTTGCCACACGAGGCTGAGTGTGCCCCGTTCCAGTCCTCAGACCCGATTATATCTTTTGGCAGAACCTAGAATCAAACCCGCGCGGTGACAACCAAGAATGCTAGCCTTTACGCAACGAGGCGGGCGGATATAGACTATTTTTGGACTGGCGGGGGAGGGGGTCTCTCTGGAATTAGCATGGAAAGTTCGAAAATGTTGTTTTATACAGTGTCGAATGCCGACCAGCAGGCCTTGCAGACAGAGCGCCAATTCCGTTGGTCAATGGGCATCGCTCTCCGCGATCATGCCAAGAACGACTCCGCTCACCAGCAAATGGACTTTGCACCCATCACTGAGGAGGTATGAGAAAGGCGTCTTGAAGGTTGTGTCCTGATTGCGGTCATTCCAGATTGCGTTCACCTCATTAGCAGTCCAGATTGCGGTCACCTCATTGCGACCATTCCAGATTGCGTTCACCTCATTAGCAGTCCAGATTGCGGTCACTTTCATCTTAGGGAAGAGCTATAAACATTCCATCGTCCAGATTGCGATCACTTTTCTTGGGAGACCGGTCCTTGGTTCTTCCCGACTGACTCATACCTTCCGTAAGTTTTGTGGATAACAAGGGGGAACTGATATTTCACTACCTAACCAAAGAATACAGTTCAGTGTTTAGCTGAGCACACCCCATAAAACTTCGTTTTAAAAAAATCAAGTCCCCTCCCAATCTGACAGCACCTCGTAGAGCAATGATTATAACATTTTCAGTCTTAAGAATAGAAACGTTTCAGGATCGGAATCAACGACCTTCACTTTCAACAAAATTGTTGCAACGGAAAATTTTATACTTACATGGTAGGCTATAATTTATAATTTCTGCCCCTCCTCTCCCATTTGACGCTAATGTAGTGTATCAGGACCAAAGAGAACTGACACATGACATGTACCTCAACATTGGCAAGAGGGGTGGAAGTGAAAGGTGAGGAAATCCCCAGGGGAGTTACAACCGGACCGGTCTCCCAAGAAAAGTTATCACAATCTAGACTACTAGACTATTGAGGTGAACGCAATCTGGAATGACCGCAATCAGGAAGACACAGTCTCGAATGGTATGGCCATTGTCCTACGTGCTGTACCTGAAACAATCGCTGATTCTGTCCACTATAGTGGCTTCGGTGGCGTAGTTGGTAGCATGCTGAGCTTCTATGTCCAAGATTCGTGGGTTAAACCCCGGCCGAAGTCGTCGGATTTCTTAAGAGCGTTAAAAATCCCACAGTATGCCTCCCTTCGGAGGGGAAGTAAAGCCGGCGGGCCCATGTAATAGGTTCATGGCATGTAAAAGAACCTTCCGTTATCTACAATTGTGTGAAGCTAAATTTGTAGGTTAGAATTGATTAACGCTCTATCAGTTCCAACGTTCGTCGCAAGGTGCTGGTTGCGGTGGCGGCGATGTTCGTGGCTAGATGTCATTGACGGTAACATTTGATAGCAAATGTAGGAACTACTTGAAATTGATCGTCTGTAGTCCTTATCTGAACCACAGAGAACACACACTAATACAGCCATCGCGATTAACACCGGTAATCAGACACATTATACACACATCCAAAGTATAATCCATCACGAATAGAAAGGCAGAGCTCTTGACATAAAGGAAGCAATCGAGATACACCTAGCCAAACGAAACAATCCGAACAATCTAAACGAACACACGTTCATGGAGAGCTCACCCCTCTTCACGCTACTAAAAAAAAACACACCCTGTCGGAAACAAAACACAATTTAGCGACACAGCCAAGCTAGATAAAAAAGGGGGGAAATTAGGGGGTTATTAATAGGTAAATGTTATCTGGATCAGGTGTACGATGTACTTTTCTTCTGCAATAAACCAAGGCCCATATTCGGGGCAGTATTAAAGGTGCCGGGACGTCCTCATAAGACCGTCAACGCTTAGTTCGAATGGGTTATGCTCCACGCGTGGCGAGGGCTAATCCACGGTCTTTAATAATTGTAGACCCACCTCATTCAATAACATACATCTTATCTAGGTTGGCAACACCTCACATAAACACATCGCTATCACTCCCCACAGCACGTAGGAGCAGGGGGGAGAAAGCAGGGAAAAACCAGTCGTTAAGATAACCACCGCAGTCTACCGCATAGTGAGCTCCAGTGAGCACGAAAACTGCGAGTAGCTGTTATACGGAAGACAATCAGATAAGTAGTTAGCCTAAAATTTTATAGTTTAACCATAGTTTACAACCATATAATCTCTCTAAAGTACAATCTACGGATAGCTATCACCATTTAGCATTTCACCTAACATATATACTGCATTTAGCATACACTGACAGTTGCAGTACCAATACTGCAACTAAATAATTGTACATATTGTAAATATTTTCACCTGTATTTCAAACATAGATTTTGTAGCCTAAGTGTAATGGATCTGATGATGATCGCTTGACGATCGAAACTGGTCATCCTAGAGTTTTATTAATCTCATGTAATTTATTTCAGGATTAGGGCATAACCCATCTCCTTTGGGTACACTCGTGTTGACCGACTGAAAAGCACTAAACTCTTGTTTACTAAGGCAACACTGAAAATATGGCTTCAAACACCACAATGTTCACGGCTAGTCAGGCAAACCGTGAAGCCAAGAAATTCAAATCACTCAGGCTTAAACTCATGAATTTAGACAAGTCAATTTGGTTCAACAAAAAATGTATAGAACTAAACCTCACCCCTAAATACGTACCAATTAAAACCGTACCGAACACACCAGCCTCGATCATTTCAACCAAACAAGCCAAAGCGCTTTGGATAAAAAACGAATTAAGATTTGCATACATAAGAAAGCAAAAAATTAACCAACAATTGTACGACATTCAATTGCAACTAAATAATTTCTGGCACGCAGCCCAATGGGACAGCTTCACCGAGCACCTACATGACACCATCAAAATCAGAGCAACGAGGAAGCATGAAACGCTAGAAAATAAATTAAGAAAACTAGGAGAAACACAGAACCATCAATCTAACGAACAACACACGAATAACAATGAATTCAATTTCCACAGCAGAGTAAACAACAGAACGAACGTAACCTTTTCTCAAGGTGAAATGAAAATGTTAGACAAAGGTTTGAAATACAACTGCACAGACGCACACACGAACCACAATATAAAACAGTTAATCACAGATATTGAGATAGCCAGTCACAAGCTTCCAGCAGAAGACAGGGAATTAACCAAAAATCTCGCCACCAACGAAGCCAAAAAAAATCCTCAAACGAGAGGGTGATAACAATAACATTCAAAACAACAAACAACTCAAAGAAATAAAGTCGTTGAAACAAAAAATAAAAGAACATGACTTAATCATCACAAAAGCAGATAAGGGAAACACTACAGTAATTTTGAACAAAACAGAATACATTGAAAAAACAGTCGAATTCCTAAACAACAACGAAATCAAGGAATTAACAAAAGACCCCACCAACAAATTCCAAAAACAAATAAAAAGTGCGCTAAAAGAAACAGAATACATACTGACCAAAGCCGAAAAATCAAAACTAATAAACATGAACCCGAAAATACCGTCATTGAGGGGACAACCAAAAATACACAAAAAGGAATGCCCAATGAGACCAATAGTCAATTGTAGGAATGCCCCTAATTACAAAATCAGCAAAGAGTTACTAAAAATCTTAAAATGCCGTCTTTCCAACGACAAAAACAACTCTGTAAAGAACACAACAGAACTAGTAACAGCATTGAACACCCTACAAATGAAACCTAGCTTCAGGCTAGTATCCTTCGACGTAACTAACATGTACACCAATATTCTGATTAATGAAGCAATCAACACTATCGAAAACAACTTAAAATCCAACAATTCGGTAAAAGAAATTGAAGAGATTGTGAGATTACTGAGGGTCGTTCTCACCCAAAACGTGTTTCAATTCGACAATAAAATATACACACAGAGAGAAGGCCTAGCAATGGGATCGCCACTAAGTGGGTTAATCGCTGACATTTTCATCAATGCACTAGAAAATGCGTTCTTAGAAAAGACTTCAACAAAGGGAATAGTAATATGGAAAAGATACGTAGATGATGTAATTTGCATCTACGATACTGAACTAACAAGCGAAGAAACAATTCTCCAATCCATTAATAGCCTTCACCACTCTATCAAATTCACTAAGGAATCCGAAATAGACCGGAAAATAAATTATCTCGATATAACTATTGAACGTAAAGACAACGACCTTTCATATTCCATATTCCGGAAAGCAACACAAACCTCGCATGCAATCGACAATCAGTCTAATCACCCCAGTACGCACAAACTAGCGGGTTTCAATTCAATGGTGCACAGAGCTTTAAACATACCCATGCCAAAAGACAACTATAATAAGGAAATAAGAACTATTATGCAAATAGCAAAGGAAAACAACTTCTCGCCAAGCAAAATAAATCAAATTATAGCCAAACATAAAAATAAAGATAAAACGATTCCCAAACCGGACAATAATGAGAAAAAATTTGCGCGTTTCAACTATGTGAATGCGAATACATATAAAATCACTAACCTATTCAAAAAGCAAGGCATAAAGATAGCTTCCACGACGAAAAACACAACCGCTAGGCACCTCCTAAATAGTAATCTAAATAAACGTGACCCATATTCAAGGTCAGGGGTATATTCTATTACGTGCCAAGACACCGATTGTCAAGCTAATTACATCGGGCAGAGTGGAAGGCGAGTAGACACACGTTATAATGAACATAGGAATGCGATAAGATACGGAACACATTCAGCCGTGTGCGAACATATGTGTGACGCAGGGCACAGCTTTACCAACATAGAGTCGGACCTTAAAATAATCCATCACGAATCGAAAGGCAGAGCTCTTGACATAAAGGAAGCAATCGAGATACACCTAGCCAAACGAAACAATCCCAACAATCTAAACGAACACACGTTCATGGAGAGCTCACCCCTCTTCACGCTACTAAAAAACACACCCTGTCGGAAACAAAACACAATTTAGCGACACAGCCAAGCTAGATAAAAAAGGGGGGAAATTAGGGGGTTATTAATAGGTAAATGTTATCTGGATCAGGTGTACGATGTACTTTTCTTCTGCAATAAACCAAGGCCCATATTCGGGGCAGTATTAAAGGTGCCGGGACGTCCTCATAAGACCGTCAACGCTTAGTTCGAATGGGTTATGCTCCACGCGTGGCGAGGGCTAATCCACGGTCTTTAATAATTGTAGACCCACCTCATTCAATAACATACATCTTATCTAGGTTGGCAACACCTCACATAAACACATCGCTATCACTCCCCACAGCACGTAGGAGCAGGGGGGAGAAAGCAGGGAAAAACCAGTCGTTAAGATAACCACCGCAGTCTACCGCATAGTGAGTTCCAGTGAGCACGAAAACTGCGAGTAGCTGTTATACGGAAGACAATCAGATAAGTAGTTAGCCTAAAATTTTATAGTTTAACCATAGTTTACAACCATATAATCTCTCTAAAGTACAATCTAAGGATAGCTATCACCATTTAGCATTTCACCTAACATATATAGCCTACTGCATTTAGCATACACTGACAGTTGCAGTACCAATACTGCAACTAAATAATTGTACATATTGTAAATATTTTCACCTGTATTTCAAACATAGAGTTTGTAGCCTAAGTGTAATGGATCTGATGATGATCGCTTGACGATCGAAACTGGTCATCCTAGTGTTTTATTAATCTCATGTAATTTATTTCAGGATTAGGGCATAACCCATCTCCTTTGGGTACACTCGTGTTGACCGACTGAAAAGCACTAAACTCTTGCAAAGTATAAGGTGCGTTCAAAAAGTAACGAGCCGGAGGATACCTTTCCTGCACTCGTGTGGATGGCCTTGCCTTTTTTTTTGGTGGTGGTGACCCTGGATGCTTCCACTGGAGGCTATGTCGTTTGGATTCTGGTTCAAAGTGATGACACCATGACTCATCTCCAGCCACCACTCGTGCCATTCCCTTCCCTCACATAGCGCTGCAGATTAGCTTCCTGGTGTGGTTGAAGATTGTGGGGCACCCATTAGGCACACACTTTGCGCAAGTGCAGTCGTTCCTTCATGATGGTGTGCACACTTCCGACGCTCAATCCGACCACGGCGGCTATGGCGTTCACTGTCACTCGGCGGTGCTGGGTAATGAGTGCATCAACCAGCTGGACGTTGTCATCGGTAATGCAGGGGGGTGCCCCAGACCACGCATCGTCGGCTAACAACACCCGTCCTTCCCTGAAGCGCTTGTGCCACGCCTTGACCCTTGACTTGTGACATTCGGCGATGAATGTCCGTTTCCCCACTCCTTCCGCTGTCAGAAACCGAACAACACCTCTTCGCTCTTCGTTTGACGCCTCCATGTCACTGTTTGCAATGCGACTGGCAGCGTTGGACGATTGATGCATGCTGCTGCTTGCTTTGTATCGTCACGTGACGTGCACGCGTGCCCTATAGCGACAGGCTGTGACCTTCCACGCTCTGGTCGGAACCACACCTCGTTACACACGCCACGATTAGCCGATGTCGTCACCGGTTTGCGCATTCCAGCCTCCGGCTCGTTACTTTTGGAACGCACCTTATACATTACACGGGACTACATGACCACGTTGTCGCAGCTCCCAAACTGAGGAACCAACCAACCATCTGTCCACAATGTACAGTATTTTGAAAACAATGGGCATCACCTATATGGACGACCGAAGCAACGTTTGCAAGATTTAGAAATTGCTGATTGAAAGACTGTCGATTTAATGTCGTTGTTGCCGTTTTATTTGTGTGGCATGGGTCCCATGTACTTGGGTGTGTGAGGGGGAGGAATTTTGTCTCTAGAGTTATTGTGATGGCTGCATTAGTGTGTGTAGCCTATTTGTAATTTTAGTCGAGGATTGGGAAGGAGGTGGACGTGGCCTTAACTTACTGGAGGAACCAACCCGTCATTACCACAGAAACCCACGTTTCCAGAATGGCTGAGGAGGAAATCAAACCCACCTCTCCTCAGTTTTGCCTCATGAGGCTAAATGTGCCTCGTTCCACCCCTTAGTCCAGAATTAAATTTCTTGACAGCCTTGAATCAAATCCGGACCTCCGGGGCGACTGCCAAAATGCTCAGGGTCGTGCTAAATGGCCAGCTAAGACCAGGACAGCAGATCCTGCCTCGGTGGTGAAACACCTGGGAATAATAATGAAAAAAATATCCACAGCCTGCTTCCAGTCTCCGACCGGGTCAGGAATGGAATGAATGAAGCCCCTATCTAGCGGCGAGGATATGAACTGTGCCGGCTGCCGAGGCCCGACGCACTCCTCTGGGGCAATGATTAAATGAATGATAGATGAAATGAAATGATAGTGGAGAGTGTTGCTGGAATGAAATTTTGACAGGGAAAACCGGAGTACCCGGAGAAAAACCTGTCTGCCACCGTTCTGTCCAGCACAGATCTCACATGGAGTGACCGGGATTTGAACCACGGACTCAGCGGTGAGAGGCCGGCGTGCTGCCGCCTAAGACACGGAGGCTCACCTGGGAATAATAATAATAATAATAATAATAATATGATGAAGAAGAAGAAGGATTTCCGAGGACAGTTTAGGGTGAACAAATTCACAGCACCTAGTTACCATGGCAACAAGTGCAAGCACACTTAGTTCCCATTCATTAGCGAGCGGGATACTTTAATACCATCCATTTTCTTCGGCTTATCCCAATTAATTGGGGCCGCCGGAGCCATTTGGTTTTGGCCGGAGATTTAAGACCGGATGCCCTTCCCGACGCCACGTGATTTTTCGGGTGAAAATTCCTCCCAGCTGTCACCAAGATTCGATCTCCGGCCGTCCGGGTGTAAGACGAGCACCTAAGCCACTGCGCCATCAAGCTCCCCGCGATACTCTAATACGAATGGACCTATAAATCATATTCATGATTCTGTGCTTAGGTTTAGCTACATCATAACACGTATTGTCTTATGATCAGCGTCTGACACGTACGACAGTTTGGAGACGGCACGTGCAGTGATAATTTAGGGAAATTATATGACTCCTTCTCCGTATTAGTTTGAAGAGATGGACACTTGGAAATTCGTTCCACATATAAAAGTTAATCATTTTAGACTGTTTTAAGGAACTATTCAACTCTATCGATTGTTCTAGTGATTTAAGATGCCTCCGCTATCCTATCAACCGGGCTATTGTCGCAAATGAGGGAATAAATACAGCGAGTCTTGCTCACGACGCCAACATGAGACAAAGGTTCGGTTCCCTTTCGATATCCTCTTTAGCCTATTTTCATTTATAAAACAAGATGTTCAGCAAAGAACATATAGCCTACTTTCTCCTAAATGTATGGGTATCTTTATGACTCTTTGTCCTCATCCCTAAAACAATCACCCCAACCACAATGTATTGTTTGTTTTCTTTTATATTGATAATAAGCCAGTAAGTGTCAAGATCAATATTATATACTTTATGATGATTGAATAACAAAACTACTAACTTATTGTAATGCATTCACGTCCGTTAATCTCTATATTAAGCCAGCCTGCAAAATTAAGAATCTTCCGCCCCAATCACAGTAGGTGGTGCTGCGACCTATCAGTGAATTAATCTTTATCTTGTACGCCTATGCACTGCCATCGTAATGTACTACGATGGCAGTGTTCTATGGGTGTTGAATGAGTAGGCAGTTTAAAGTAGCCAAGAGGGAGGCTATCCAGCTGGCAGTGTTTAAAGGTATTCGGAGCGCGATCGTGGCTAATAGTTGAACTACCAGTATTACAAAATTGCCATACTTCAGGAGGCCAGCTCAGGCATTTACACAGCGTTATGTTTGGAACAATATTACCCACATAACCCACAAGAGGACAGCACCGTACAGAGGCATTAAGAAGGCTGTGGTTAATGACAACGTGTATCTAGTTCTTCTATTCTCCTTTTTCTAATGTCTTCTGTTTATGTGCGATGCTGGGACTGTGATTTTATTAATATACGAGTGTATACTTTATCCTCTCCTTTGAGCTAAATGACATTTTATTCAGTATCTGTGGGAAAAGCTCGTGCACATCATTTGTAAAAGAATTCAAGAAAAAAAAAACTAACTGTAGCAGTATTCGATCCCCAGTCAACTGCGTGTCAGACTAACATGCTAGCCCAGAGGTAACCGTATCCATGACGTCAGGTGTTCTTAACTGACATATTAGATACAAACTGTTGGCAAATAATGACTTTAAATAAACGATTTCTTCACTGCAGTACATCTTCATTAAAGATCATTTCATACAAAGTTTATATTATTGTATCAGTACGGTATATCACATACAACATACTAAAACTACTGAAATATAAGACAGGCACATGAGGACAGCTGCCATCTTGTCGTGTGACACAAACGGCTCAGCTCTTTTAAGCCACTCATACTGTATAATATTATAATATTAAATTATAATAAATAACGGATCACGACCTTCAGGATAGCTTAAACCCCCCTAGGCTCGATAATCGGAATTGGTGGGTCTTAAGCTATTTATTAAAATGGTTGCATAATTCACACGGCCGCCATCCTGAAATGGCATGGCCGATGACCTTGAATTTTGGGTGAAAGACGCGTCCTATATAAAGGTATGTTGTCACCAAATTTGGTAGAGATCGGATGATTAGTTTAGCCGTAATTTGATTTTACGTTTTGAACATTTGAGTGGCCGCCATTCTGTTTTGGTAAAGATGGCGGCGATATAAAGTATGACACTGAGGTGTCCTTTACTAGTGCTACCTCTGTACCAAATTTCGTTCAATTCGGTTTCACCGTGTTCGAATTGATAGGGGGGGACAGACATTCAGAGTACACACACTCACACACACAGACACACACACACACACACAGACTCACACACACACACATACACACACACACAGTCTCACACACACACATACACACACACAGACAGACACACTTTTTTCGCCCTGTGTTGATCTCATAAGTCTACTTTCATTTTTTGCAAAAATCGAAAGTAGGCTAAAAATAGGCTTATGAGATCACCTTTTGTCCGTGTGTCTGCCAGTGTGTGATGGTGTGTATTCCCCCCTAATAACTTCTGAACGGTTTGAGCGATTTCAATGAAACTCGGCAAGTTTATGGAACTATTCCGGATGACCCTTACCGTGCCCTTGAAATATTGTTACGTCTCATCAATCCAACATGGCGGCAGTGCGAAATGTTTCACCAGCATTCAATATCTCCGAATCTATTACCGATATCACCCTGGAATATTTTACGGTGATAAAGGGAACTACTAGAAGTTCACCTATGTGACTTCTGAAAACCTGGTAACTACAAAACCAACATGGCGGCCAAGCGAAGTTGCGACTTTTGAATAGACGTTTCTCGTGATTTAACCAACCAAACGCAATAAAACTTGGTACAGTATATGCTTATCCACTTTGTAATGCACCGACATCTAACTTCGTTCAATTGTTTACATAACCTCAAGATGGCGGCTGTGCGAACCGGCATTCTATAACTCTGAAACTATTAGCGGTATCACCCTGAAATTTTGTACGGAGATAAAGGGTACTACTGAAAGTTCATCTACAAGACTTTCAAAGACCGGTTAACTACAAAACGAACATGGTGGCAAAGCGAAATTGAAAATTTTAAATAGACCTTTCTCTTGATTTAATGATCCAAATGCAATGAAACATGGTACAGGAAATGTTTATACACATTGTAATGCACCGGTATCTAATTTAGTTCAATTGTTTCATAACCTCAAGATGGCGGCTGTGCGAATTTTAAAGTTAAGTTTTTAATTCTTGTGTCGTAGGCTAATCATGCGATCGAGGTGAAAGTTTGAATAACGAACCTACGGAATAATTTTCCTAAAATGGCACATGGCTCTATGGCCTATACATATAGCAATCCAACATGGCGACCATTCGAAACATTTAGATGGATCTCAATATCTACGAATCTATTACAGCAATCAAACTGAATGATTAATGTTCATAGGGGCTATGAACATAAGTTCACCTATAGGACTTTCAATAACCTGGTGATCACAAATCCAACATGGCGGCGACGCGAAGTATAAATATTCACATGGTCGTTTCTCGGAATTTAACCATCCGAGTGCAGTGACACTTGGTACAGTAAATCCTGATACAAATTTTAATCCACTGGCATCCATTTTTTTCAATTGTTTCCATAGCCAGAAGATGGCAGCTGTGCGAAATTTTAAAATCTCGTTTTTACTTCTTGTGTCCAAATCATGCGATTGAAGTTTGAATGCTACACGTACACAATAATCTTCATGTAACAGTACATAACTCTAAGACCTACAATATAAAAATCCAACATTGCGACCATTCATGATATTTAGTCGATTCTCAATATCTACGAATCTATTACCTCAATCAAACTGAAAATTTGTATCTTGATAGAGGCAATTAACATAAGTAGGATATATGAAAATAGGCTGTATAGTTCTTCACGGAACTACTTGTTATCTTTTCACATCGTCGAGAGAAGTCATTTAGCGATAATGATGTAGTCTAGATCTTTTCTTCTCCCAAAATCTCTTCATCTGGGCACTGAAGAGTTTCTTCCGTTCTTTCGTCCATGGTTTCCTGGTACTGGTAGCCAACTGATTTTCTCCGCAAAAAGATAGTTGTTGACAACTCTTTTGAATGTGGATCTGTCTTGTATGATTTCCTCCACGATGCCAACTTCCTGAAGATCTTCCTCCATTTGGGTTGTGACCATGGTAATTAAATGACCAAATTATGAAAATTTTTTTTTTTGTTAATTCTGTTTGTTCAATGGTTGTTAGTTTTACACTAATCAAATATCTGACCTCTCTAAGCCACCTGCCTACAAAAAATATGAAATATTATTCTGATTTTGTACAGGGTGTTCAAAAACAAGGTCACAGAAAACCATACCGCAAGTTAAGAGTTTAGAGATTCTGGTACACTACTCTCAGGAACTACTTCAGTTACAGGCCTGATCTTTGTTAAGTGTTGGTAACTATGTAGTTTTATAGAATGAACAAAAATGTATTTAAAATAATCTTTATCTTTCCAATTTATAATTTAAACAAGAAGTTCCGTGAAGAACTATACAGCCTACTTTTCATGCCAATGATTATTCTACAGTATATGAACCTATCTAGAATAATGACGAAATTAAGTTGGTAATATCGAAATATCTAATTAGTTCAAAATATACCTGGTATAATTTAGCCTAATAGAGCACTACAGTTGGCAGCCCTGGTGACTGAATATATTCCTAGTTCCATCTCTTAAGGTACAGAACACAAAATTAGGTTGAAGTCCAATGGACGTTACATGCATTTAGACACTGGATCTATCAGCACGCGTAAAAGCATGTTGCCAACAATACCATGCGTGTGCTGGTCAGAAATAATCTGAAATATTATGATATCTTGTTGTGCCAATTTTGGATGAAATCCATTTGTTAGTATAGGAGTTACATGTATTTTAAAATTGGATATATCAGCAGGCATAGAATCATGTTGGCAGCACTGCCTTGTATTAATTACTCCAAATTAATCTAGAATGTCAGGTGCTATACGTGTGCAAAGTATAGAGCTGTTGGCTTGCATACTTTCTGATATATTGATATTAGGGTAAAAAAAATATAGACAGCATTTATTAACAGTTGGCAGCCCTGATTGCTCTTAACAATACATACAGATATTCTGTTATAGTACATATAGCACATACAAAATTTGGTTGTAATCCAACTGATAGTATAGAAGTTACATGTATTTAAAAATTGGTACTATCAGCAGGCTTATAATCATGTTGGTAGAACTGACGTATATAAGTTACTCCAAATTAATCTTAAATGTCAGAATATACGTGTGCATAGTTTAAAGCTGTTGGCTTGCATACTTTCTGATATATTGGTATTTGGATAAAAAAATAGAGAGAGCAATTATTAACGGTTGGCAGCTTTGGTGGCTCTTAAGAATACGCTCAATCATATCTGTTTATGTACAGATATTCCATACAAAATTTGGTTGAAATACAATTGATAGTGTAGAAGTTATATGCATTTGAACATTGGACTTATCAGAAGGCTTAACATTATTTTGTCAACGCTGTCATTGTTGGCCACCTGAAAATTAAACTGAAATAGTATTATCTGCATGTGTACCAATTTTGGAATAGCCCCCATGCATACCTTGCGAGATATCCAACATGGAGCACAAATTTCTAGTGCGTTTTTTCAGCAGTTGGTAGCACTGACATCATTTTCAAATATGGACGTGAGATATTCCGGTGCACATCTTTACTCATACTAAATTTGGTTTTGATTGCTGCAGCCGTTTAGGAGTTGATAGAGGGGGACACACACACAGCCAGACAGACAGACAGACAGACAGACAGACACACATTTTCCCGAATCGATCTCATAAGTCTACTTTTTCCTCATTTTTGCAAAATGTGAAAAGTAGGCTAAAAATCATACATTTTAACAGGGAAAAATATTTTTTGAGTTTGTTAATTTTTAAACGGCTCAAAATAATTAATCTAGAAAATACAATCCGTTCATTTTGTCAAACCACAAGTTCTTTACATTCCAATAAAAAATTAAGTATCCTTGACTAGAAGGTTTCAAGAAAAGTGTACCAAACTTAAGGAAATATATTACTAGAATTGTATTCTGTGACCTTGTTTACGAACACCCTGTACAAAATCAGACAATAATATTTAATATTTATTGTAGCAGGTGGCTTAGAGAGGTTAGATCTTTGTTTAGTGTAAAATTAACAACCATTGACCAAACGGAAAGAACAGAAATTTGTTTATAAAATTTGGTCATTTAACTGTGTAAAATAAGCCATAGTCACATCCCAGTGTCCTTAGCCAGTTGCCTTGACTTTCATTGAAAGAGCAAGGTTGGGAATCGTTTATTATCGAGTTGTTCGTATTAGCATAAAATAGGCAATACCAGCTTGGTAGTACGGTCAAAGCAATGAATATTGGACGTTACCAGGAATAAACAGCATAGCCTGAACGGGCACATGAATATTTAGGAATGCCCACACTTTTAAACAAGTTAAAAAAAATGCAGCCTACTTTTCTTCTTCTTCTTTCGTCATTATGCCCATTCAAAGAGCGCCTTTGAACTCGTTAGTTGCCCTAGTGGTTTTCGCCTTCATATTGATACGTGCTACCCCTAGTAGCAAGATCGTTAATTGGATCAAAGTAGGTACAGCACAACACAAATGGTTCTTTAAAGAAATATTAGCTTTATTGCAGGTCTGAAAGTTACACGACACAATAAGTAAATAGAAACAATTAGCTGTCTTTTCAAGTTTGCTCCCTTATGGAGGACACTCACACTTTCATTTTCTCACGCAGTTAATCCCTCACTAATGAGACCGGTGTCCTCACTAGAAATAACAACAACTCTTCCTCAAGTTCACAAGCCACAGTCTGACACTCACTGTTCTTGAATACTACAAACTGTTTCGCAATTCACACGTCACCGCATTACCTTTTTCGCACAGGTATAAACACACTCCTTGGTTTCACAATTCACACGGCACTTCGCCTCAATGCTTCTGTCGCACTGATAAAACACACTCCTCAAAACTCAGTCCGTCCCTCGCTGGCCAGGTCACTTTATATAGCGGGGCTGATTACTCAATGGATGTTTCCAGAGCAGACCAGGATTCACGGTTACTCGAGAATTCCATTACCGAGTGGGCCACGAAGGTTCTGGACGGTCTCTTTGTTACTGTCCGTCTTCGTGTTGCGCAAATCGCTGGTTAACACGGAGGCAGGGGGTAGCCCGGGGTGGGTGGTGAATCACGCAAGGAGGTGATGAAGCAACCGCACAGCCGTAACAATATCCTTCCAGAACTTCTTCATGAATGAACTGGGTTGCATCTTGCGTTCTGTCGACCATTTCCTACAATTTTTCTTTATGGGTTTCTCTCTAAATTCATGGTTGGCTACATTTGTCCTAAAAGCTCTACTATCGTCTATGATGTCGTCTGTGATATTCATTTCTTAGTTTCCTCTAGCCATTTTGTATTGACCTTCTTTGAGTTCATTACTTTGAATAATCTCTTAGTCTGTCGCTGTTCATTCTGTAGATATGGCCATAGAAATTCAGGTGTCGCTTCCGTACGACATCAGTGAACCTGTCAGTGAAGGAGTAGAGTTCCGCCGTTCTCGTCTTCAGGTAAGAAAAACCTGCCTATCTCGCCCATGTTAAATCTTCACATTTTTGGTACACTTTACTAAAAATCTGTTTGGTTGAGCCAATTGAAATTTTCAGGGACTATTGTTTGGATCTTTATCTGCAATAATAAGAATGAGTATTGGCAAAATCGAAATACTTTTGCCAATATTTTTTTTTTCTTGAGGTACGATGTTTTAATCCAAAATTAATTCGAAAAATATTTATATTACATTTTGTATAATATTTAAAGGAATATCCCTCCTTATCACTGTTCATTAGGATGATGTTGAAATATAAAGAAAACTTTATGGACCTATCTTTATTACTTTTCTTACAAATGGTACAAAAGTGTGAAAAATGTTAAACTGAGAAAAATGAGGTTGAAGTTTTTAATTACATTTTGTTACGTCTGACAATTCTTAGAACATTCCTGCCCCATAACTTGCGTCATTTTGTCCATCACTGGTTATTTTGCTTCTCCTACTTCCTTTGCCTTTTAAATAAATAAATAAATAAATAAATAAAAACATAAATTAATGATCAAATAAATAAATAAATAAATAAATAAATAAATAAGTAAATAAAAGCAATATAAATAAATATATGCGTATTGCAACTTATCAGTTTGCAAATAAGTGGACTTGTTTCTTTCTTCAAATCAACGATTCAATTATTAATAATTGGGGCAGATGACCTCGCTGTTCCGCCCCTTAAACAATATTTCTTCAGCAGATCTGTGCAAAATCACAGTGATTATAATATTATGAAGATGTTCAGTAACCACTAGTAACATAAACAATTCAGGAAGTTGTCATTGTTACCAACACAATGTCTGCACAGAACAGATCAGACAAGAAGTGAGTTCAGAAATCTATCTATAATCGTTCAGAAGTTATACGCACAAACATAAATCTCTGTAAAAGTGGGCGTTGTCATTCATAGTGCAGCATAGTCATTTATATTATAAAATGACCATTTTTCATATTTTTTCGACTTTTTTTTGACAAATTCCTGTTCTCTACATTGTAAATAACTGAAAACGCCAAAAAATTATTTTTAATTTTTTCGCCACCAGACGGGTCTTTCTTACCTTAATCCACATTCCATTTTCTCTTGTGGGACCATAAATTTTCCGGAGACTTTTCCGTTCATATTTTTCAATGTCTGCAATATTAGAGTTGCCACCCAAGTATACGGTTTCTGAGGCATATAAAGCTTCCGGCAATACAACTGTCTTGTAGTCGCAATTTTACATTATTATTGCTTATTATTTATGCCAACATTATTATTTACCGTGATCGGGACCTGGCGCAGTCAGTTGGCAATTAAGGATGCGCAAATGCGAAGGAGCCGAGTCAGTAGATTTTCTGGCTCATTAAATAACCCCTTCGGGGCAAAATTCCAGCACCTCGGCGTCTCTAAAAGCTACAGTACTTAAAAGGGACGTGAAACCAATAACATTATTACTTTCTGTGGATTGCCTAGTTATTAGTAGACTGTGAACAGGTTAAAGGTTCCGCCTGATCAATACTTTTATTAAATAAGATCATGTGTGGTCATTAGTGGGACATGTTTCGAGGCCTAATTAATTGTTTTGGGCCCTTCATCAGCCGATACGACAGAAAACGATACAAGATAATTGTTTGGCGTAACACTTTAAATTCCCTTAAAATTTATGGTGCACCATAAAGAGAGATTGAACAATTATTAACGCCTAAAGTAATATAAGTGATGTCAAAAGTCTTAATAAGATTCGGGGGGGCTGACTATCCTGGAAAATTGTGAGTATTCTCAGGGGGCTTGTCACCGCAAAATACCCAGAAATATCAACCAATATCTTAGAGCATATAACTTTGTGTAATTATTTTAGATACGATTCAAAGCTTCTATAGGGGGGGGGGGGTGACTATCCTGGAAAATTGCGAGTATTCTCAGGGGGCTTGTCACCGCAAAATACCCAGAAATATCAACCAATATCTTAGAGCATATAACTTTGTGTAATTATTTTAGATACGATTCAAAGTTTCTATAGGGGGGGGGGGGGGGCGGTGACTATCCTGGAAAATTGTGAGTAGGCTATTCTCAGGGGGCTTGTCACCGCAAAATACCCAGAAATATCAACCAATATCTTAGAGCATATAACTTTGTGTAATTATTTTAGATACGATTCAAAGTTTCTATAGCCTACAATTAATTAGTGGTAATACAAAAATGTTGTAAAATACAACACAACACACAAATAATATTTTATACTTAATGTATTTTCTATTATGATCTATGGAGTATGAATGGAAAATATCGAACTATTTGTCAATTTACTAAGCAGAAAGGTAAAAAGGTTTTTTTTTACAAGGTGATAATTTAATTCTCAAAGTACCGTACTGTGGAATTCGCAGTTTTGCCTCACAAGGCTGAGTGTACCCCGTTCCAGCCCTCAGACTAGAATTAAAATTTCTTGGTAGAGCCGGGAATCGAAATCGGACCTCCGGGGCGGCGGCCAAGAATGTTAACCACTACACTACGAGGTAGTCTAATATCAATCTTAATATTGTTTATAACTTAGCCAATAAGTTAAGATTAGGGTACAACCAAATTTACAATTATTTTATGCTCTTACCAAAGCAACACTTTCTTCAATTTTATTGGCTTTTTTCGGGGGGAGAGGGGGGGGGGGGGGGGCTGGAGCCCCGTCAGCTCCCGCCACCCTTATATACGACTCTGCCTCTAACCTACTAATAATAACAAGTACATACAAGCACAGATATCAACCTTATTACAAGCTTGTGTCCAGACTATATATCCAGTCCAGGCTCGATGGTGGAACACTGAAAAAGTCGTTAGGGTCACCTAGGTACGCTCTTAGTTTGCAGTCTTCGGCAATGTGCCTGATGGTCTGGTTCGATGTACCGCTATCACAGCAGGGGTTTGGTCGCTTCCTCCATTTGTGCAAGTTGTATGCATAAACTCAATGTCCTGTAACAGTGTACGGTACAACAAACAAACATGTTATCTTGGAGTTAACACATGAGCCAATGTGCAAAAACTAAATGCCATGCAGCAATGAAATTACAACATCATGCATTATGCAAAACTCTTTTTGACCAGTGTAGTTCCACTTCGCAGACACTGATCCTTTATTTTGTTTTGCCGTACGGCTGGATGATGCTGCTGTTGTGTGCAAGTTCATATTTCGTCTGGAACAAGCCCGCAATCTCCAAGTTGACAGGTGAGGTATGCTGGTAAGAGGATTACCATTAGAAGCAACCCGGCTTATGTCACCATGTTAAATACATCGGTATTCTAGGCGCGTGCATCGGGTTGCACGCAATCCACACGCTTGCCGTCTGTCTTCAGTTTTCAAGGTCACTAACGAAATTATTATAATGAAAAATTTAAAAAAATCTCATTAACGCCACCGTGATTAGTATGAACCAGCCATTGCTAAGATGTATATGTCGGTAGATGTATTTCTTAGTGGAGAGAATGGCATCCCCCTCCAATCAAAGGATAGGTTGGCCTAATGTACCCCATCTTGCGGGACCTCTCCGTAATTGAACATTTTCCAAAACGTTCTACGTTATCCCATTTGTACAGAGTGGCCTATTAATATTTAAAGAGAGCTTTGAAGCCAATATTCACTGTTGCCTTATTAGCAATAAATATTGTAGCCTTCAATCGATCAACACAAAGATCAGTGCAATTACAGGAATATGTGAAAATAATCTGAAATAAATTACGTGTGATTAAGATTTATATTGTTACGGACTATTGAAGAAGAAAACAGGGTTGACATGTTTCGCTCGTCAAGCGAGCATCATCAGATCCAAATATGCAAGATAAATACTGTAGCTCTACGAAACACTACCACACCTATAGTGTGTCATCCCTTATTTCTTCTTCTTATTATTATTCTCCTCCTACTTCTTCTTCTTCTACTACTTCTCCTTCTTCTTCCTCTTCTTCTATTTCTTCTTATTCTTGTTCTCCTTCTTATTCTTCTTCTACTTCTGTTCTACTTTTCTTCTTCTTCTACTTCTATTTCTTCTTAATCTTCTACTTGTTATTCTTCCTCTTCGTCTTCTTCATCCTTCTTATTATTATTATTCTACTTCCTTTTCTTCTACTACTACTTCTTCTCCTACTTCTTCCTCTTCTACTTGTTTTTCTCCTTCTTCGGCTTCTTCTACTTCCTCTTCTACTTCTACTTCTCTTCTTCTACTTTTTCTTCTTCTAACTTACTTCTACTCCTTCTTCTTCTACTGCTTATTCTACTTCCCTTCATCTATTTCTTCTTCTACTTCTACTTCTTGTTATTCTTCTATTTCTACTTCTTCTTCTTTCTCTTCTTCTTCTCCTTCTCCAACTTCTTCCTCTTCTTCTCCTTCTTCAACTTCTTCCTCTTCTTCTCCTTCTTATTCTTCTTCTTATTCTTCTTCTACTTCTTCTCCTACTTATGCTTCTTCTACTTGCTCTTCTACTTCTACTTCTTCTACTTCTTCTACTTCTCTTCTTCTACTTTTCTTCTTCTAACTTACTTCTACTCCTTGTTCTTCTACTGCTTCTTCTACTTCTGTTCTTCAATTTCTTCTCCTCCTTCTTCTTCTTCTTCTTCCTCTTCAATAGTCCGTAACAATAAATATATAAATCCAAATCACATGTAATTTACTTCAGGTTATTCTCACATATTCCAGTGATTGTAATGATGTTTGTGTCGACCGACTCACAGCTACAATATTAACTGTTAATATCTCCTTTCTATTTCTCAGTTTCCTCGGTGGCTCAGTGGTAGAATGTTCACCCCATGGTCCCAAGATCACGGGTTCGATTCCAGTCCGAGGAAGTCGGTTATTTGAGGGTGGTAAATATCCCCGGCACTCCGAGTCGAAGGAATTTTCAACATCAAAAAATAAATCCACCACACTTTCTTTCGTTAACTATGGTTCGCTTAGAAAGTCTTGCATAACGTTTCGTAATTAGACTACAATACAAAATTAGGCTCTTAGGGGCAAATGACCTCGCTGTTTCGCCCCTTAAAACAAGAACTAACTAATTAGGCTCACGAGCGTTATGAAAAAAAAGGAAAGGAAGCTTGTAGTTTAACGTGACCGTTAATCTTGAGATCATGAGCCACGGGACCTCCTTTTTACGTGGAATCCGAACCACAGGACATGGCATTTCACTTCGAAAATCTCACATTCGAGCGTTATGAGGTGACGTGTTTTAATAATCAGTAATTTTGTTAGCATTACTCTGAAACGTGTTTGTTATTACTGTTATTGCTTTCATGCAACACCATATTCCAAAAGGAGGATAACATCATTTAAAATTACCTTATAATCATAAGATTACATCCTACTTCAGTCACTCGTACATTGAAGAAATTAACCAAAGTAGGCCTATACGAGTCTGATGGCCAAGATATGCCAAGCCCCTTAAGTTTATTCAAAGTTCCTACACACAAAAAAGCCAAAGGATGAAATAGAATACAATAGGTTGACTGGTTCCTTAGTTAGGGGCGACAACGCGGTCATGTAGCCCCGTCAATACAAAAGGAGAAATACGGAAAATGCACCAAGAAGAGTGGAATGAGTTTGTCTCAAGAATGGAGAGAGATCTGACTTTACCTAGGCCCAGAATATTCAACATTTTATAATGAATGTACTCTGATATCAAAGAAAATGTTATTATGAAACTTATAGAAAACTATAAGTGGCTCGAGTATTTTAAACATTTATGGTTTCAGAAATATACAGGGTGTATTTGATATGATGGAAGTCCGTTACACTGGTCATAGAAGAGACTATTCTAAGCTTCCTAGGTAAAAAAAAATTGTCACCGATCTTGAAATTGATAATTAATCATTAAAAAGTCAATGTTTTTAGTTATTTCAGATACTAATCAGGCAGAAAGAGGTGCGGCAGGCTGGGGTAAACGAGGCGGAGCCAGGAGAGACGACGCGCGAAGGGGAAGTTGTTACGTAATCGGAGCATTGACCTTACCGGTTGACTTGAGGGGTGGTAGGCTATCAGCTGTTATGAGGATGAGCTCTACCGTCTCGTAAGAAAATGTGCATTGCCGTTGTTCTTGTTGTTGTTGTTGTTGTTGTTTTTGACAAAGCACGCAATGGAATGGGACGTTAGGACCGGTAGTATTGTGTAGCCTACTTTGTAAGTGTGGAATTCATTGATTGATGTTCATGTATAAAATAATTTCGATACTCAGCCCTGATGTATCATTGGCGTCCGTGTCGGACCTTCTGTTGACTAGTTTCTGAAAATACTAAAAACATTCACTTAATGATATGTTGTGTGACAAAATTCCGACATCCCGTAGTCTGTTCAGAACTAGGCATTTAGGACGGAAGTAAAATACTTGATGTTTTGTTTGAGAGGCTTGGCGATTTTGGTCATTTAGCCCCATGTAGCTGGGTGTGGGTAGAATTTGTGTGATAACCTGTGTTTTGTGGTTTCTGTAGTAATGTGGGTATTTGTAATTCAGGTGAGGATTCGGAAGAAGGCGCCGGCCCTGTGGTGTTGGGGCAGTGCAACTGCCTCTCACCTGGAGGCCCTGGGTTCAATTCCTGGCTCCATCAGGGATATTAGAAACTGACGTGAGGGCTGGAACGCAATGCACTAAGCCTCGTGAGGGCAATTGAGTAGCTGTCTGACAGTGAGGCAGTGCCCGAGTCAGGAAAATCAAGATTAATGGCCGAGGGGACCCGATGCACTGACCAAGCGTCACCCTAATATCTGCAGGCCAAATGGCTGAACAGCGGTCGCTTGGTAGGTCTAGGCCCTTCATGGGCTGCACTGCCAGCGGTTATGATTACAGAGAAGAAGGCGGCCGTGGCCTTAAGTTAGGAACAATCCCGACATTTGCCTGGGGTAGAAGTGGGAACCCATGGAAAACTACTTCCAAGATTTAATACTAGTACGGTACCACATGTTCATATTGTGAATTGTCCCATCCCATCTCCAGCCCTCGGGTGGCCATTAACTGGAGAGGAGGGGGGGGAGGGGGAGGGTTGATTTATTGGTCCATCAACAATGTAAATACACATGAAAATACACGAAAATGAAAATAAAATACAAATACATTGTTATAATACAGTGTTATAATAATAATAATAATAATAATAATAATAATAATAATAATTGTCTAATAATAATAATAGTCTAATAATAATAATAAGAGTCAGCATGTGTAGTTCTGGCGGTAGAGTGCTAACCTTCCCGAGGGTGCGATCTACGTTCAGTCATGTAGTAAATGAATGGGATCTAATACGATCATCTCCATGGATTTCATGGCACATACAAGAAATCCTACGTACATTAAATTCTGGCAACTCGACATACCAAAAAGAAACATAAAAGAAGTTAGTGTGTCTAAAAGCCTATTATTACTATTATTAGTATTATTAATATGTTTATTACAGTTGTTGCACTATCTTCACACAAAGATAGACCAACAGTTCCTTAAATTAATTTACCAAATCTTTAGGATTTCTATTTTCTATGCATAGTCCATGAAGCTGGCAAAATCTGAGACAGATCCACCATCACTAGTCATGTAGCCACTCCCCATGACGGTGTGAATCAGCTGTTCATAGGCTCGGTTTGTGTATTTCAATGTCATTGGCAGACAAGGCGAGTAGGTCACTCGACTGCAGACTCTGGTCAACATTCCTCAGCGTAGGAGGGGAGGGTGACGGGGAGAAGTCAGCTCTGCTGCTGAGCGGAACGAAGTGAAAGCCCGTTTCCAAGACATTGACCGACGATTTTTGTGATTTAATTCCACCTACACTAATTAAGATCCGACTTAATTTCATGAAGATATTTGCTTAGAATACCATCTTCTATCACCAGTGTAAAGGACTTCCATCATATCAAATACACCCTGTATATAGCCTAATTTTGTCAACAACGTTCTGGTAATGTAACCACAGAACACGTCACCTTTGAGGAATCAGCTAAAGTTCTATAAAGTTCAACAAGCAGTTCCGTGATGAAATAAATAGCCTCTTTTCATATATCCTACTTATATTAACAGCTTGCCACGGTGGGTGAGTGGATAGCGTGTCGGTCTACTAACCCCAAGATTGCAGGTTCGCTCCTGGCCGTGGTAAGTGATTTTTGAAAGGCGGCGAAAATACCACAGGCATGTCATACGGTGTTGGCATATCAAAGAACCCATTTGAATTCAGTAGGCCGTGTTCATAATGGCAAAATTAATCTCGGGAGTTTCCGCCTACACAATGTTCCTCATTTCTCTACTAGAAAGGGCTATAGTGTTCAAGGAGCTTAGTTATCTAACCTACTTGACTTTCATAGTGATTCAAGGAACAACGAAATTCGACATGCAAGCTACCCTCTGGGTGTCAAATTACTGTTCAAAGCTTGCACCTGGCACCCGAGGCCATACGATATTATTATTATTATATTCACTAATATTAATTGCCTATATCAGCATACACATTTTCGGTTTGTTTGCTGTAATAGATTCGTAGATATTGAGAACCGTCCAAATATTTCGGATGCTCGCCATGTTGGATATTTATATATAGGCCTTAGAGTTATTACATGAAGATTATTGTGTAGGTGTTTTATTCAAACTTCAATCGTATAATTAGGACACGATAAATAAAAACCTATTTTTAAAATTTCGCACAGTCGCCATCTTGAAGTTATGTAAACAATTGAACTAAATTAGATGGCAGTGCATTGCAATTCGTTTAGTCATTTGGTGTACCAAGTTTCACTGCGTTCGGATGGTTAAATAGCGAGAGAAGTCTATTTAAATGTTTCAGCATTGCTTGGCCGCCATGTTCGTTTAGAAGTTACCAGCTTTTGAAACACATATAGGTGAACGTCTAAAAGTGCCCTTTATCTCCGTACAAAATTTCAGAGTGATACGAGAAATAGTTTCGGAGATATAGAATGCCGGTGGAGTATTTCGCACAGCCGCCATGTTATATTGTTGAGACGTAATAAAATTTGAATGGCACGGTCGGAATTGGCCAAAATAGTACTATGATCTTTCAGAGTTTCATTGAAATCGCTCCAGCTGTTTAGAAGTTATTAGCGGGGGGACCCACACACGGATGCACACACATATACACACACACACATATACACACACGGACAAAAGGTGATCTCATTATCATATTTTTTTTTTCATAAATAAAATAGGCCAAAAAAGTGGTAAATCCAAAATATTTATTTTGCCTTGGGATTGACATAAACTGCCTTACTTTACAGCACTCTGTGAACCAGATAGCGACGAGTCATCTTATAGTAGCTTGTCCTATATAAAGAGCTTAGTAGGGGGTAAGGACATTATTGAAGTGTTACCGCGCTCCCCTCGAGAAAACAGGAATGCCTTATTAAATAAATGCTCAACCCCATGCGCCCTGGTGTCACAATGTTGTCCCCAGAGAGGAAGGGGCTGTCTGTCTGGCACAAACACTGTCCTAATTACATCTCAGATGTGAAGACTTATTGCGTGCTGCTTGTTTGTGTGTAGCGCCATTACGGGATTAACTTACAACTAACTCTTCATAGAGGTTAATTGGATCGACCAGATAATAGATGAGCGCCATTGACAATACAGTAGAGAAAACATATTGGAACCAAATAACATGGGCTGCTTCGGTGGCGTAGTTGGTAGCATGCTGAGCTTCTACGCCCAAGGTCGCGGGTTCAAACCCGGCCGAAGTCGTCGGATTTTTTAAGAGCGTTAAAAATCGCTCAGTATGTCTTCCTTCGGAGGGGAAGTAAAGCCGGCGGGCCCATGTCATAGATTTATGGCATGTAAAAGAACCTTCCACTAAATAAACTTGTGTGAAGCTAAATATGTAGGTTAGGTTTGATTAATGCTCTAAGTTCCAACGTTCATCACCGGGCACTGGTTGCGATGGCATCTAGTTGTTGCCAAGTTCACAACTAGGCGTCGTGGACGGTAGCATTTGGTAGCGAAAGTAGGAAGTAATTGAAATTATCGTCTGCAGTCCTTACTTGAATTAATAAACAGATACTCACACTAATACAGTCATCACAATTATCACCGGTTATCAGACAGAATCTACACACACCCAAAGTACACGGGACTACATGGCCGCGTTGTCGCAGCGCCTAAACTGAGGAACCAACCAACCCGGGATTAGTGTTGGGGTGATACACCAGGATGAATTAGAAATTGTTATTTCCTAAATTAATTTCACCAGTGCTGAAATTGATTGAAGCTATTCAGAAGTATAAATTAAATTTTCCTAAATGAATGGGATTTTCGGAAATAAGGTGAACTTATTTGCAGATTAACGTTATATAGTGTTGGATTTGGTGTTTGATGGTGGTGCAAAATATACGTTCAATGAGAATAAGCAATTCTTTTCCTTCAATTATTATTTATTTAAGGCCATTACGGATCAATATTATGACGAATCTCTTGGGCTCCGCTGATAAATGTTCCCATTTATCCTGTAAAAGAGGTTTCCGGCACTTAGGCACTTTGGATGGCGGGAACCAAGTGTGAACAATATCTCTGCTATTATTTTTACTTTTTTTTTTTTGTCATGGTAACTTTAACTTAAGTTAATGTTTTTGGAGATTCTTTCCAAGTTTGTGGTCTAACCTACTACCTCAATGTATCTGCAGTATTGAAATGAGACTAACATGGTTGAGGAATCCTTTTCTTTTACCAGCATAAGCCTTCTTCAAGTCTAGCACAATACAACTTGACGGGCACACAGTAGCAGCCAAATGAAGTGTTCTGGAAGTCTGCAGGTGCCAATCGAAGGCTGTATCAATCTGGCTTAGTGTCAGTGCTGGGTGCGAGAAGTGCCCCCAAATCCAGCTTACTGTAATTGTAATCAGAGGCGTGGGGCACGTAATTGGGGCTCAGGGGTAAGCTGGCCTCCCGCACTCTCGTCAGCTTCTTAGTGTCTGTCTCCAGTTCGAGACCAGAATATCCCCACCCTCCCATAATCAAACTGCTCGTGGTAAGCTGCACTATCCTCAGCTTCTTAGTGCCTGTCCCCAGTTCGAGACTAGGAGATCCCGTCTCTTCCAGAATCAAACTGCTCGTGGTAAGCTGCACTATCCTCAGCTTCTTAGTGCCTGTCTTCAGTTCGAGACCAGGATATCCTCTCTCTCCCAGAATCAAACTGCTCGTGATAAGCTGCTCTATCCTAAGATTCTTAGTGCCTGTCTCCAATTCGAGACTAGGATATTCCCTCTCTCCCAGAATCAAACTGCTCGTGGTAAGCTGCACTATCCTCAGCTTCGTAGTGCCTGTCTCCAGTTCGAGACCAGGATATCCCCTCTCTCCCTGAATCAAACTGCTCGTGGTAAGCTGCACTATCCTCAGCTTCTTAGTGCCTGTCTCCAGTTCGAGACCAGGATATCCCCTCTCTCCCAGAATGAAACTGCTCGTGGTAAGCTGCACAATCCTCATATTCCGGGTGTCTGTCCCTAGTTCGAGGACAGAGTGCTCCCTCCACTCAGATAACCAAACTGCTATTCATGGGTAAGGTCATGTCACGTATAATGTAAAAATAATACCAATCGTTTGGCCTCAGATACATGATCTACAAGAACACCTCATGCGCAGTGGTTAGCATTCTTGGCTGCCAGCCCTAAGGTTTGGTTAAATTCCCGGTTCTGACAAAAATGCAATTCTGGTCTGAGGGCAGAAACGTGGTACCCTCATCCACATGAGGTTGAACTGAGACGCGGCGGGCTTCATTCCCACCTCAGTCATCCTATAAGTGGTTTTCTGTAGTTTCCTAATTTTACTCCAGGCGGGCTTCGGCTTCGGTGGCGTAGTTGGTAGAATGCTGAACTGCTGTGCCCAAGATAGCGGGTTCAAACCCGGCCGAAGTCGTCGGATTTTTTAAGACCGTTAAAATTCCTTCAGTATGCCTTCCTTCGGAGGGGAAGTAAAGCCGGCGGTCCCATCTCATAGATTTATGGCATGTAAAAGATCCTTTCACAGACTAAACTTGTGTAAAACTAAATTGTTAGGTTAGATTTTGTCAGAACGCTCCATCAAAGTTCCAACCTTCACCACTAGGTATCATTGATACCTGGTAGCGAAAGTTGGAACTACTTGAAATTGAACGGAACTTGTAGCTCACCCTAATAAGGGTGTCCACTGGAAGCAGCTACAGACTCAGGCGAGCCGAACATGTCTTCGGACACTCCCGGCATAAAAGCCATACGATAGATAAATAAATAAACTCCAGGTGGGATCGTTCGTAACGTAAGACCATGGCTGTCTCATTCCCAATCCTAATTTCAATAACAAAATATTGCACTACTACAGCCACCACAAGAACACAGGTTATCAGGCAAAACCACTGCACACCCTAGTACACGGGCTAAATGATATCACAAGCCCCTTAATGAATCAACAAAATCAATTAAAGGAAAGGGAGGAAAGTTGTTGTTTGACGTAACCGTTAATCTTGCGATCATGAGCCATGGAACCTTCTTTTTTACGCAAATTTCGAACCACAGGACGGGATATTTCACTTCAAAAATCTCATACGCATTAACCGAGAATTGAGCCCGCTTCGCCCTGGTAAGAAGCTATCAGTTTGACTACTGCACCATCACGTCACTCAACAAAGTCAAAGTTAACTAGTTGATACCCGTCAAAACATGACGGTCATTGGGAAAATATTTACTGAAGGATTCTCTTATATGCATTTTTTGAACGATTACTTTTCGACACTGTTGCAACTTTAAGGGCATCGAAAGATCGACTTCGCAACATATAACTGCCCATGAGTGAAACCTTGATGACGCAAATAGAGACCTACACGTTATAGAGTTTCCCCTTGAGCTTTATTGATTGTGATAAAGTATGCCAAGCGAATTGGAAATTGGAAAATTGAAGTGTTTTATCGGAAGATGTTAAATCAAGTCGAAGGATTATAGCTCTCTGCCCTTTAAATGATTTGCCTCCACATATACTTACTCTAAAAGTTCGAGCCATAGAGCCACAACAATATTTCCCCCCTTTTTAATTGTCCTGAACCAGTAAGACGCGGGATCCGCCATTTCTCTCGTGGAAAAGAGCCGTTGTGCGCAAGCGCGGGAAAGACAAATATTATATTTTTCTTTAATAATTTAAAAATATACCCTAACATATATTTTCCTTAAAAAGACACTCTGCAAATCTACAGGCCAATAGCTCTCGTTAGAATGCATTACGAAGTCAATCGGTTGAGTCGTTAGATATATAGATGAAATTGTGTATCTTGTAGGCTAAATTTAAACTAATCAATAAGAGAACCAAATAACTTTTAGTCCTGTGGCGTACCGAGCTCGTTTAATCGTACGCCACGGCCACGGAGGCCGCTGCAGCAAGTCCGATGATCGCTGGGTTCGAATCCCTGAGCTGACTGTGGCTATCGTGAGTGTGGTTTTGCTCTTTATTTTCACACTCCCTCCAGGCAAATGCCGGGATAGTAAGCTCACTTCCCGGATCACCTACGCCACACACTACTACAGTCATCACTTAAATACAGGTTATCAGAAAAGTTCAACACGCACACTACTACTGGGGGCTGATGGCCAAGATGTCCCAAGTCCCTAAAATGAATTACAACAAGAAATAACGTTTAAATGGAAATCTCAATGTTGATGCATTTACATTGGCAATGGACAACTGAAATTTATGCGCACAATAGTGAAGTTGTTGTTGATTCTTTAGGGTCTTTGCGTCATTGTGTTTATGTAGCCCCGTGTACTTGGGTGTGTTTAGAATTTGTCTGATAACCTGTGTCACTGTGATGACTTTATTAGTGTGTGTATTTGTAATTGAGGAAGGATTTGGATAGGAAGAGACCGTGGTCTAAAATTAGGTACCATCTCGGCATTTGCCTGGAGTAGAAGTGGGGAAAGCAAGGAAAACCAATTCTAGGATGGCTGAGGTAGGAATCGAACCCACCTCTTCTCAGTTTTGCCTCACCTGGCTGAGTGTATCCCTGTTCCAGTCCTCACAACAGGATTAAATTTCTTGGCAGAGCCGGGAATCGAACCCGGGCCTCCGCTGTGACACTTAATAATCCAACAGCCAGTAAGCAACGTGGCTTTAAAGGCCAAGTTACTAGGAGTTATTATTAATGCAAGCATTACTTAAGTCTGAGCACATTTTATATGCAGGGGTTTGGGGTTTAACATCTGATTTCCGCACTGGGTATACAGCAGTCGCGCGAGGGTCAATCCTTCCCCAGCGGTCACCAAAGAAAGCGGCATGCGATTGATCCCAATTCTAAAACTGTACAAGTGTTTCTCGCTCAGCATGGGGGGCGGGCGTTCTATGATTGTAACAGACTTTGAGTTGGCACTTAATTATCTCTCTCCAAGATATTAGTTGTACAGCCACAGTATTAAAGATAACCTTTAAATCACGAGGAACATCTGTTGTCGATAAATGAGAAGACAACACCGAACGCTCACAGCTACTGTAGTTGGTTGGGACTGAGTGGTAAGATTTAGGAGATCAAAGGCTTTCAAGTGGGTAATATCCCTCCCTATTAGGTAGATTTCATTAGAAAGCTAACTATTGCAATGGGGACCATGTTTCGACTTCCGGAAAATTTCGACATATCTTCGCGTTTCACATCCCCCAGACCCCAAAACCACCGTCAGTTCAGAAGTTTATATATAATTTATGTATATATTGAACCCTTGCAAAAAAGCTTATGAGACTCAGTTTCGGGGGGTGTAACAGTCCATTTCGTAAGTTGTTGTTAAAGCGCTTCTATAACATGCAGGGTAACACATAACAAAATAACATGCAGGAAGAAGTGAATACCAGGGTTAAAACAAATGAATTTAATAACAGATCAACTATTTACAAATAACAATAAACAAACAAGATCTCCCAAATGACTCCCACTTGAATTAATTACTTGCCATAACTAGGCCTAATCTCAGGAGAGATTATAAGCTGGACCAAATGTCCCAAATACTTCAATGACATTGTGTACGTGTGCGGCTGTTCTACATGCTTAACGATGAGTACAAATAAATGCGAGATTCATCACCATCCGGTAAACCTTCAGAGGACGAATCTGCATTGTCTAGAGCTAGACAGACGCGGGGAACCAACTATACACAACTTAAATTAAACCGACACTTCCTACACTAATAAAACAACAAATAATTTCCGCATGAAATTGGAATCAAAGAACTGCCGTAGCAAAACATTACTGCCTAAAATTAGGACTTTTCAAAATCAACACAAGTAAATTAACACGTGACCAACAAGACGAAAAATACGCATATTACCGCTTGCCATTTTTACAAGTAAATACAACTACACCACAAGGTGTCACAACAGACAAACTAACATGAAATGAGTCATAGAAAATCACTAGGCTCAAAGCCAACATTTAAATCATTAAAACAATATTCCATTCATACGATATGCGATAATTCGTAACTGACATGGCGAACTCCCCAATTAATTATGGTCCAATGACCATCACAAAAGAACAGGTTTGCTAATCATAGCTTATAGGGGTCAGTCGGTCAGCTGGACTGCCTAAAGAATGAGTCACCAGACCTAGACGGGCGCTAAGTGGAAATCTGCACATCTGTCAACCCACATGTCAATAACGTCGACCTGCCGTGGCATGGGTTCGAGTCTCGAAGAAGCGTGCTCCCAAAGCACATAAAATACGTGTGTGTGTCAGAATAAAATATCTCAGCATTTCCCCTAGGAAATCCAAGACTCAGCACTGGACAAGGTACAGTAGCCTCCAAGAGCGCTCTGCCTTTCCATCAAAAATACAACAACAACAATTGAGGGCGGTAGCTCCACCTACCCCTCATCACGAAGAATCAATACACACACCTGACACAAAAACACACACAGAATCACACGTATGGGTTTGACAGTAACCTGAAATAAATGACATAAAATATTTTCCACTAGCTTGCGCTTCCAATCTAGTCCGTGACTAAAGAACCTGAAAAGGACTCAAAAAAAGTCTAAAAAAATCAGAACTAAGGTGTTCTACAGTTACATATTAATTTTTGTTGCACTTGGCAACCCTAGTATGAATAATAACCTGTTCATAAAACATCTTACAATAATTACCCCTTTTCCTATCAAAAAAATGAGCTTTAATAAAGCACCATTTATCAAATGTAACGAGTTTCGCATTCGCATGGATAAAATCAAATACACATGCCGTGTACACTAAATATGACTCCAAAGAAAAATATACAACAAACAAATTTGGCCACGCGCCAACGTACATTTAAAGATAATAGTGTCGGCACACAAAAAATCTAAACACAAGAAAAAACAATGACTGAAATATTTACAACGTTCCCGCGCCTTATCTAACTACATATTGAGTAAATCAATGTTTGTACATCACCGTTTCAGCTTGCAGAACTTAACCTTCATCCCGGTGCATTTCCCTACGGGAAATCTAGCCCTCCATCGTCGACGTAGTTGTAGAAGCGATGCACATCATTCCATCACACGACCATATATCCGACATCTTGGCGTAGCTTCTTGGACATAAATGTTCAATGTTAATAATATTACCTAGCTATAATCGCTGCGAGCTACTACTTTCACTCACATTAATGTCCTATGCGATTACTGATCGTAGACTTGCCCTATCTTAGCATTTGCTTAACACACGCACAAATATCACTCAAAAATATAATACAAAAATTTACATAAAATTACACACTTCAAACTCATCGTAACTGGCTTGAAAACAAGTCTTAAACATGTCTATCATTCAGCTCTTATCTCGCCTAGAGATCTCCACTGCTAAACGTGAACTATGCTCCCTCGAGCACAAAGTGAAATGTTAGTGAAGTATAGTCATTAGAGCTTGAAAAATCGTGACGCAGACTGACGTGAACGTAGCTCACCAGAGCTCAATAAAGTTGTGTCCTAAACAGCTCATCACCGATCAATTTATTGGAAACTGACAGAACGAGGTAGGGTGGGGAGAATTTGTAAAAATAATCTGGAGTTTTCACCTCACAAACTTGGGACTAGTATCAATCTTCTTCATTTTATCCAAACGTCTCAATGCACTTATGCGGAATTAATTCGGATCGACGGTTCTTTAGATATGCGTTTCCGCGCCTTTTTCCAGGGTACGCAATTCACCGCGTGGTTTTGGCGTGGTCTCTTCTGATTCGCTGATTCAATCCTGGATCGGTTGAAACTTCACTCATGACAGTCCCATAATGACTCCAATTTAGGTGCGCGTTGGTACAGAATTTGTCCTTGAACTCGGCTTAACCGGTCGTCTTCAAGAATAACTACCAAGCTGCTTCTGTTGTAATAGTTGCAACACACTACCTTGCCTTCCCTTTGTCAATTTCAACATATACTGCCTGGGCATCAGTAATAATAATAATAAAATCATGAAGACTTATTCATCGACTGATTAATAAGGGTTCAATATATATATACTGTATGCATATCAGTTTCTTGTGGACACGATAACTGCCGTAATTTTGCACCAATCACATTGAATTTTTTTACCAAATATGTATACCCATAAAATCTCGGTCTAGTTCGTTACTGGGCTAAATCGGTCGAAGGGGGTGAATATGGGGGGCTTTTTTTCGAAAAAGTGAAATATCGCTATAACTCTCTTAATATGTGAAATATCGAATCCGTTGAAAGTTCATACTATGTGTCGGATAAAGCCCAAAAATGTATGATTGAAGAGTTTTTTAAAGCACCAACCATTGACCAAAGGGGTGGGAAAAAGTGGGTTTTTTTGGGATACATTAATCATATCTCTCTTAACAGGCACAATATCAAAACCGTACAAAATGGACAATATTTCCCTAATAATTACCTAAAACTTTTGTCTGAAAGAATTTTTGATATGACCCACCATTACGCCAAGGGATGAGAAAAATGATTTCGGAATTATAAGAAAATGCCAAGAGCTAGCAGTGGTTGCCATGGCAACACTACTAAATTGATGAGGGATGAGCCATCAGACGTTGCCATGGCAACGCACTTGCACGAGATCAGATTCAGATTTCCATCTGACTAAGTGTGAAGTGGCTTCGGTGACGTAACTGGTAGCATGCTGAACTTCTATGCCCAAGGTCGCGGGTTCAAAGACGGCCAAAGTCGTTGGATTTTCTAAGAGCGCTAAAAATCCCTCAGTATGCTTTCCTTTGGAGGGGAAGTTCCAACGTTCGTTGCAAGTTGCTGGTTGCGGTGGCATCTAGTAGCCAAGTTCACAGCTAGGTGTCGTTGATGGTAGTATCTGGTAGCAACATTAGGAACTACTGCTTGAAATTGACCGTCTGCAGTCCTTACCTGAATTACAGACTAAATAGAGCCATCACAATTCACACCGTTTATCAGACAGATTCTACACTCACCCAAAGTACACGGGGTTACATGAGCACGTTGTCGCAGCCCCTAAACTGAGGAACCAACCAAAATCTCTGCGGGAGATATAATTTTGCGTGAAGAAGTAACAGACCGTTACATAGTTACACATCAGTGTCGAAACCTTGCATAAGGACAGTGTGACCACAAGTATAAAAATGGACTCCAAATGACAAGAAGGTTACCGTCATCATAAGACAATAAAATGTTTAAAATATGTATAAAATGACGAAAAACAAAGTTAATTAATCTCCAATTATAAAATACTTTCTCGCAATAAATGAAGTCTGATCCTTCTAGGAAAACCTGCATATTCTGCCTATTTTCGCCTATCCCCAAGTTTGTCCGGTGAAATCTACCTCCGCCTTCCGGCGTGCCGAAAGGACTTCATTATTCTGCTAAGGTCCCATTCCAGTTTTGTACCGAAAATAAGATCCCATTAACACCAACCTACACATATGGGGTACCTACAGATTCAGCATAATCCAATGCTTAAATCCAAACACATTCACTTATTCTTTAAATGCCTGACAATTAAATAAATACCTTAAACCATGTGTATTCACAAAGAAGTGTAATGAAAGAATGCAACACGGTAACCATGATAACAGAATCTCACAGGTCCATCTATTTCTGTAAGACGCAATGCAATTCCAATTATTACATTACTGCGAAAGTTTCCAGACGGTTATAAGGTTATCACTGAACCAAATTATGCTGTAAAATTTATCAATACATACAGTATAATGCGCTTAAGGGGGTCAAGGGTCACTCTAGAATGTTTTCACGCAATTTTGACCTGTGAGTGTGGTACGAAAGGTCTTTTTGACCCGACTATAAAGGGTCTCCGAAAACCACATTTAAAGGCCCTTAAATTAGCAGTGTCTGTGATATTCCCAGAAAACTAACTTCGCTCTGATAAACCTATGAAGGAATGACAAACCCCTAACCACTGCACCAGTAGCTGAATTGATAAAGTCTGATTCATACCAAGGATAAATCAGTCATGGCATTCATGATTGATATTTTGCTAAGTGTACTCTTTACAACTAGAATATTCGCGGGCGAAGCCGCGACGGGTAATGCTAGTTATTATTATTATTTATTTACCACAAATCAAGCAGAAGTATGGAAGGCCTAGTGAAAAAGGACAAGCCTTACATACATATTACATGTTTCACAATTTATATCTACATTTGGTTTTGCTGTATTTACATGTTTTACAAAGAAATTTGCATTATTTACCTAATATTAAGAATATTAACATAGTTCAGTCACTCTCTAACGCACTTTCATCTACTCAATCACGCCATACATTCATTCATTCATTCGGCGAGACAATCAATCACTCATACACAAGTTTATTTATACAATGCAGTTTTTTTTTACTGCCTGAATTTCCGAAGAGGCAAGATCTTGGGTGTCGTGCCGGATGCGACCGTGCCGAATGCGATCCGTGCCGCAAGCGACCCACCAATTTGCCATCCTGCCACTAGTGACCAAGCACTGATGTATCGGTGGAATCTGAGAATTTCTAACACATCTGTCTCTGCTAAAATTCCGCTTAGGTTAGGTTAGGTTAGGCGCAGTAAAATTTGAACAACTTATTTCCAAAGTTGACGGGTTTACAGTTTTCTTTCTTTCATAAGCAAGTTCATAGGTTCTCTCAATGTATAGCTAAGGTTTTAAGTCGCAATACGTCGTATATCCCATATTAACGGAGATCTAAGAACTAAGTTTATTTTCAAAGTGATGTAACTCCAACGTGTATTTATTTCCAATGTGTCTCTGTGGACATCACGTGTGATATCACGTGATATATCAACCCATGGCTAACTTTGAAGAATATGTAGAGCATCAGTTAGTGTTTGTTGTGTTTAAACCATTTAAATGGTCATAAATGCTACTCAAAGCGTATATCAATACAGTATAGGATTTATTTCCAAAACTTCCTAACTCCAACTTACCGGAGAAGATTACCACAATTTCCAATGATAGAAGATTTTTAAAACACAGTGTCAGGATGTGCATAAAAGGAATTAATGAAATTACGTTATATTCATAATCATATCTAAATTTAATTATACAGTACGAAGAAACAAAAACGCTATTTCTGAAGTTTTGCATTTCATGGATTTACCTCACTTTGGAAATACGATCTCCAATTCTTCTCTCGAATAATGGGTCACATGGGGCACTGTAACCTACTAGCAGGGTCGCTACATCCACGGTTTTTACTGGGTCGCATCCGGCACGGTCGCAATCGGCACGTAATCAAGATCTTGGGATCCCCTGGCAGCGTGTTCCATAACCGCGCAGAGCGGCCGAACAAACCTGTCAGGTAGACATTGCTACGAGCGAACTGACGATATGCTAATGACAGTCGGCAAATGGGGTTGATATTAATGGAACCTGATTTCCGACTGTCATTGGGTATCCGCTAGCCGTCGCGACTATACCACTCCGCCACGGCTCAGTAGTGATTTTTAAATAGGTTAACAACCGTGTTTTTTGGTGGGAATATTCCTCTTCAATGGCGAGCAGAGCGACTATGAACCAGTCTGTCTCTGAACTTCCTAAGCAGGAGTAGTGAAGAGAAACGAAGACGCTAGCTCCTATCAAAGTTTCATCACACAGGTTCCAACACAAGGGCTAGTTAATAATGTAAAGAGCGCGCCAGCGCTGGGCTGAATAATTAACTACAGGTGTCAAATAAATACCAATTGCGTTAAATTGAGCCCGGAGACTCTCTTGATTGGTGACGACGCTCCCAAGAGATTGCTAGTTCAGAGCTTTCGAAACAAATAATTCAACGTAGTGGGAGTGGTGAATTTCTCTTCCTTCAGTGCTATAATTATGGTGAATTAAGATTAACTGGTGAAAAAGAGTGTTAATTAGTTATCCAAGAATAGGACAAAAGAAGCAAAAAATCAGGAAGAGAAAGAATAAAGATATAAAATATCTATAACAAAAAGTCTATGAGTATAGTTCCGACACTATACCACAGTTGTAAAACCTGAGGGATTATATACGTCCGAAACTTTGACCATGAATAGTAAAGGTCAAGCTAATCAACTACAAAAAGAGAGCGCAGGGTATTAAGAAAAATCCTAGGTAATAGATGGTATGATGGACAGTGGCTAATGAGAGCAAATGAGGAAATGCACAACAAAATAGACCCTAGATAGAGCTAAGTTCAGAGAATTGTCGATAATTACCGCTTTGCAGACCATCCAAGTACTATCACCAACAAACCTGGTCAGAAGATTGCAAGAGAAGCCACAGCGAGAAGATGAAGTGATTTTGAGAGAAGAGAAAGGCAATGTCATCAGTTAAATACACACATCAAAAAAAGTTTTGCATCACCTCGGTTCCAAGAGTTCCGGAACCGTTAAATACAAAGGGAATAGAGATCAACACAAACAACATTTCAGCTCGTTTTATTGCTCATGAGACCCACACATTGCATGTTGTACCATCATACAGCTAGACTTTCAGCATTTGTGGTCCAGATTGCAGTACACACCACTACCTCTAATACCCAGTAGCACGTCCTCTTGCATTGATGCATGCCTGTATTCGCCGTGGCATACTATCCACAAGTTCATCAAGACACTGTTGGTCCAAATTGTCCCACTCCTCAACGACAATTCGGCGTAAATCTCTCAGAGTGGTTGGTGGGTCAAGACGTCCATAAACAGCCCTTTTCAACATATCCCAGGCATGTTCGATAGGGTTCATGTCTGGCGAACATGCTGGCCACTGTAGTCGAGCGATGTCGTTATCTTGAAGGAACGCATTCACAAGATGTGCACGATGAGGTCGAGAATTGTCGTCCATGAAGACAAATGCCTCTCCAATATTCTGCCGATATGGTTGCACTATGGGTCGGAGGATGTCATTCAGGTATCGTAAAGCAGTTTCGGAGCCTTCCATGACCACCAGTGGCGTACGTCGGCCCCACATAATGCCACCCCAAAACATCAGGGAACCACCACCTTGCTGCACTCGCTGGACAGTGTGTCTAAGACGTTCAGCCTGACCAGGGTGCCTCCAAACACGTCTCCGACGATTGTCTGGTTGAAGGCATATGCGACACTCATCGGTGAAGAGAACGTGATGCCAATTCCGTGGGGTCCATTCAGCATGTTGTTGGGCCCATCTGTACCGCGCTGCATGGTGTCGGGGTTGCAAAGCTGGACCTCGCCATGGACGTCGGGAGTGAAGTTGCGCATCATGCAGCCTATTGCGCACAGTTTGAGTTGAAACACGACGTCCTGTGGTTGAACGAAACGCATTATTCAACATGGTGGCATTGCTGTCAGGGTTCCTCCGAGCGGCAATCCGTAAGTAGCGGTCATCCACTACAGTAGTAGCCCTTGGGCGGCCTGAGCGAGGCCTGTCATCGACAGTTCCTGTATCTCTGTACCTCCTCCATGTCCGAACAACATCGCTTTGGTTCACTCTGAGACGCCTGGAAACTTCCCTTGTTGAGAGCCCTTCTTGACACAAAGTAACAATGCGGACGCGATCGAACTGCGGTATTGACCTTCTAGGCATGGTAGAACTACAGACAACATGAGCAGCGTACCTTCGTCCTGGTGGAATGACTGGAACTGATCGGCTGTCGTACCCCCTCCGTCTAATAGGCCCTGCTCATGCATGGTTGTTTACATCTTTGAGCAGTTTTAGTGACATCTATGAACAGTCAAAGGGACTGTATCTTGGATACAATATACACAGTCAACGTCTATATGCCGGAGATCTGGGAACCGAGGTGATGCAAAACTTTTTTTGATGTGTGTAAGTTCAATCGCGCTCCTTAGTCGGGCATGACGAAGAAAGAAGAAGAATGCAACGTGAATGTTATACGTCAGAAGAAGGTGAAAATATATATCCAGTGATATTTTATGTATTGATGTTGGCTTTGTGGTAGTTGAGAACAAGCGTTGATGCCAGCAGAAATAATAAATCGATTCTTTATGGAACAATGGCGCGTAACTGACATTTTCCTTTACTCGGGCTAAGTACTTAGCGGTCATTCCTTATGGAAGAATATCATGTAACATAAACAAGTGAAACTGATCCTTAACCCTTTTACTTTCAAGCTCTCAGTTGATGGATCTGTGAAAACTATCAGCCACATTTGCCAAGCAGTGCACACACTTCTTTTAAAATGAGGTGGAATGCAGACCAATAAAGATGTTACCATTAGATGTTTCGAATATAAAATGTATACCGGTAACTCACTTATTATTACTAAACAAAAGTGATTTATCTAAGCCATATGATATCAATGTTTAACAAGGAGTTCCGTGAAGAACTATACAGCCTATTTCCATGTATCCTACTCATGTTAATTGCCTCTATCAACATACAAAATTTCAGTTTGATTGTTGTGATAGATTCGTAGATATTGAAAACCGTCTAAATATTTCAGATGGTCACCAGGTTAGATTTTTATTTATGTACTAGCAGAAGTACCCGTTCTTCGAACGGTGTTTGTTGTTAACACCAGACATTGTCAATTGAGCTACTGTTGCAGTGGTTAGCGGTTTGTAATTCCTTCAAGTTTATCAGAACGAAGTTACTTTTCTGGGAATATCACACACACTGTTAATTTAAGGCCCTTAAAATGTAGTTTTCGGAGACCCTTTATAGATTCCCGAATTTTGTGTCTCACATTGAGAAGCGCAACATATGCTTTGGTCGTCCTTCTAGGATAATTTTTATATTTCGCCTATTTAGCATGTATTTTGAGAAGTTTTTCTCTATATCCACCCTTCTACTGTATGAAAAGTACGGTGATGAGTTTTATAAATGATTGGTGTATTGACTCTCATGGTTACCATACCTAATTTTAAGATGCACCCAAGCATCCGAACACGAGGTATAGGCGTACATAAAGATACACAGAAAGACAGACAGACAATTCTATTGTCAACAACATATTACCCAGATATCCAAATATGGGTATATCTACCACACAGTATCAAATAAAATCATCCTTATGATGAACCCGTATGTCGACAAAAAAAATAGTTAAAATGTGCTCTCAGACTAAATTCATCTAATGTGTACTTCCTGACGTGAAATACAATTGAAAGTCTTGTAGACGAAATGCAATACACGTCACATAAAAACTGACCCTCTACGTTGTGCCAGGTGCCCATACACAGGAAGACCCCTTTCATAAATTATAAAGTCTTGTGGTGCATGAAAATTCAGGTTCTCTAGACTCAAATTGCCCAAATTCCTAAAAGCCACAAAAAACGCTAGTTCAATTCAGGAATTTTTGAAAATAATGTTGCTGTTTGGAGATATAATAGACCTTCTGTACTATATGTCGAACGTGAAAATTGCATGAAAAAATTCTAGGTTACCCCTTCACCCACTTAATTGCATTGATGAATTATACGGTCTACGTTAGTTCCGTGATAACCTTATAGCCATTTGCAAACTTTCACAGAAATGTAATAAATGGAGTGTCATTGCTTCTTACAGAAATAGATGGATAGTTGTATGCCACCCCATGAGATAATGTTCTCATGGTTACCGATTTGCATTCCTTCATTAGTTTGTTAAATTAAATTAAATTAGTTCACAAACTGTTGGATTTAGAGCCTTATAATGTAGTTTTCGAGGACCCTTTAGAGCCCCCGAGTTTTGTTCCTGGCACCGAGGGGCTTTGTCTCGTCGTTGTACGCCATAATATAATACTAATAATAATATAATATAGGGAGAAATTATAACACCTATTTTTTTATTATTTTTTATTCAGCCAATGGCCATGTACTTTTCTTTTCAGGACGGGTCAGGGAAGGGATATTATCAGAGAAAGAAGCATTCACATCGCGCTTGAGCAAAATGGAAATGGCCTACCATTTAACTAAGGACATCTATATGAAAAGGTCAATATCCTTCAAAGCAAAACTAAAACATTACTGCAGTGTCATCCGTCCGGAAGTCTTGCATGCTTCTGAATGCCTCACGATGAACAAAAAAGGCTTGGTTGAGAAACTGGAGGCCAAAGAAAGAAAACTTTTGAGAAAGATATTGGGTTCCATCAAAGATAATGGGGATTACTGAAAACGGCATAACCATGACCTATATACTCATGTGGAGAAGATAAGCAACGTCATCCGGAAGAGAAGGTTACCATTTGTTGGGCATGTGAAACGAATGAGCCCAGCGAGGCTGACCAACCGCAACATAACTTACTTTCAGGAGAGGAAAACAAAATGGGCCTGGTTCATTGAACTGGATAAAGATCTGAAAGAAGTGGGGATTACACCAACAGACATTCAGGAGTGCGTCCCACTCAAAGGGAAACTTCAAGCGTGTAAAGGTTTCCAAGAAAAACCGAAGCTGAAAAAGGGAAAGATTTGGACCCAGGAACGGAAGGAAGTCCACCGAGAACGAATGTGGGCGTACAGGGCAAACATCGAAGCCAGTAGGAGACGGTTGGAATGACGAGGTCCATAGATGGCCTATACGAAATGAATGAATGAATGAATGAATGAATAATATGGGGATAGGAATATAATAGACCTGCCGTACCACACCCGCAGGTGTAAATCGCGTAAAAAAATTCTAGAGTACCCCTTGATCCCCTTAAGCACGTTAAACGCATTGATGAATTTTACGGCTTTGGTTCCGTGATAACCTTCTAGCCGTTTGCAAACTTTCACACTAATGTAATTAATGGAATTGCATTGCGTCTTACAGCAATAGATGGGACCTCTGAGAATCTGTTGCCATGGTTACTGGCTTGCATTCGTTCATTAGTTTATTAAATTAAATTAGTTTTCTGGGAATATCTAAAAAACGGTTGGTCTTCGGTCCTTAAAATGTGGTTTTTGGGGACCCGAGTTTTGTCTCTCACATTGAGGGGCTGAAAATGAGTTTTGTCTCGTCCTTCTACGCCTATTTCAGCATGTATTTTAAGGGGGTAGGCCCCCTTTTATGAGAGGTACGGAGAAGAGTTACATCAATGATTGGTGTCGTGCCTCTGATGGATATCTGTACCAAATTTTACGTTGATACACCCAACCGTTCTCGAGTTCTAAGGGAACAAATTTGTCCACAGACAAACAAACATACAGACAGACAAACAAAAAAATTATTTTCACGCGCATACATCACAAAACAGTCTGAAACGTGTAAACATCTCAAATTTCCGTAGAAATTCAGAGATAAACACACAAATTTTCATTTTTAGCCTATTTTCAATTTTGAAAAAATAGGCTTATGAGATCACCTTTTGTCCGTGTGTGTGTGCGTGTGTGTGTGTGTGTGTGTGTGATTCGTGTGTGTGTGTCCCCCTAATAAAATCTAAACGGCAGGAGCGATTTCAATGAAACTCGGAAAGTTCATAGCACTATTCCCGGCGACCTCGACCGTGCCCTTCAAATTTTGTTACGACTCACCAATCCAACATGGCGGCTGTGCGAAATATTTCACCAGCATTCAATATCTCCGAAACTATTACCGATATTACCCTGACATTTTCTATGGTGATAAAGGGAACTACTATAAGTTCAGTTATGTGACTTTTGAAAACCTGGTAACTGCAAAACCAACATGGCGGCCAAGCGAATTTGCGACTTTTAAATAGACGTTTCTCGCGATTTGACCAACCAAACGCATTGAAACTCTGTACAGTATATGTTTATATACATTGCAATGCACCGACATCTAACTTCGTTCAATTGTTTACATAATCACAAGATGGCGGATGTGCGAAATATTTCACCGGCATTCTATATCTCTGAAACTATTAGCGGTAAAACCCTGAAATTTTGTACGGAGATAAAGGGCACTACTGGAAGTCCATCTATAAGATTTTCAAAAACCAGTTAACTACAAAACGAACATGGCGGCCAAGCGAATTTGAACATTTTAAATAGACCTTTCTCGCGATTTAATGTTCCAAGCGCACTGAAACCTGGTACAGGAAATATTTATACACATTGTAATACACTGGTATCTAATTTAGTTCAATTGTTGACATAACCTCAAGATAGCGGCAGTGCGAATTTTAAAATTAAGTTTTTATTTCTTGTGATGTATTCATGCGATTGATGTGAAAGTTTGAATAATGAACCTACGCAATAATTTTCCCTTAATGGTACATGACTCTATGGCCTATACATTTAACAATCCAACATGGAGACCTTCCGAAATATTTAAACGATACTGAATATCTACGAATCTATTTTAGCAATCAAACAGCATTTTTTAATGTTCATAGGGGCTATGAACTTAAGTTCACCTATAGGACTTTAAATAACCTGGTGATCACAAATCCAACATGGCGGTGACGCGAATTATAAATATTCACATGGACGTTTCTCGCAATTTAACCATCCGCGTGCAGTGAAACTTGGTACAGTAAATCTTTATCCGAATGTTAATCCACTGGCATCTAATTTATTTCAATTGTTTCCATAACCTCAAGATGGCAGCTGTGAATTTTTTTTAAATCTCCTTGTTTTTTCTTGTGTCCTAATTATGCGATTGAAGTTTGAATACTACACGTTCACAATAATCTGCATGTAACAGTACATAACTCTTGGACCTACATATATAAAATCCAACATGGTGACCATCCGAAATATTTAGTCGGTTCTCAATATCTACGAATCTATTACAGCAATCAAACTGAAATTGTGTATGTTGATAGTGGCAATTAACATAAGTAGGATATATGAAAATAGGCTGTATAGTTCTTCACGGAACTACTTGTTATATATAGAGAGATATACTGCACCGCTCGGTGTTGACCGTGTTTTATTGCACAGATTCTGGTTTTACTCGCTAACCGTTGGAGATATACGAAAAGTGGTAAGGACCTTTCGGATAGAAAATTAAATGTTAAAGCTCATGTATACCATCAAAAGTTTGCTATTTCTTAGCGTTCTCTTTTTATTTGAAAAGGAAATATGAAATTTTGAAACCAAAGGGTGTAGTGACGTCACAAATGTCGGTTTTACTCGCTAACTGTTGGAGATACACGAAAAGTGATAAGGACCTTTCGGATAGGAAATTAAATTTCAAAGCTCGTATGTGCCATCGAAAGTTTGCTATTTCCTACCGTTCTCTTTTTATTTGATATGGAAATATGAAATTTTGAAACCAAAGGGTCTAATGACGTCACTAAAATAGTCGCCATTTTTTAATAGTGCAAAATTTCGAAATCAAAAGTATCCTATATGTAAGCCTGGTAAATCAGCTACATCCATGCAAAATTTCATTTAAATCGGACCAGTGGTTCTTGAGTTATCGAGTAACAGACAGACAGACAGACAGACAGACAGAAAGACAGACACACACCATCTCATTTTTAGCCTATTTTCAATTTTGAAAAAATAGGCTTATGAGATCACCTTTTGTCCGCGTGTGTGTGCGTGTGTGTGTGTGTGTGTGATTCGTGTGTGTGTCCCCCCCTAATAAAATCTAAACGGCTGGAGCGATTTCAATGAAACTCGGTATGTTCATAGCACTATTCCCGGCGACCTCGACCGTGCCCTTCAAATTTTGTTACGTCTCACCAATGCAAAATGGCGGCTGTGCGAAATATTTCACTAGCATTCAATATCTCCGAAACTATTACCGATATCGCCCTGAAATTGTGTACGGTGATAAAGGGTACTACTAGAAGTTCACCTATGAGACTTTCAAAAACCTGCTGACTACAAAACCAACATGGCGGTCAAGCGAAGTTGAGACTTTTAAATAGACTTTTCTCGCGATTTAACTATCCACACGTAATGAAACTTGGTACAGCAAATGTTTATACACATTGTAATGCACTGGAGTCTAATTTAGTTCAATTGTTTACATAACCTCAAAATGGCGGCTGTGCGAAATATTTCACTGAAATTCTATATCTCCGAAACTATAACAGATATCACCCTGCAATTTAGTACGGTGATAAAGGGTACATTTACAAGTTTACCTATGTATATTTCATAAACTTGTAAAGTAGAGAACGAACATGGCGACCAAGCGAAGTTGAGACTTTTAAATAGACTTTTCTCACGATTTAACCATCCAAACGTAATAAAACTAGGTACAGCAAGTGTTTATACACATAGTAATGCACTGGAGTCTAATTTAGTTCAATTGTTTACATAACCTCAAAATGGCGGCTGTGCGAAACTTTAAAATTAAGTTTTTATTTCTTGTGTCGTAATCATGCGATCGAAGTGAAAGTTTGAATAATGAACCTAGGCAATAATTGTCCTTGAATGGTACATAATTCTATGGCCTATACACATAACAATCCTAAATGGCGAGCTTCCGAAATATTTAGACGGTTCTCAATATCTATGAATCTTTTACAGCAACCAAACTGAATTTTTTTATGTTCATAGAGACTATGAACATATGTTCACCTATAGGACTTTCATTAACCTGGTGAGCACAAATTCAACATGGAGGCGACGCGAAATATAAATATTTAAATGGACGATTCTCGCGAATTAACTATCCGAGTGCTGTGAAACGTTGCACGTTAAATGCTTATACAAATGTTGATCCACTGGCATCTAATTTATTTCAATTGTTTGCATAATCACAAGATGGCTGCTGTGCGTAATTTTAAAATCTCGTTTTTACTTCTTGTGTTCTAATCATGCGATTGAAGTTTGAATACCACACGTACACAATAATCTTAATGTAATAGTACAAAAATAAAAATCCAACCTGGCGACCATCTGAAATATTTAGACGGTTCTCAATATCTACGAATCTGTTACAGCAATTATACTGAAATTTTGTATGTTGTTAGAAGAAATTAACTTAAGCAGGATATATGAAAATAGGCTGTATAGTTCTTCACGGAACTACTTGTTATATATTAGTATGACTAGTATGATTGATTCAACTTCCCCCAATTCCCCTTCGATCTTCTGTAATCTGTCGGTTTTAGAATGTTCATTTAGATGGCATAATGTTTCTGCTGCGTATGTGGCTTCCGGTTTTTATGACTGTATTGTAATGTTTAATTTTTGCATTAATTGATTCGCATTTCTTTTTGTAAGTTTCCCATGTTAATTTTTGTGCCCTAGATAACTTGTTTCTCATTTAAGTTGTTTGTTATTAGGTATTACCTCTCCTAGATATTTGAATCGTGTTACAATTTTAATTTTTGTACCATTAATTTGTTTATGTTCGACCATCACTATTATGTGTCAGAAAACTGTATCATAATGATGTTCATTATAACACTGTTTTTCATTACGATACAGTTTCTCCAGCCAATCAGAACTCGTTCATTGACCAATTAGGTAACGATACCTTCGCGTATGCGCTCAAAATCCAACATGTCGGACATAAACACAACATCGAACTATAATAAATTACCGACATGGAATACGCACCGTCCATATGTTCGCGTAAATAAACTGGCGAATATGAGACAAGAAATAGCACTGTACCTTAATATCACCAACCCTAATTTCTACACAGCGCATTGCCTTCAAACGACTCCGGTGACAATATTACTGAGGGACGGCAGATGTAAACATAAATGGCCTGCATAATATGGCGTTGCAAGCACACAGAGCGCATGCGTCGGTCGGTCAGAGATCTCGAAAGACAGATATATCATACGCAGCGCTCGCTCTCCGATCACAAAATTCAAGTGGCTGACTCTCAACAGATATTTATGAATATTTATGTTAAAACATATAATAAAGTTATAATTATCGTCGAACATAAACAGTCGTATGCAACTCGCCTATAATGGTAATTAAGACACTCGTATGGAAATTATAAAACTCGCATACGCTCGTTTTATAAACATACTCGTGTCTTAATTATTGCCATTATAGGCTCGTTGCATAATGTACTAATTTATTTTAAGAGTGTTGGTTTCTGTGGCATGATTTCTTTTTTTCAAATGATATCTTCTCTTCATTAATAGTCACCAGAAACATCTGTCCTCTCCCACTAGTCTTAGATTCTTTATGGAACAATGGCGCGTAACTGACATTTTCCTTCACTCGGGCTAAGTACTTAGCGGTCATTCCTTATGGAAGAATATCATGTAACATAAACAAGTGAAACTGATCCTTAACCCTTTTACTTTCAAGCTCTCAGTTGATGGATATGTGAAAACTATCAGCCACATTTGCCAAGCAGTGCACACACTTCTTTTAAAATGAGGTGGAATGCAGACCAATAAAGATGTTACCATTAGATGTTTCGAATATAAAATGTATACCGGTAACTCACTTATTATTACTAAACAAAAGTGATTTCTCTAAGCCATATGATATCAATGTTTAACAAGGAGTTCCGTGAAGAACTATGCAGCCTATTTCCATGTATCCTACTCATGTTAATTGCCTCTATCAACATACAAAATTTCAGTTTGATTGTTGTGATAGATTCGTAGATATTGAGAACCGTCTAAATATTTCAGATGGTCACCAGGTTAGATTTTTATTTATGTATTATTACATGACGATTATTGAGTACGTGTGGTATTCAGACTTCAATCCCATGATTAGGACACAAGAAATAAAAACCAGATTTTAAAATTTCGCATAGATGCCATTTTGTGGTTATGAAAACAATTGAAATAAATTAGATGCCAGCGGATTAACATTTATATAAGCATTTAACGTGCAAAGTTTCACTGAACTCGGAAGGTTAAATCACGAGAAACGTCCATTTAAATATTTATAATTCGCGTCGCCGCCATGTTGGATTTGTGCTCACCAGGTTACTGAAAGTCATATAGGTGAACTTATGTTCATAGCCTTTATGAACATAAAAAAATCAGTTTGATTGCTCTAAAAGATTCGTAGATATTGACAACCGTCAAAATATTTCGGATGCTCGCCATTTTGGATTGTTATATGTATAGGCCATAGAGTTATATACCATTAAAGGAAAATTATTGCATAGCTTCATTATTCAAACTTTCACTTCCATCGCATGATTACGACACAAGAAATAAAAACTTAATTTTAAAATTTGGCACAGCCGCCAAGCGATGATGCCAACAAAAATAAAAATTGATTCTTTATGGAACAATGGCGCATAACTGACATTTTCCTTTACTCGGGCTAAGAACTTAGCGGTCATTCCTTAAGGAAGAATATCATGTGACATAAACAAGAGAAACTGATCCTTAACCCTTTTACTTTTACTGCACTCGGAAGGTTAAATCACGAGAAACGTCCATTTAAGTATTTATAATTCGCGAGAAAAGTCTATTTAAAGGTCACAAATTCGCTTGGCCGCCATGTTGGTTTTGTAGTTACCTGGTTTTTGAAAGTCTCATAGGTGAACTTCTAGTAGTTTCCTTTATCATCGTACAAAATTTCAAGTTATGTAAACAATTGAACTAAATTAAGTGCCAGTACATTACAATATGTATAATCATTTACTGTACCACATTTCACTGAGCTCAGATGGTTATATCACGAGAAAAATATATTAAAATGTTTCAAATTCGCTTGGCCGCCATATTCGTTTTCTACTTTGCATGTTTTTGAAAGTTACATAGATAAACTTGAAGCAGCGCTCTTTATCACCGTACAAAATTTCAGGGTGATATCATAAATAGTTTCGGAGATACTGAATGCCAGTGAAATATTTCGCACAGCCGCCATTTTGAGGTTATGTAAACAATTGAACTAAATTAGACTCCAGTGCATTACAATGTTTTAAACATTGCTGTACCATGTTTCATTACGTTTGGATGGTTAAATCGCGAGAAAAGTCTATTTAAAAGTCTCAAACTCGCTTGGCCGCCATGTTGGTTTTGTAGTTACCATGTTTTTGAAAGTCTCATAGGTGAACTTCTAGTAGTTTCCTTTATCATCGTACAAAATTTCAGGGTGATATCGGTAATAGTTTCGGAGATACTGAATGCTGGTGAAATATTTTGCACAGCCGCCATGTTGGATTGGTGAGAGACAATAAAATTTGAAAGGCACGATCGTTACCCTGACAGTTTTGGCACAAACAGGGAGTAACGATAGATCGTTAGTTTGAACGTCTAAGGGTTAAGGGTCGTCTTTTAAAGATGAAAACTGCGTCAGAAAAAAATGCCAGTAACAACCTATAGCTTTGAATCAATTTTTTACTGTTACCGTGCTGATAATAAATTGATGGTACAACTTTTCGGATCTTTGCCATCGTCGTGATTTAGCCTCGAGCCTACTTGAATATGTATGTAAAATTTATCTGATAAACCTGTGTTATTGTGGAATCTGTAGTAGTGTGTCTAATTGCAACTCAGGTGAGGATTGGGAAGGAGGTGGCCGTGGCCTTACGTTACGATCCATCCCGGTATTATTGCCTAGATTAGAAGTGGGCAAACCACGGAGAACTACTTCCAGGAAGGATGAGGTGAGATTCAAACCCTCCTCTTCGCAGTTTTGCCTCACGAGGCTGAGTGTACCCTGTTCCCGCCCTCAGACCAGAATTGCATTTCTTGGTAAAGCCGGCGACAGCCAAGAACGCTAGCCGTTACACCACGAGGTGGTCGATCTTAAACTCGAAAGTTGGCACTATCACCGGTAATCTTGAGTTTTACTAAGGCAAATAACAGAATGGCACCTTGATTCAAGTCCCGGAGCACCTTCCCCAATCCTAGGTCCTATTAGAATTATAGCTAGTCTACACACTACAGTACAACTATCACCACACAGAAGTGGCTTCGGTGGCGTATTCGGTAGCATGCTGAACTGCTGTGCCCAAGGTAGCTGGTTCAAACCCGGCCGAAGTCGTCGGATTTTTTAAGATCGTTAAAATCCTTCAGTATGCCTTCCTTCGGATGGGAAGTAAAGCCGGCGGTCCAATGCCATAGATTTATGGCATGTAAAAGATCCTTCCACTAACTAAACTTGTGTGAAGCTAAATTTCTAGGTTAGATTTCGTTGGAACGCACTATTTAAGTTCCAACGTTCACTACTAGGTATCAGTGATATCTGGTAGCGAAAGTTGGAACTATTTGAAATTGAACAGAACTTGTAACTCACCCTATGGGTGTCCGCTTGAAGCAGCTATAGCCTCTGGTGAGCCGAACCTGTCCTCGGACACTCCCGGCACAAAAAGCCATACGATAAATAAATAAATAAATAAATAAATAAATAAATAAATAAATAAATAAATAAACCACACAGAAACACAACTTATGAAACAAATTCAAGACATATCCAACTACGCAAAGTTGATTACCAAAATGTTCCAAGTCTCTAAATAATTCTGAAAGGGGCTCGCAAGTAAAGGGACGTAAGTTTTCGACCGCCAGACTCCAGATCTCTGGCATTGTTTCCACTTACTAGTGACGGGCTCCTCTCTTTCACCTTTCCCGTCGATTTTCCTTGGCAAACTCTTGTTCTCTACTGGCCCATACGGTATTAGGATTTCGGAGGCCTAGGGTGTCTTTCATTTTCTCGCACAGCTAGGTCATTTTCCTTGTCATTCTTGAAATTCTCATTCTTCGTGGGGCATATCCTGCATACTGTAAGAAGCTCTATCTAAAGGAGGTTGGTTGTGTGTAACCCCACCAAACATCGTGCATCTCCGATAAAATTGCACCATCAAGGGCTCTCGGCTGGTGAGCTGGTGAGTTGAAGACCCCGAATGGTTCCTGAACTGGTTCCATATTTTCTTTCAGTGACTTTGGGTTGGACCCTTTCTCCGTTTTTCTTTCCTGTATACATTATCATGGTTCTGCTTTCTTCCAAACCTCATTCTTCGAGGGTTCTACCTTTCTATATCCCTTATTCCTTTTTTTCTATTACTTGATGAACCCATGTACCATTGGTTCAAGGGGTAGAATCCATGTATTTTTGTAAAAGGAAGGAAGGAAATATACAGTCTTCAGAGGAACATAGAAAGATTTTATACAAGAAGGCTGGCATAACGTTATGAAATAAACTGAAGCCAGGTGGCCAAGAAATGAGATCATGCCTGACGCATCGATAAGGAGCTAGTAACGAATATAAATAGAGCGAGTGGAATTTTCCGAGCGAGTGACAAAGAGCGTGTTTCGGAAATCGCCCTGACCTTGCAGTAAAACGGCAACAGCGCAGCTGTGCCAGAAGAAGAATAATTAAATTTAACCCATTTGCAAGAATAAAATTAACTAAAGAAATACAGCATTGTCAATCATTTCGGAATAGAGATTTTTGTGTGGAGAAAAAGGTTTTAATAATTGCCTAGAAGAGAAGTGCAGACGTGGTCATACGTCATTGGGGGTTTCCCGAGACCCGAGGAGTGGGGAATTAAAAATCAACTGTAACACCCACACAGCTGAAGACTAAATTTTATTTAATATCTCAGAACTGCACGATCGATTTTCATGTGCAAAGAAGTCAGTTCACGTTTAGAAAACGAGCTTTCCAGAGATATAATTTTAAATAATGTGCGACCATTATTTCAGAAGTTGGTTCTGGAAAAGGCGTGGATTTTATCTTTTTGTAGCCAAAAAGTATAAAAGTCCTGGCAGAACCAAGCCAATCATGCAGTCTACAAGCATTCCTTGAGGGGAAACGCTGTATCACATTGTATAGACAGTATCCGACAGCCCGAGGGAGTCGCTGTATCGACAACCAACGTGCACCCGTAAGGAGTGGCCTATAAGTATTATTATAGTATCGCCGTGTGGAGAATTAGGAAAATCCTAAATACAGGATCTAGTTCCGCCAGTATCTATCTTACAGTGAAAAGTTCGATAATTATAGTCAAAGCAGGCTGCGAACTTAGAGCACAGGCGATAGGTCTTCAAAATACAGATAATTAAACGACCGAAAGTATCATAACGTTTTAAAGTACCATAACAGCGAGGTAAACATTCTATCAACTTTAAAGAACCCGATCAGGGTCGGACAGTATAAGGTTCGCATAGTATTCTGAAAAGATAGGAATTCGAGAACAGAATAATCAGAAAGGAGAAGTAAACTCTAGACATTGTTTCAAGGAAACAAACGAATTATAAAATGCACTAAATTACAAGGAGTATTAGATGCTAGAAATAATAGGTCACCGATAGATTATCTGGGGGACCGTGGACAAGACAGACTTTCGCTAGACCAACCAATAGGGTCTAGAAAGAAGCAGTTCGAGCTAATAATAATAATAGCTGATCGTCAGGAGACCGGAATTGAAGGAGTACTATTCCAGGGATGAGGTAGATGGTTCGAGACTTTCGCATTCTGGTCAAGATAGGAAGCCGACATTTACTAGTTTCACCCTTGGAGACGGGGAGTCAAGAAATCACGTGTGAAAGGCCTAATAAAAGCCTTAGTGATTAGAATCTGTGTAGTGTAAATATATAAAAATTGTGTTAAATAGTAATGTTTCAGTGATTTTATTGTGTATCATGGAAGAATACACAAGTGTATTTAAAATGTCACCAGTGTTTAATGTATATGAGTTATATGTTTGTCAAGATATGCCAGTGTATGAAATGAATTTGAGCACGATGGTGTAATCACAAATTGTGGGCAAAAATGAAACATCGTTGGAAAGCACGGTCATGGTCCGATCTGAACATGTGAGTAATCGTTTTCATTATGTTTTGTGTTGGGGAAGTGTTTGTGTACAATCCACCCGAGAATGATAGATAGGGATGTTTTTGAATAACAAATAACAGAATAAGAGCGCGGTCTGAACAAATAAAAATTGAGAAATTATAAAATAATTATGTGAAATGAATAAATCCTTTAGAGGAAATGTATAAGCTAAAATATCAGCGTATTTGATAAATGTTATAAAAGCAAGCGTAATAATAATAATAATAAAAACTATATAAATGAAGATTAAGTTGAATTATATGAAAGTAATAGCGTTTGAGCTCTAGTAAAAGTATAAAGACATGGTATGAATACATGTTCTTAAAGTATAGCGATTATTGTCACGGGAGAGGATTAATATAAAAAAATTGAGATATAGATCAATTGTTGATGTTGAATTTATCAGTTCTTTGGAAGACGCTTGGCCTTAAAGTAATGTATAGCGCATTGTCGCGCGTCAAAGTAATTTGTCACGCGAGGAAGGCGTTGAATCTAAATGCACTTGGTAAATTAATTGTGAGGGACAGTTGATTGCGGTAATTGATGATAAGTCCTCCATTAGTGATGTGGATCACGAGGCGTTGTATAATGGGTGCGAATTATTGTATTGATAAGCGCAGGTTAGACCGAGATCGCCCTAAGCCGCTAATTTGTTGTAAGTCCTCCAGTATGGGATTGGTTCCCGAGGCAGTTGAGAGTATCGAACCAAGGTTCGTTTGTGTAAAGCCCCTAAATATTGTTGTTGTATTGAATTATTCTTACCCATCAATGATGACTCTTCATAATTAATAAATGCCAAGGTTACGAAAGTGGTCTATGAACCTAAATAATGTTGTTAAAATAAATAAAAGAAACGCCAGGTCTGTTCAGAAAACTGTGAAGAAGAAATAGCTGTTTTAAAAGCATGAATGTAGCTGTCCCGTGTGGGCAAGGCTTGAGGACTCCCCTCCAGGGCAATAAATCAAGTCAAGTGTTACGGTACGACCCCTCGTCATTGTAAGTGTGGTAGGTCGGAGAGGACCGTCTGTGAGAAGTAATAATAAACCATGAGTGTTTAGAGTTTGTTAATGACCCGGGATTCGAACCGAGGTTCTTGTAGATGAAAGTACCGCTTGCCGGTTCAGATCGTAGCTTTCTTATGTGATAATGGTTTTTTAGGACAAATAAATAAAAATCCCTAATGTAATGTTGTATTGATGTAAGATTTCCCGAGTTCAATGAAGACAATTAGATTTCGGGAGTGATCATAATTTTTGACTTTGTTCAAGTAGTCTTCTATAACTCGGGAGTGCACAAATGTTTTTCCCAATCACTGTAGTGAATTTGTTAACTTGAGAGAGGTGGTAACATGAGAACATTGTGGAATGCCCAAAATTTTAAGTAAAGGAGTAACAATTACTTTGAATAAGATTATATATTGTTTTGATTATAAGAAACTCATAAAATAGATATTGAGGTGTGTAAAAGAATAACACAGTTTATAGTGGAAAGTATCGAGCCATTGGAGCTCGTGATTGTAGTGAAATTTAAAAGGGATACTTTATGGAAGTGAAAGGAATTATAAGTTTGTTGGTTTGAAGGAAACCATGTATTTTGATATAACATTTGTTTGATTTTATGTATTCTTTGTTCACTTTGAACAAGTTAGAAGGAATGGTCAGTAGTTTATTTGTTTTATTTCTTTGTAGCGTCATATATTTGGTAAATTAAATGTTTTATAATAGGAGTTGATTTTGTTTTTATTTTTGGAAGTGTATCCTCTATTTAATCCAAAATGTGTAAGTCACAGAGTGGGAGAACATACCAAAACCCCGAAAATCCCGATTTGAGCATTGCTGGCATACTGTGATTTGCATATTTCTTGTTAAAAGGGCACAGGGGTGCATAGAAGTACTGTGCTTGGATTAATAATTAGAGGAACACTTAAGACGGTCATATCATGTAAAAGTAAAATAATGATATTAATAGCTACAACATATAATGTTGACTGACCGCATGGGTCCCTAGAAACTCACACCGAGCAGCCCTGAAATAGACCCCCCCTAAACATATAATTAAATGGCGCCCAGTACGCAGGCCTGAGTTTTGGTAGGGAAAACCCGAGTTTTCTTGAAAAATCAAAATTTGCATTTTGTTTAAAAAAAATGGTTTTTCGAAATTTTGAATTTTTAAATACTTCCATAAAGGTTTTGACATTGAATGAGTATATCAAAAGGGTACGTTTTAGTAAACACACGTACCAAGGTAAAATTTTTGGAAATTGGGACACAAGAGTTCGGATTACCATCTCTCAAACATGTACCAGCGATGTGTCGTAGTAGCCCACTGTATTCTAATAAGATGGCGTTGAGTGAGGAAATGCAGAGGCTTGTGGACGTCTTGAAGGCGAATATACAAGGAGAGAATAGGGAAGAGAGGCAGGGACTTTTGGACGCTTTAAAATCTGATAGTAATGAAAAGTTGGAGGCTATAAAAGCCGATAGCAAGGAAAAGTTGGAGGCTATAAACAATAAATTGGACAGCCAACAGAGTACAAATAAAGAAGAGTTCGAATCCATAAATCACAATTTAGGATCTTTAAAAACTAATAGTGATAACATGGGGACTAAATTAGAAGCTATCAAAGCCGACTGTATAACAATGAACAGTGAATTGAAGGCTGAAATTGAGGGAATAAAAAAGGGGTCAAATGAACTCCGAGAGAGCATAGAAGGGACAATGAATACCAAATTTCAAGGTTTTGATACGGGGTTGGCGAGTAAGTTAAGAGAATTCAAAGGGGAAATCGCAAGTGAAATTCAAAAGGAAAATAATGTACTTAAGTCAGAATTGCAAGGCCAAATAAAGACCTTAGAGGAAAGTACGGTAAAATCCCAAACTGAATGTCAAGAAAATTTTAAAAGTTTAGAAACTAAATTAAGTAACATGGAAGAAACTCGTAAAAAGAATGTAGACGAGTGTAAAGATGAACTTGTAACCCAGATCCAAGGGGTGCGAACATAGTTATGGGATCAAATAGTCAAATATGAAGATTTGTAAAACATCCCGGGAGGAGATAAAAGAAAGTTTTAAGGAATTAGGAAACAAATTTAAAGGGGTGGAAGATCAAGTAGGAAAACTCGAGGGAAAAGTCGATAAAATTCTGGCCAAAGTTAATGATATGGAAAGTCAGAATCACAAAGATGTACAAGGTATGAAAGAGCCGATTAATCATTTTACCGGGCAGGTAGATGAGAACTTAAGGAAGCACGAGGAGGGAATAAATAAAAGAATAGGTATATACGAGAAGCATATCCAGGAAGAAAGAAAGCAACGAAATGGAGAAAATCAGGAGAATACCCAGAAGATAGAGGAAATAAGTAAGGGTATTAATGAGGTTCAGGAAACCATTGGAACATTAAAGGAACAAGTAGGAAAAACCAATACCGAATTAAACCAGGTCCAAGATGAATTGACGATAGTGTCTAAGAGCCAAGGGAAGATTGAGGAAAAGCTTGAAGGAATTAAAGTAGATATGGTCAAAGGACAAAAAGAAATGGAGAAGAAAATAAAGGAGATGCGAGAAGACTTAGATACCATAGGTGACGTTAAGCCAGAAATTATAAAAGAACAGGTCATGGTCATCAAGAAAGAGGTAGAAGATCAATTAGCTGAAATCAGGGATAGTTTCAGGGAAGAGAAATTCCATCTCAAAAAGAATCAAGACAGAATTCAGAATGAATTAGGATCCCGGTTGGATAGGACTGAACACAAGAACAGTCAAATGGAAATTCAACTCATGGCTAATGAGGAAAGTGCCCGAAGAGAAAGGAAATTAGAATTTGAAAATCAGGATGAATTCCAAAAGACAGGATGGGTAGATCCCCATGAACGAGGCACAGATCAAGATAGGGACTTAGGAGGGGAGAGCCCTTATAAGAACCCAGGATATCCGATGGCGATGTCAACCCCTTATATGAACCAAACAAATGGTCAAATAATAAATATCATCAAGTCAAATGAGGACAGACCGGTGAAGTTTACGGGTAATAATATGTCAATTACTCCTAAATACTGGTTGAAGGAGGTCGCAGAGTACTTGAATGAAATGAAAGTTCCCCAGGATCGGAGACTGAGAGCGATTGAGAAGCTGTTGGCAGGTGATTGTCTCACCTGGTTCAGGAGTTTCAGGTACACATTTGACACGGTGGAAGGTTTTAGAGAAGCGTCTCTGAAACGATATTGGGCAGCAGATGTCAAAGAGAATCTAAGGCTAGATCTGTACTCTAGGAAGTATAGCACCAATGCCCCAACTAAATATTCAGAATTTTTCATCGCTCAGCTGTGTAGATTCCGGGAACTTGACATTGCTCCTGCTGAGAACGACCTGTGTGCCGCCATTGCAAGACAACTTCCATATGAGATCCAGAGGTTGTTAATCTCATCTAAAGCCAGAAGTGCTGTGGAAGTGGAGAGCGTTTTACGTCAATTAGATATGACGACTTCACACGTTACTCCCAGGCATCAAAGACAGACTGAACAGGTACATATGGCCAGCAGTCAAGAAGACAGAGAGAAACCATCGACCAGAAATCAGTCCACTAGTACTGACACTCAGAGACTGGGTCGAGAATATGGACATCAAGAACCTAGGGGAATACAGTCATACTATAGAGGAGGATATCGAGGAAAGAATCCTAGAAATACAGGTTATAGGCAACAAGAGAACCGAGCCTATAACAATAATAATCAGAGGCAGGATAACTGAAAGAGATGGGAAAATTATCCCAGGAGGAACGTGAGGCCGGAAGACAGAAATGATGAATATCGGGCCGAAATAGAGGAAAGATATCAGGAAAGTCTTCGTTACATGAATGAACGAACAGACGAACCTGAAACGCAAAGAGTCCGTTGGAGTGAGGCAATAAAGAACCGAAAATCACCCGACCGACTAGAAGGAGCTCAAAGCTTGGAGCTACAAGCTCAATTGAAGAATGAGGGGAAAGGAAGCCCTCAGGATAAAAAAAACTTCAAAATTAAATCATCAAAAGTGGAAACATACCAGGAGCTGGGAGGAGGTAGAGATTGTGAATTGGATAGCAAGACCAGATGAGCTAATTAAAGAGGATGTGGAAGGAATCCCACCTATTAGAAGAGAATTACCTATCATCATGCTAAGGATAGAAGGATTACTGGTCAGGGCATTAATTGATACTGGATCAACCATAAGTTTAATTACGCAAACCCTCCTAAATGAATAGGAAACAAGAAGCCGCGTATTGAAAATTCCCACCTCAAGTGTGAAGATTAAAGGAATTATTCCTGAAAAATCTTTGACATGTAAATTTCAGGTATACATTGATTTGATAATAGGTAACGCTGAAATTTCGCAATGCTTTTTGCTGGTAAATCAATTGCCATATAATGTCATATTAGGTATTGATTTTATCCGTGAGAACAAAGTCATTATAGACCTAGCGCAAAATTGCATTAGGATTCAAAGAGAGGATGTGGACGAACGAAACATTAACCTACAGGAACAGGATGCAAAAATAGGAGAACAGGTATGGCATGTGGAAGAAGTGAACGAAGAAGGTTGTAAGGATATAGAAAAAGTATTTGAAGTCCTAAATATAGAACTGGAAGATAGTTTGGAAACTGAGTTCGAAACCAACCTGTCAGGAAAAATAGAGGAAGCTAAAGTTGACCTCGAAAACAAGGAAAAATTAAAGGAATTACTATTAAATTTCAGGGACGTATTTGATTCCAAGCCAGGAAAGATTGAAAATTTTAAATACGCTTTTCAAGTAAATGATTGGGCACCGTTCAGACAAAAACCATAACCGGTTGCAGAAAAACATTATCCACAAACGAAGAAAACACTGCAGGAGATGATGGATGCAGGCGTTATAGAAAAGATGGCGACACCATATGTTAGTCCATTAGTAATTGTGAGTAAACCGGATGGCTCAGTAAGGGTGTGTTTGGATGCCAGAAATTTGAACGCAAAAATCATACCAGAAAATGATTTGGCACCACCCATAAAAGAAATACTGAGGAAATTTAAAGGCAAGAAGATATTCACAAATATTGACATGACTTCTTCGTATCATCATCTCGAACTGGAAGAGAAAACCAGTCTTTTAACTGGATTTCATTTCGACCAACAAACATATTGCTTCAAGAGATGTCCGTTTGGTTTGAAGACCGCGGGATCTGCCTTAATAAGAGCGCTTGATCGAAACCTGTCAGAGGAAGTGAAGGATTGCACTATCCGTTATGTGGATGACATTTTTCTTACCTCGGAAAACATTGAGGAACATTTGGAAAAGTTAAAGAAATTATTGGAAGATTTAAGAAGGGCTAACTTTAAGATTAATTTGAAGAAATCAAATTTTTGTCAGAGAAAAGTTACATTTTTGGGGCATGTGATAGATAAGGATGGTGTTAAACCAAATCCATGCAAATTAGAATCGATAAGAGATTTTCCCAGGCCTTTGAAGGTGAAAAACTTTCGCCAGTTTTTGGGATTGATTGGATTTTTCTCAGGACATTGTCCATCATACACCAAAACTGTGGCACCACTACAGGACCTTCTGAAGAAGGGGGGCAAGTGGAAATGGATGGAGGAAACAGAAAAAGCATTTATAGAGGCCAAGGAAATGCTCTTAAACTATGTGAAGCTAGGATATCCTGATTTTAATCAGAGATTTATTATACAAACAGATGCATCCCAGATTGGAATAGGGGCAATGCTATATCAGGAAAACCCGGATAACCCTGATAAGAAAAACTATCTAGCTTTCACAAGTCGGAGACTGAAACCACACGAGAAAAATTATACAATCAGCGAAATCGAGCTGTTAGCGATATTGCACGCGCTGCAATATTGGCGAAAGATCGTATATGGGTTTCAAGTCACATTAAGGACGGATCATAAAGCCTTAACCTTTTTGATGAAGACTGATTTATCCAGTCAAAGGTTGATGCGTTGGGCTTTATACATTCAACAGTTCGACGTAAATATAGAGTATTGCCCAGGGAAAGAAAACGTAGTTCCAGATTATTTAAGTAGACAGCCAGAGTCCACAGAAGAGGAAGTAATGGCTATTGATTTGGAAGACAGGGATCAGCGTACTCTGAATGAGTTAAGAAGCATTGGTCAATGACAACGTGAGGATCCATGGATGAACATGCTCATATTTTTCTTGGAAGGGAGTTTGATAAGGGGAACACCGGCGTCCACGGAAGTTAATAAGATAGCTCAAGATTGCACATTCTATAATGGATTGATATATAAGTTTGTGGACTCTGACCATACACGATTGAGGATCGTTGTACCTGCGATTTTGCAGAGAAAAATGGTATGGTTAGCCCATAGATCGTTCGGACATATGGGAGTCGACAAAACAGTCTCAATGCTGAAAGAAGCATTTGTATGGCCGAGACTGAGATAGACTATAAGGGATACGCTAAAGACATGTGATCTATGTCAAAGGATTAAGCCAAATGCATTTTTGATGAGACAAAAGCCAATACCATTGTTACCCGAGAGGCCAGGTCAGATTATTTCTATCGACAATTTCGGACCTTTGCCAAAAGCTAGGAGAGGAAATCGACACATAATGGTGGCTATGGATGTTTTCACAAAAATGGTTGTCCTTGCTCCCATACAGAAAACTAGTACCAAACAGGTGTTAAAACGACTCAAAGAAAAAGTGATACCTATTCTGGGAAAACCCGAGAATTTGTTGTCGGATCACGGTAGTTGTTTTACAAGTGTAGAGTTCAGACCGGAATTAGAGAGACTCGGAATATGTCAGATTTTGTCAAGTATTCGCCATCCTGAGGCAAATCCTCTGGAAAGAGTGATGAGGGAAACGGCCAAGTATTGTAGGATATACTGTGCCGAAGAAAATTGGAAATGGATAGATATCCTGGATATTATCGAATTTTGTATAAACAACACAATCCATGAATCTACGGGAGATACCAATAACGTTACATAGGAATGAGCAACCAGAGAGACCTTGGAGTCTGGTCATTCCTAGGCCAGCTGACGCTCAGCCTGGAAGAGATGTACGGATTAGAAGAGCCTTTGAGCATCTAAAAGCTCAAGCGGATAGAAGGCAAAGAAGAAACAGGCACAAGAGGTATCATGGACCACTATTAGCAGGAGAAATGGTGTTAGTGAAAAGACCAGCCATTTCGGATCCAGGGAACCGCGTGTACAAGAAGTTCCAGAAAATGTACCACGGACCGTATCAAATAATAAGAGATTTAAGAAATAATGCCTATAGAATTCGGCACTGTGAAATGAATCACGAAGTGACCATGAACTCAGCGAATTTAAAAGTATATTAACCTCCCGAAGACTTCGATGAAGCAAATGAACAAGCCCTGGTTATGGAACAATTTAGAGATGATGAATCCACTTTTGATATAAACAATAGTAAGTTAGAACAAGGAAACAGAGCTCAACCATTCGATTGCGAATGCGAATTAGAGAAACAGTATTGTGAGATATGAGAAATACTTCATTTTGTTGAAAAAGAAAATTTCAACCCGTAATGATGAATTATGTTCAGGAGACTTTAATCCAGGAAAATAAGAAAGAAAGAAAGGGTAGGGACAGGGCGTACCCAACCTACACTATTACCGGATATGACTTATAAGGTGGAAAAACCCAAACTATCGTGGGATTTTAAAGGAATAAAGATCAGAAGGTACGGATAAACGTTATGATGGCTTCGAAAATGAAGAAAAAATAGAGATTTTTTTTGAAAATTATTGAAATAAATTTCCTCAAATTTTTTCGAAAATGTATTTACCTAAGGAGGGGAGAGATGAACCCATGTACCATTGGTTCAAGGGGTCGAATCCATGTATGTTTTTAAAAGGAAGGAAGGAAATATACAGTTTTCAGAGGAACATAGAAAGATTTTATACAAGAAGGCTGGCATAACGTTATGAAATAAACTGAAGCCAGGCGGCCAAGAAATGAGATCATGCCTGACGCATCGATAAGGAGCTAGTCACGAATATAAATAGAGCGAGTGGAATTTTCCGAGCGAGTGACAAAGAGCGTGTTTCGGAAATCGCCCTTACCTTGCAGTAAAACGGCAACAGCGCAGCTGTGCCAGAAGAAGAATAATTAAATTTAACCCATTTGCAAGAATAAAATTAACTAAAGAAATACAGCATTGTGAATCATTTCGGAATAGAGATTTTTGTGTGGAGAAAAAGGTTTTAATAATTCCCCAGGAGAGAAGTGCAGACGTGGTCATACGTCATTGGGGGTTTCCCGAGACCCGAGGAGTGGGGAATTAAAAATCAACTGTAGCACCCACACAGCTGAAGACTAAATTTTATTTAATATCTCAGAACTGCACGATCAATTTTTATGTGCAAAGAAGTCAGTTTACGTTTAGAAAACGAGCTTTCCAGAGACATAATTTTAAATAATGTGCGACCATTATTTCAGAAGTTGGTTCTGGAAAAGGCGTGGATTTTATCTTTTTGTAGCCAAAAAGTATAATGGTCCTGGCAGAACCAAGCCAATCATGCAGTCTACAAGCTTTCCTTGAGGGGAAACGCTGTATCACATTGTATAGACAGTATCCGACAGCCCGAGGGCGTCGCTGTATCGACAACCAACGTGCACCCGTAAGGAGTGGCCGATAAGTATTATTATAGTATCGCCGTGTGGAGAATTAGGAAAATCCTAAATACAGGATCTAGTTTGAGCCATGTTTAACATCTCTCATTTTTTTATTTTCTTTGGCGGCCGTCCCGGTAGACTCAGACGCCATGTGAGATACTTTCTGTCCGGACGTGCCTTGAGGCTCTCCGCCTTATTATTTAAAATGTAATGTTTTTCCTTTTTATTTAACATTGTTATTATGCCGAAGCCTTCCATTTACTCATGTAAGTAATACATCTAACCTTGTGTCCACTATGCTCATTTCCTAAATTTAACCTTTCTTTTTGATCTTTGTCGTGTGCTTGGATTTGCTGTGGAACCAATCGTAATGGCGGTCTCCTGTTTTATTTTGTTTGAGTCTTCGTTTAACCTTTTATTTGTGCCGTGAAATATATCTGGGAGTGATTTTGTGAGTGTATGTTTTTCTTGCTGCCAGGTGCATTGATGCTGTTTTGATTGGGCATATCTTCGAATGGGTCTCCCGTGGTTTGTGGACGTTGGCGTTTCGACCATTCTCCCAACACGAGGCATGACACCATATATTTTAGCCCTTATGTTTTCCCTTCATTCCATGCTTCGGGCAACTGGATCACGGCGGTAACTTTAAGTAGGCCTTACCGTATTCAGCTCGAACTCGGAACGTAAGTTGGGGACCATATAGGTTTAGCATGTTTTGCTAGACTACCCACAAGCACGAGTTGCTTTGTGTTTTATTTCTGCATCGTTGGCTGGCATTTTGTGTGTTTGACTGCGTGTATGTATCTTGATATATTTCACGGACACCTGACGTCATTTGTTTCTTCTTATAGTATCTTTGGTTTTGCTTTTCTTTTCTCTGGGGACTGCCAGCTCGATCGCATCCCCATTGCTCGCCACAGCCTTTGCGACACGCACACAGCCTCTTGTTTTATCTTTGCTATGCTTGTTATTTGTGGTCGTCATGACAACCATCCATCTCTAGGCTGAGAAGTGATTGTTGTTGACTAGCGACCGGCTCGATTGCCTTTTGGTCAATTACCTCCTCCCTTTTTACATCATTTTTATTGGAAGTGGCACAGGTATTTATTTTATTTGTTTCCGTTATTTATTATTGTAAGTTATTTATTGTTTATAATCATCCTTCCCGTTTGAAAGTGACTGTATTTGACCCCTAGGGTACTCTTTTCTTTGAGTGTGTTATTCTGGCCGGTTTTTTGGGTGTGTTCGATTTCACTATAATTAAATTTCCATTTCTTTATCCATGTGTCTTATTTAGTAGTGTTTGACGATCGGGCTGCTCTCTCTCTCTCTTCAACCCTAGGCCTAACTTATTCTAGCTGTCTAGCACCAGGAGGGTATTCCTACCACTCGTCGTGGGACCACCTTCACGGAGTCTGGAGTCGCTCAGCACATCTGGCCTGCAAGTACGGGCCCAGCACAGGTCAGAAATTAACATCCATTTCCACTGCGTACTCCTTTCTTTTCTAGTTGGTTCCAGTGATGCAGCTAGGAGGCACGCCAAGAATATGTTTATTTTAAGAGGGCGGTGCAGATGGTAGCAGAGCGTGGTTAAGTCTCCTGGTCGCTAAGCCATATCCATTGGATTTTAATATTTCGCTGCATATTTTTCAATGTTGTTTTTATTCTGTTTCATGTTCCTTATTGCATACTATGCAAACAAATATTAAGAGTCAATGCGAACTTCCAAGGAGTATGGACCATAAAAATAACAAACTGTAAGGAGAGTGCAATGAGTTGGACCCTATCAACGAACCCCAGCATTGGTAATGTACTAAACAACCCTACTTCTTGTTTCGTACTCATTTCAGGCGCAGGACGGAGGCAAGACATTTGTAGTTATTGTTTTGAATTGTAGCTAGCAGTACTTCTGTAGTTTAGCCATGTATTCTCTCCCAGGTTGTAACGTGAAGAAGGAGCTCATCCAGTCTGACGATGATCTGCTATCGTTTGAATGTGTCTGTGGGAAAGACACTAATCCATTGACTGAGGTGAAAGGCCATCGCAAGGGAGGCGTAGCCAATATAGTGTCCAAGTGGGGAATTTCATTTTCTGGTGAACTGGGAGTTTCGTCTGTATTTGAGTTCTTAGACAGGGTCAGTGAACTCTGCCATTGTTATGACCTCGAACCAGACGACATTGTTGTCTGCCTACCGTTATTGTTGAGTGGTTTAGCTTTAAAATGGTATCGACTTACCAACAGATCTTTCATCTCGTGGGTTGATTTCTGTAAGTCAATAAAGGAGCGGTTTACGACTTATGATTTTGAACATGACTTGAAGGCTGAAATTCATCGCCGTACCCAGGGTTTGGAAGAGCCTGTAGACGATTTTGTTACTGGGCTAATGACTTTAATAAGTAGGTTGTCGCAGCCCCTTCCCCTTATTGAAACTGTTGATATTGTGTATAGAAATCTAGCACCTGAGTACAAGTCTTTCATACGCCGGTCCAGTGTGTATAGTGTGGCTGACATTGTTGATCAAGGACGTGAATGCGAGTTCAATCGGCGCCTGCGCAAGTCATATGTACCCCCAACCCTCCCCTCTGACAGTTTGTTTCCAGAGACTCCATGCGCGCAATCCCAGATTCAGAGGACTGCGCACCCATCTTCAATATCTCGTCAGGAGGACCGGGAAGTTAACCGTCCCCGCTCGCATATTGTCGGGAGTATTCCCAATGCTACTTCTTCTGCGAATCCCACTCCTCAGGATCAACAGTTACCTCGAAACCCGAACATGTATAACCGTATAAAATGTTGGAATTGTGATCGTTTGGGGCATCATTTTAATTCCTGCCGTGCGCCCTCTCGTGTGTTTTGTCACACATGTGGTCTTCGTGACGTGACGCACATAGCCTGTCCTAGATGTGCTTCGCGTCAGGGAAACGAGCATGGCTCCCCGGTTTAGACCCGCCGGAGTGGCCATGCAATGAAGTTCGCCGGGAAATGAACATTTCCACGACTGGAAACTTCTGTCCTTGGGTCCCTGTAAGTGTTAAGAAATTGTCGATACCCGCTTTACTGGATTCTGGTGCTTCACGTTCATTTATTCAGCGCTCCATCGCGGAACAGCTTCCTGTTACTCAGATTTGTCCACAAGATGGGGGTTTGAAATTTTATTCTGCGGTGAAGTCATCTATTTCTGTTTCTAGCGTTGTAACATGTCATATTAAGATATGTGGTTATTCTTGGGATTGGAACTTCCATGTGGTGGATGACTTATCTACGCCTATGATCTTAGGTTCTGATTTTATGCACAAAGCAGGGTTGAGGCTTGATTTTTCGGATCATTCCTTCAGTTTTTTGTTTAAATCCAAGGAGCGGTTTCATTTTAATACTTGTGAAGCGAGTGTTCCTTGTAATTTTTCTGGTATCTCTGCTGTTCTAATCCCTCCTACTTTATTCACGAGTCAACGTGACGCTTTATCTGATTTGGTGAATGAATTTCCAGATGTTCTCACGTCGGAACTGGGTTCCGCTATCGGCTACGAGTGTCATATTGATTTAACTGATGAGGTTCCAGTTAGGTCGGCGCCATTTTCGTGCTCTCCACCCAAACTCATTGCCATGAGAGAATATATTGATGATCTTAAGGCACGCGGTGTTGTGAGTCCTTCTAAGTCTTCTTATGGTAGTCCAGCATTCCTGGTGCCTAAGAAAGAGGGTACTTTTCGTTTAGTAGTTGATTATCGTCGACTCAATTCTAAGGTGGTGTTCGACAACTTTCCCCTTCCAACTCTGGAGAGCGCTTTTCAGCATTTTCACGGGGCGAAGTACTATTCCGTCCTAGATTTGAATTGTGCATATTATCAAATTCCTCTCGATCCCGAGAGCCGTAAGGTAACTGCGTTCTCCACTCCGTTCGGCCTTTTTGAGTCCAATAAGTTACCCATGGGCATTTCTATCGGCGGACAAGTATTGAGTAGGGTTTTGGACGAGTTATTTGGAGATTTAAAGTATTCATCTGTGTTTAACTATCTAGATGACCTCGTGATTTACAGTCAGTCTTTTGAGGATCACCTGATCCATTTACGTGAAGTCCTATGTCGTCTTCGCAGAGCCGGACTCACTGTTAACCCGGACAAAATCTCTTTGGCTTCGAAGCAAATCAAATTTTTAGGTCACATTCTTTCGGATGTGGGCATAGAAGTGAACCCTGAGCGTGTGCAATGTATCCAAGAGTTCCCTACTCCCACGAATGTGAAAGCAGTCCGACGTTTTTTGGGAATGGCAGGCTTTTACAGTAGGTTCATTAAGGGCTTTTCGGACATTTCAGCGCCCCTGAATTATTTGAAGAAGAAGAATGTACGATTCGTGTGGGGCCCCGACCAGTGCCTCGCCTTTGAGAAATTGAAAGAATGTCTTTCTTCTGCTCCCGTCCTTCGAACTCCGGATTTTGGGAAAGATTTTATGTTACATTGTGATGCGAGTGATGTCGCAGTTTCTTGTGTGCTTAGTCAGCAGGTGAATGGTAATTTGGCACCCATCGCTTTTGCCAGTCGGATGCTTAATGATTGCGAACGCCGGTATTCCACTTTCGAGAAAGAAAGTCTGGCTGTCGTATTCGGCTGTGAACGTTTCAGATCTTTTCTAGAACATCGGCATTTCATAGTGTATACCGACAATGAAGCTCTGTCCTGGATGCGCTCGCATGTCAAAAAATTGGGACGTATAAATCGTTGGATTCTTCGTCTATCCTCTTTCAGCTTTGACATCATTCACGTCAGAGGCAGTGAAAATGTTGTAGCGGATTGTTTGTCACGCATGTTTGAGGAACCTCCTCCCATTGTTGAGATCCCCGAGCCAGTGAATCTTCTCCAACACATTCCATGGTCTTTTACTGACATCCGTACGTACCAAGCAGATGACCCATTTTGTGTCACATTGCGTGAAAAAATTCTCGGGAAAGATCCTGGTGTATCTGAGTTTTCATTGCGCAATGATGTTATAGTGCATACCGCTCCTCGATCTTCGAAATGTAGGATTTTCGTGCCAGAGAATATACGAAGTATGCTCTTGGCGTATTTCCATGAATCCTGTTTTGGATTACATTTAGGTATGACGAAGACTTTCCATAAAATCTCTCAGGAATTCTTCTGGCCTCATTTGAAAGCGGATGCTTTTGCTTTCGTCCGAAAATGCGTTACGTGTCAACGTTCTAAGCCAGCAAAGAATTCTCGCATTGGACTTCACCACGCTGACACGATGTCATATCCTAATGAGCGCCTGTTTATAGATTATTTTGGTCCCCTAGTTAGGTCATCTTCTGGTCATCAAGCTATACTTACTGTCGTTGATGGATTTTCAAAATTTGTATGGTTATTTCCTGTCAGGGAAATCACGACACGTACCACTGTTAGGCTTTTGACCAATCATATTTTTGGTGTTTTTGGTCCTCCAAAGTTTTTAGTGTCCGATAACGCGAGCGTTTTCCGGTCCAAGTCTTTTAGATCAATGTGTTTTTCTTGGGGAATTGATCATGTCTTTTTGGCACCCTACCACCCTCAGCCAAATCACGTTGAAAGGTTTCATCGTAACTTGAAGGCTTGCTTGAGTGCGTTCCACAACGCAGATCAGTCACGTTGGGACGCAAATCTTCAGTTTTTCTCCTTAGGATTTAACACTGCTCTTCATGAATCGACGAATTCTACCCCTTCGGAATTGTTTTTAGGGAGGCGTATTGTTGATCCACTTCAGCTTCAGTGGAAAATAGATTATCTGGCTGCGCCATCCCGCCGTACCTCAGTCAAAGAAAAATGGGAAGTTGCTGTACGGCATCTGAAAAGGGCACGAGATCGCGTGGCGTCTCGCTATAACAAGGGTAGGCAACCTGTTTGTTTTCAGGTGAATGACGAAGTGCTAGTGCGCCTGCAACCACAGAGTTCGGCCAAGAATAAGGAGTCAGCTAAGCTAATGCTTCGCTGGAGCACGCCCAAAACTATCACTAGATTTTTAACACCTGTCACTGTTGAATTGATCTCCAAGGAGAATCCCACCGACGTATCCAGAGCTCACATATCTCAATTGAAACCATTTATTGTGTAACCTTCTTATTTGCTGTGATTAATGTTGTCCTTTTTCTGCGTAGGTTAGCCAATCATAATTTGCTTATGTTATCCAAGGAAGCTAGTATTCATATGGCGTCTCCTTGACCTGCCTATTATTGAACCAATTTTGACCGAGGCAGAGTCAAGTACAAATTTACGAGCTCAAGAAAGAAAATAATACAAGAAGAAATAGGCTTACATACTCTGTGTAACTTAATATTTATTGTAAAAATATTTATTTTTGCGAATTCGGCCAGTAGAGAATTTATATTCTATAAATAATGGACACATTATATCGCTTCTTTGTTATTTTAATACGTCACTTTCATGATGGGTATAAGGAGAATGGCAGACTTCGGCGTCAAAGGGCGAAAGTCTTTTGTTTATGATTTTCGTCCGTGTCTCTATCTACTTTTCTTGTCATTGTAACGCTCAGGCGAACCGTAATACCATTATGACAAGCCCAGGGATCGTCAAAGGAACGCGCGCCTTTGGGGACCCCGAAGGAGTTCTGTCCTGATATTGCGATCGCCGAAGCGATCTGATTATTTTTATATATTACTTCATTTTATAACTGTATTCTTTCTGATATGGCTCAATTGCTTAAGTGATTGTTATATCGATCACCCTCCCCCCTCATATTTTGTGTACTGTTATAGTTGTTGACAAACCACCTGTGTGATAAGGATGTTGTGTATTTTGGAACACTTGGGACATGATTGATTTCAAAGCGGTGGTGCTTAGTGATGTAAAAAGAAAAATCTTTTATTATTATAAATAATTTTTCTTTTGGGGGGTGGTGTGGATCCTGAGCCATGTTTAACATCTCTCATTTCTTTATTTTCTTTGGCGGCCGTCCCGGTAGACTCAGACGCCATGTGAGATACTTTCTGTCCGGACGTGCCTTGAGGCTCTCCGCCTTATTATTTAAAATGTAATGTTTTTCCTTTTTATTTAACATTGTTATTATGCCGAAGCCTTCCATTTACTCATGTAAGTAATACATCTAACCTTGTGTCCACTATGCTCATTTCCTAAATTTAACCTTTCTTTTTGATCTTTGTCGTGTGCTTGGATTTGCTGTGGAACCAATCGTAATGGCGGTCTCCTGTTTTATTTTGTTTGAGTCTTCGTTTAACCTTTTATTTGTGCCGTGAAATATATCTGGGAGTGATTTTGTGAGTGTATGTTTTTCTTGCTGCCAGGTGCATTGATGCTGTTTTGATTGGGCATATCTTCGAATGGGTCTCCCGTGGTTTGTGGACGTTGGCGTTTCGACCATTCTCCCAACACGAGGCATGACACCATATATTTTAGCCCTTATGTTTTCCCTTCATTCCATGCTTCGGGCAACTGGATCACGGCGGTAACTTTAAGTAGGCCTTACCGTATTCAGCTCGAACTCGGAACGTAAGTTGGGGACCATATAGGTTTAGCATGTTTTGCTAGACTACCCACAAGCACGAGTTGCTTTGTGTTTTATTTCTGCATCGTCGGCTGGCATTTTGTGTGTTTGACTGCGTGTATGTATCTTGATATATTTCACGGACACCTGACGTCATTTGTTTCTTCTTATAGTATCTTTGGTTTTGCTTTTCTTTTCTCTGGGGACTGCCAGCTCGATCGCATCCCCATTGCTCGCCACAGCCTTTGCGACACGCACACAGCCTCTTGTTTTATCTTTGCTATGCTTGTTATTTGTGGTCGTCATGACAACCATCCATCTCTAGGCTGAGAAGTGATTGTTGTTGACTAGCGACCGGCTCGATTGCCTTTTGGTCAATTACCTCCTCCCTTTTTACATCATTTTTATTGGAAGTGGCACAGGTATTTATTTTATTTGTTTCCGTTATTTATTATTGTAAGTTATTTATTGTTTATAATCATCCTTCCCGTTTGAAAGTGACTGTATTTGACCCCTAGGGTACTCTTTTCTTTGAGTGTGTTATTCTGGCCGGTTTTTTGGGTGTGTTCGATTTCACTATAATTAAATTTCCATTTCTTTATCCATGTGTCTTATTTAGTAGTGTTTGACGATCGGGCTGCTCTCTCTCTCTCTTCAACCCTAGGCCTAACTTATTCTAGCTGTCTAGCACCAGGAGGGTATTCCTACCACTCGTCGTGGGACCACCTTCACGGAGTCTGGAGTCGCTCAGCACATCTGGCCTGCAAGTACGGGCCCAGCACAGGTCAGAAATTAACATCCATTTCCACTGCGTACTCCTTTCTTTTCTAGTTGGTTCCAGTGATGCAGCTAGGAGGCACGCCAAGAATATGTTTATTTTAAGAGGGCGGTGCAAGTTCCGCCAGTATCTATCTTACAGTGAAAAGTTCGATAATTATAGTCAAAGCAGGCTGCGAACTTAGAGCACAGGCGATAGGTCTTCAAAATACAGTTAAATTAAACGACAGAAAGTATCATAACGTTTTGAAGTACCATAACAGCGAGGTAAACATTCTATCAACTTTAAAGAACCCGATCAGGGTCGGACAGTATAAGGTTCGCATAGTATTCTGAAAAGATAGGAATTCGAGAACAGAATAATCAGAAAGGAGAAGTAAACTCTAGACATTATTTCAAGGAAACAAACGAATTATAAAAAGCACTAAGTTACAAGGAGTATTAGATGCTAGAAATAATAGGTCACCGATAGATTATCTGGGGGACCGTGGACAAGACAGACTTTCGCTAGACCAACCAATAGGGTCTAGAAAGAAGCAGTTCGAGCTAATAATAATAATAGCTGATCGTCAGGAGACCGGAATTGAAGGAGTACTATTCCAGGGAGGAGGTAGATGGTTCGAGACTTTCGCATTCTGGTCAAGATAGGAAGCCGACATTTACTAGTTTCACCCTTGGAGACGGGGAGTCAAGAAATCACGTGTGAAAGGCCTAATAAAAGCCTTAGTGATTAGAATCTGTGTAGTGTAAATATATAAAAATTGTGTTAAATAGTAATGTTTCAGTGATTTTATTGTGTATCATAGAAGAATACACAAGTGTATTTAAAATGTCACCAGTGTTTAATGTATATGAGTTATATGTGTGTTAAGATATGTCAGTGTATGAAATGAATTTGAGCACGATGGTGTAATCACAAATTGTGGGCAAAAAAGAAACATCGTTGGAAAGCATGGTCATGGACCGATCTGAACATGTGAGTAACCGTTTTCATTATGTTTTGTGTTGGGGAAGTGTTTGTGTACAATTCACCCGAGAATGATAAATAGGGATGTTTTTGAATAACAAATAACAGAATAAGAGCGCGGTCTGAACAAATAAAAATTGAGAAATTATAAAATAATTATGTGAAATGAATAAATCCTTTAGAGGAAATGTATAAGATAAAATATCAGCGTATTTGATAAATGTTATAAAAGCAAGCGTAATAATAATAATAATAAAAACTATATAAATGAAGATTAAGTTGAATTATATGAAAGTAATAGCGTTTGAGCTCTAGTAAAAGTATAAAGACATGGTATGAATACATGTTCTTAAAGTATAGCGATTATTGTCACGGGAGAGGATTAATATAAAAAAATTGAGATATAGATCAATTGTTGATGTTGAATTTATCAGTTCTTTGGAAGACGCTTGGCCTTAAAGTAATGTATAGCGCATTGTCGCGCATCAAAGTAAATTGTCACGCGAGGAAGGCGTTGAATCTAAATGCACTTGGTAAATTAATTGTGAGGGACAGTTGATTGTGGTAATTGATGATAAGTCCTCTATTAGTGATGTGGATCACGAGGCGTTGTATAATGGGTGCGAATTATTGTATTGATAAGCGCAGGTTAGACCGAGATCGCCCTAAGCCGCTAATTTGTTGTAAGTCCTCCAGTATGGGATTGGTTCCCGAGGCAGTTGAGAGTATCGAACCAAGGTTCGTTTGTGTAAAGCCCCTAAATATTGTTGTTGTATTGAATTATTCTTACCCATCAATGATGACACTTCATAATTAATATAATTAATAAATGCCAAGGTTACGAAAGTGGTCTATGAATCTAAGTAATGTTGTTAAAATAAATAAAAGAAACGCCAGGTCTGTTCAGAGAACTGTGAAGAAGAAATAGCTGTTTTAAAAGCATGAATGTAGCTGTCCTGTGTGGGCAAGTCTTGAGGACTCCCCTCCCGGGCAATAAATCAAGTCAAGTGTTACGGTACGACCCCTCGTCATTGTAAGTGTGGTAGATCGGAGAGGACCGTTTGTGAGAAGTAATAATAAACCATGAGTGTTTAGAGTTTGTTAATGACCCGGGATTCGAACCGAGGTTCTTGTAGATGAAAGTACCGCTTGCCAGTTCAGATCGTAGCTTTGTTATGTGATAATGGTCTTTTAAGACAAATAAATAAAAATCCCTAATGTAATGTTGTATTGATGTAGGATTTCCCGAGTTCAATGAAGACAATTAGATTTCGGGAGTGATCATAATTTTTGACTTTGTTCAAGTAGTCTTCTATAACTCGGGAGTGCACAAATGTTTTTCCCAATCACTGTAGTGAATTTGTTAACTTGAGAGAGGTGGTAACATGAGAACATTGTGGAATGCCCAAAATTTTAAGTAAAGGAGTAACAATTACTTTGAATAAGATTATATATTGTTTTGATTATAATGAAACTCATAAAATAGATATTGAGGTGTGTAAAAGAATAACACAGTTTATAGTGGAAAGTATCGAGCCATTGGAGCTCGTGATTGTAGTGAAATTTGAAAGGGATACTTTATGGAAGTGAAAGGAATTATAAGTTTGTTGGTTTGAAGGAAACCATGTATTTTGATATAACATTTGTTTGATTTTATGTATTCTTTGTTCACTTTGAACAAGTTAGAAGGAATGGTCAGTAGTTTATTTGTTTTATTTCTTTGTAGCGTCATATATTTGGTAAATTAAATGTTTTATAATAGGAGTTGATTTTGTTTTTATTTTTGGAAGTGTATCCTCTATTTAATCCAAAATGTGTAAGTCACAGAGTGGGAGAACATACCAAAACCCCGAAAATCTCGATTTGAGCATTGCTGGCATACTGTGATTTGCATATTTCTTGTTAAAAGGGCACATTATATATAAGTGAAAATACAGAGATCACCCCAAGGAGGGACGGAAGGAAGCCAGAAGGCATTGGGGATAAACATTAGAGGTTATTTATATTTTGTTGCTGACAAAAGACTTCTCTTAAGTTGGCGATTAAAAACTGTCAGGACTATATTACAAAACCTTTTAATTTTAGCTGATGCAATGCTGGGAAATGCCAAATTGACACTTTATAGTAGGTAAATGTAATAAGCCTCCATCCTTAAAAAACAGAAAAAAAAGACTTAAACAAGATGTTCAGTAAAGAACCTATACCCTACTTTCTCCTAAATGCATGGGTATAGTAGTAACTCCTTGTCCTTTTCAAGAAATATAATTGGATGTTGGTTGCAGTAGCTTGTCTAATAACAATGTGCTATATTATACATTGATTGATTGAATCCTAACCTGAATTATAAATACACACACTAATACACCAATCACAATGACACAGGTTAGCAGACAATATTCAACACTCACCAAAGTATACGGGGCGAAATTACCATAGTATTCAAACCTCTCAAATGAAACAAAACAACAACTGCTTCCTATCCAAATCCTTTCTCGTTTAAAAGTATACACACAGACGATTGATGCATGGTGCTGCTCGCTTTGTATCGTCACGTGACGTGCACGCGTGCCCCCTAGCGACGGGCTGTGACCTTCCACGCTCTGGTCGGAACCGCACCTCGTTACACATGCCACGATTAGCTGATGTCGTCACCGGTTTGCGCATTACAGCCTCCAGCTCGTTACTTTTTGAACGCACCTTATACAAAATGAAGTAAAGAAAATTTAAAGGCACTAGGATTTGAACCTCTAGCCTTAAGATTCGGAGTCAAGCACGCCACCACGCTGCTACGCATGCCCACTACACATAGCAACGTTAACAACAGCGTTAGTTAACTGCTGAGCTTTTTTGGGGGGGGATGAACGATTGAATTCGCGTTTTCTGCCTTTTTAGCCTACTTTCGATTTTTGCAAAAAATGAAAGTAGACTTATGAGATCAACACAGGGCGAAAAAAGTGTGTCTGTCTGTGTGTGTGTATGTGTGTGTGTGAGTCTGTGTGTGTGTGTGTCTGTGTGTCTGTGTGTGTGAGTGTGTGTACTCTGAATGTCTGTCCCCCCCTATCAATTCGAACACGGTGAATGCGAATTGAACGAAATTTGGTACAAAGGTAGCACTAGCAAAGGACACCTCAGTGTCATGTTTTATATCGCCGCCATCTTGACGGAAACGTTATGGCGGCCACACAAATGTTCAAAGCTTAAATCAAATTACGACTAACCTAATCATCCGATCTCTACCAAATTTTGCAACAACATACCTTTATGGGGGAAGCATCCTTTGACCAAACTAATAAGTCATCAGCGTAATAGTTTGCGGATGGCGGCCATCTTTGTGTGAAAATAGATTCCCCCTATTAATTCGAACACGGTGCAACCGAATGGAACGAAATTTGGTACAGAGGTAGTACTAACAAAAGGCACCTCAGTGTCATGTTTTATATCGCCGCCATCTTGACGGAAACGTAATGGCGGCCACACAAATGTTCAAAACTTAAATCAAATTACGATTAACCTAATCATCCGATCTCTACCAAATTTTGCAACAACATACCTTTATAGAGGAAGCATCCTTTGACCAAGTAACTAGGTCATTAGCCTAATAGTTTGTGGATGGCGGCCATCTTTGTGTGAAAATCAATTCCCCCTATTAATTCAAACACGGTGAAACCAAATGGAACGAAATTTGGTACAGAGTTAGCACTAGCAAAGGGCACCTCAGTGTCATGTTTTATATCGCCGCCATCTTGACAGAAACGTAATGGCGGCCACACGAATGTTCAAAGCTTAAATCAAATTACGATTAACCTAATCATCCGATCTCTACCAAATTTTGCAACTACATACCTTTATGGAGGGAGCATCCTTTGACCAATCTAATAGGTTATTAGCCTAATAGTTTGCGGGTGGCGGCCATCTTTATGTCAAAATTGATTCCCCCTATTAATTCGAACACGGTGGAACCGAATGGAACGAAATTTGGTACAGAGGTAGCACTAGCAAAGGGCACCTCAGTGTCATGTTTTATATCGCCACCATCTTGACTGAAACGTAATGGTGGCCACACGAATATTCAAAGCTTAAATCAAATTACGATTAACCTAATCATCCGATCTCTACCAAATTTTGCAACTACATACCTTTATGGAGGGAGCATCCTTTGACCAATCTAATAGGTCATTCGCCTAATAGTTTGCGGATGGCGGCCATCTTTGTGTCAAAATCGATTCTCCCTATTAATTCAAACACGGTGAAACCGAATGGAACGAAATTTGGTACAGAGATAGCACTAGCAAAGGGCATCTCAGTGTCATGATTTATATCGCCGCCATATTGACAGAAACGTAATGGCGGCCACACAAATGTTCAAAGGTTAAATCAAATTACGATTAGCCTAATCATCCGATCTCTAGCAAATTTAGCAACAACATACCTTTATGGAGGGAGCATCCTTTGACCAAACTAATAGGTCATCAGCCTAATATTTTGCGGATGGCGGCCATCTTTGTGTGAAAATCGATTCCCCTTATCAATTCGAACACGGTGAAACCGAATGGAACGAAATTTGGTACAGAGGTAGCACTAGCAAAGGGCACCTCAGTGTCATGTTTTATATCACCGCTATCTTGACGGAAACGTAATCGCGGCCACCCAAATGTTAAAAGCTAAAATGTAATTACGACCAACCTAATAATCTAGTCTCTACCAAATTTTGCAACACCATATCTTTATGTGGGAAACATATTCAGACCAAACTGCAAGAACATCAGCCCAATAGTTTGCAGATGGTGGCCAAGTATGTGTGCAAATCGATTCCCCCTATCAATTCAAACACGGTGAAACCGAATTGAACGAAATTTGGTACAGAGGTAGCACTAGCAAAGGGCACCTCATATTCATGTTTAATATCCCTATAGCACGTTGTATTTCAACAAGCTACTACAACCATCATTCAATCATACTCCTTGAAAAGGACAAAGAGTTATAACAATACCCATGCATTTAGGAGAAAGTAGGCTATATGTTCTTTACTGAACATCTTGTTTATAAACCATATGATACTAAATTTGAATTATTTTCTTTAGTACATTCCTGGAAGACTAGCAACCTACTAAAATATGGACTAGCGAACAAACAATAGCCTCCATTTCGACCCAACGGAACGGCACGGCCCAGCACGATACGGCACGGTCGGCCTGAATTGTTAGTCTCTGCTATGGTATAATAATCTATTATAAGATGTTAATATCCTACGGGTCACCTCCTTGAGCACAGTTTAAACCACCCTCTGTACGATAAACGCATTTGGTGTGGCCAGCCCTTGCTGAATCGTAAGTAACGGTTAGGGTATTATTCTTGCATGATTCATACGACCACCATCTTGATATTATTTGGCTGATGACCTTGTAGTTCGGGCAAAAGACACTTCCTACACTAAGGTGCATTGCTGTACAAGTTGGTAGAGATCTGATGATTACGTTAGTCGTAATTTGAATTAAGCTTAGAACATTTGGGTGGGCGCCATTTCTTTTTCGTTATGATGGCGGCGATATACAACGTGACACTGAGTTGTCCCTTGCTAGTGTTACCTCTGTAGCCTACCAAAGGCGGTTCGATTTGGTTTGGTTGTGTTTGAATTGATAGGGGGGATCGATTAGCACACATACACGGCTGTCATCTTCAAACTACTTGACTTATGACCTTGTAATTTGGTCAAAAGACGCTGCCCACATGAAGGTATGTTGTTGCAAAAGTTGGTAGAGATCAGATGATTAGTTTAGTCGTAATTTGATTTAAGATTTGACCATTTGGGTGGCCGCCATTACGTTTCCGACAAGACGGCGGCGATATAAAACATGACAATGAGGTGTCCATTTTTCGTGCTACCTCTGTACCAAATTTCATTCAATTCGGTTTCGTCGTGTTGTAATTGATAGGGGGAGGACAGGTATGCACACTCACACACACACACACGAAGTCGTCGGATTTTTTAAGAGCGTTAAAATCCCTGAGTATGCCTTCCTTTGTAGGGGAAGTAAAGCCAGCTGTCCCATATCATAAATGTATGGCATGTTAAAGAACCTTCCACTAATTATACCTGTGTGAAGCTAAATTATAATATAGATTAAATATTCGACAAACGCTCTTAGGTTCCGACGTTCGTCGCCGGGAGCAGACTGCGGTGGCATATGGTAATCAAGTTCTGAACTAGCAGTCGTTGACGGTGGCATTTGGTGGCAAAAGTAGGAACTACTTGAAGAAAAATCAATGTCTGCAGTCCTCACTTGAATTGTAAACAGATAACACACACTAATACAGTCATCACAATTAACACCGGTTATCACACAGATTCTACACACACCCAAAGTACACGGGGCTACACGACGGAGTTGTTGCAGCACCTAAACTGATGAACCAACCAACCAACACTCACACAGACAGACTGACATTTTTTGGCCCGTGTAGATCTCATAAATCTACTTTATTTGTTGTCGTTGTTGTTGTTGCAAAAATCGAAAGTAGGCTAAAAATGGTAGCATGATCAAATGGTCCAATAATAAGTACCCTAATATTTGAATTATTGCAGGTACCATTTAAATTTACTGGCACGGTTATATACATTTACATAACAAAAAGCCATAAATAAAGCACACACGGTGCTGAATAATTCCTTCACCCAAAGAGGAACTTGGTTCTTCTTCAAGTTAGATGTAGGCCAAGTCAGTTGTTTGTTATTGGAATAGTGTTTTATCATTTTAAATGATCTTGTCGACTTCGTCGTTACGCTGGGGTCTGGCGTTACGTTACGCTGACGGGACGAAATGTACCCAGATGCACTGAGCTGTGTGACGTCATAGTACTGCTTGGTGCATGTGATCCCCGACAATCTCTACTTCGTTAGTATAAGACAAAATCCCCGATTCATGGATGCCACGGGTAATCTCGAGAACCACTGTATGGATTTTGATGCGGTTTTCACCATTCTGTAAAGGATATCTCGAGGAAAGATTCTGTAGAAAATAATTTATGTATGGTCAAAGGAAGCCACGCAGTGACGATTTCAGTGAAAAAGTCGAAAACAAACTTGGCGTCCGTGCGCTTCTTAAGCTTACGCTGGGCAAACCATTAAAAATATCAATATACTATGAGCGTAAGAATTGGTCAGCTTGAAAAGTTCTACACCAAAGTCCGCGAGAGCATATCTCTAACTTCAATACATCGCCCACTATAACTGTTTTTTAGACTGGATGGAAGGGGCACGTCCCACAGTGGTCCTTTTGCACGATCTGGGCGCTCAAAATGTAAAAAATAAATGTCTTGTGTTTCCATGTTGTATGACATTTATAGTATCAGCAATATCAGAGGACCTCAGAACTGTACTTATATGTCTTATTTGTTCACCCCCTGGAATGTGAAAGACTGCTGAAGTAGGACGTTCCTTATCGCATCCACAGCTGGAAGCAAAGCTGATTATTTATGTTTGAATCTTGTGCTTGTAAAGACTTATTAGTTCAGCTATCTTCATCGTTTGTCAGTGGATATGACAGACTATGATATGATCTTTCTTTATGAAATTTGCAAAATCCTATAAAACTCGCTGTGTTTATGAGATAAACGTTTGAAAATAGTGAATTTTTGTTATAAAATAATTCTTCTGTTATGGGTTTTCAGACCAGGAAATTCACAATTGTCGACCATTGGTGAATTTCTTTCCATTAGCCTATAGCCTACACCCTATTTTGCTTTCTGTGTAAAAATTATTTGCAACTTTTTGCAACTTCGGCTTTTGCTCTCGTTTTAGTGTTGTCGTAAGGATTTTCGTGGAACAATCTTTACGATGCTTGGCGCCATGCAGGTGGAAAAGCGAAAGGATTTGAACCTATCTAATATAAAACAGCGATCTGAAATCCCTTGGACAGTCTGTTAAGGATAATGTTAGAAAATAATCTTATTCATTTTTCCGTGCAGTTAAGAAAAAGTTGGGTTGCCAATCGCAGGATCTTAAGAAAGTGTGTCACAAAATAAGAATAGCCTGGAAGGGAACATGGAGAGGAAATACTGGTAATGTGGGTCGTCCTACTCAATCACTCGTGGAGTGTAGTGAATTTTTGAAACGAAGGAAATTGCGACCTTTAATACAAAATCTCAGCAGGGAGGAGCTAGCGTTAGCGTTACTTAAAAGTGAGTATACGCTTAGAAGGAAGGAGAGACACCACTGAACTTATTGAAAACAAGATGTTCAGTAAAGAACATATAGCCTACTTTCTCCTAAATGTATGAGTATAGTTATAACTCGTTGTTATTATCAAAGAGTATAATAGAACTATTCTTTGTTGAAGGCCATAGAAACGATTTACCTTTACCAAACGCCACAATCTAGATAAAAACTGCTACCATCATTGAAGAAAGAAAGATAAGAAGTATATCAAGAATGTTATGGATATGGAGACATAATCGACCGGACTGGCTGCGTGGCTCAGCGGTAACGTTCTCGCTTGCTGGGCCCTAGGTTGCAGGTTCGTATCCTGGCGCAGTCAGCTGGCATTTGAGGGTGCACAAATGCGAGGGAGCCGTGTCAGTACATTTACTGGCACGTTAAAGATCCCCTTCGGGCCAAAATTCCGGCACCCCGGTGTCTCTAAAAGCAGCAGTAGTTAAAAGGGATGTAAAACCAATAACATTATTATTATTATTATTATTATTATTATTATTATTATTATTATTATTATTATTATTGTTTTAATGTGCTAAACGGTTCCAGGCTAGTGTTCAGAAGTAAAGGGGGAGTTTTAGTCGGTAGTCTGCTACTCAGTAGCAGGAGCCCGACATTCTGTGCGTAAATGCATTTCTTCCCCTAAAAAAAAAAAAAAAATTATTATTACATATACGACCTGCCGTGGGCAACATCCAACTTTGAGTTGAGGCATGTCTTTACACGTCTGGTTGTGCTGGGCTTTCACAACACTAATTGAAAAAAAGGAAGGAAGATTGTAGTTTTACGTGGCCGTGAATCTTGTGATTATGAGCCACGGGACCTCCTTTTTACGTGGAATCCGAACCACAGGACATGGCATTTCTCTTCGAAAATCTCACATGCATTGACCGGGAATCGAAAACCCTAATTGAATTAACAAATCTTTCCATGACCCTACAGAGACGTGTGTATACAAACTATGTGGATATTTTCGATTGCTATTTGCCTGAAATAAAAGTAGTAATTAATACCTGAACTAACACCAACGGCTTGAACTCAGTTACTATGTGAAATCGTTTTGTTCTTTACTTCAAATAACATTTTCAAGTAACGCAAAATAGGCTGTTACAAACCTTTTAAAATAAAAAGTAAAAATGTATCGTAGTATCATCTTGTCATTCTTCAAATTCGATGCGCATAGAATGCCAATGGCATAGTAATCAATGGAGCCCCACGTAGACTAGTCGTGACATCTAGTGGTGAAATATCGAACAATATAATCCTAACAGAGCGAGTGCATTCTAGCGGCCAGAAGAAGAAACTTTTCAATAAAATCTGGAAGTTAATAAGTATGTCGGCGTGCAGTTACCTTTTTGGCAGCTAGATGTCTCGAGTAAATCTGCTGGCGAATTATGTTTTAATTAAATATATATTTTACACCATAATATGCACAATATAACGCTTAATTTTAAAACATCTGAGTCATTACAAAACAATAAACATATAACATTTCAAGCAAAAAATCTAGCTCTGATCGGGTTTGAACCATGGGCATTTGAGCGATAGGCTAACGCTCTACCACTGAGCTAATTGTGTCAACGAATATCGTTCTATATAAAATGACTTACATAGAACTTGTTAGCAAATAATGATTTATACTAAACGATTTCATCACTGGAGTATATTATTTATATATAAAGCATTTCATACAAAGTTTATTTATTTTGTATCAGTACGCTATATTGCATGCAATACTCAAATTAGTGAAATATAAGTCAGGCACAAGATATCCGCTGCCATCTTGTCTTATTACTGAATCAGCTCAGCTTTTTTAAATCACGTCTGCACTATAGTATTACAAAATAAACTTTTAATTTCGAACGTGCCTCTTCCTTTAGAACAGTTAAAACGATTCTCGGCTCGATAATCGGAACTGGTGGGTCCCATGATATGGATTATAAAGTTTGCATAATTCGCACGGCCGCCATCCTGAAATGGCATGGCGGACGACCTTTTAGTTTGGTCACAAGACGCATCCTATACGAAGATATGTTGTTACCAAATTTGGTAGAGATCGGATGATTAGGTTAGTCGTTATTTGATTTTACGTTTTGAACGTTTGAGTGGCCGCCATTCAGTTTTAGTAAAGATGGCGGCGATATAAAACATGACACTGAGGTGTCCTTTGCTAGTGCTACCTTTGTACCAAATTTCGTTCAATTCGCATTCACCGTGTTCGAATTGATAGGGGGGGGACAGACATTCAGAGTACACACACTCACACACACACAGACACACACACACACAGACTCACACACACACATACACACACACACACACACAGACTCACACACACACATACACACACACACACACAGACTCACACACACACATACACACACACAGACAGACACACTTTTTTCGCCCTGTGTTGATCTCATAAGTCTACTTTCATTTTTTGCAAAAATCGAAAGTAGGCTAAAAATATGCAGAATTTTCTCCCAGTTTAGCGGCGTTAAGGAAAATCCCAATCCAGTTGAAAAATATTATTATTATTTTTATTATTATATTAGGCCAATAAGACAAGTTTAACTCAATTATTGTTGTTGTTGTTGCTTATTTTAGGGGCTGCGACATCGTGCGCGTATAGTCCCATGTATTTTGGGTGTGTCTGTGTAATTTATGTGATAACCTGTGTTATTGTGATGCCTGTACTACTCTTTGTACATTTGGGATAAGATTGGGAAGACGGCAGCCGTGACCTTAAGTTAGGAACCATCTCAGCATTTGCCTGGAGTAGAAGTGGGGGAAACCACGGAAAACCACTTCCAGGATGGTTGGGATGGGAATCGAATCCTCCTCTTCTCAGTTTTGCCTCAGGAAGCTTAGTGTACCCCGTACCAGTCCTCACCCCAGAAGTAAAATTTCTTGGCAGAGCCGGGAATCGATCCCGGACCTCCAGGACCCCTTCCAGGATGGTTGAGATGGGAATCGAACCCTCCTCTTCACAGTTTTGCCTCAGGAAGCTTAGTTTACCCCGTACCAGCCCTCACACCAGAATTAAAATTTCTTGGCAGAGCCGGGGATCGAACCTGGACCTCCGGGGCGACAGTCAAACTTAAATTCTTATAAATGAGAATAAGGAAATTGTTTGACATTATTTTCAAGAGTTATTTTAAGGTTTATGGACCATTTCTATATGCAAAGGTATTTTGCGCGGCCAGATACCCTAAAAGGACCACTGTGCGACCCCGCGCGCTCTGGTGAGCGTGACGGCATCCCGCCGCTTGACCTTGCTTGGCCTTTGGTTTACACTTGCCGTTCGCGAGTAATTTGAAACAAGATAAGCAAGATAAGTATTATGCAGATACTTTTCTAACATGTCAAGGGTCTTTGGCTTCGAGCGAAGTGAGAAGCCTCCAGCCTTTCTAGAATTTTTCACCATTTGTAGCATTTAAAATGATACAAAGTCTAGTCTTTCAGACTGACTGTCACTTTTTTATATTAATTACCATGCTTAGGCTACTATTAGGGACAATAATATAGATGTTACTCTCCTTAATACACCAAGCCTCTAAACGAAGCAGCAGCAACAAAATATATCCGGGAGACTTATAACAGATTTATTAGCTTGTGTAAGATTCCCTCCAAGGTATCCAATATCTCTACAGCCATAGTACGGTACTAAAAAGGAACATCAAACTCATAAAATGTTTAGTTTTAAGAACACGTTGCGCCTGAAATGGATATAAATAAATATTTTCTTCCAATCTCTCCGCTAGACTGAGAAGGCTATATAATTTATAGGTAAATTTATTTCAAATATAAGAACTGTGAGGAACTTTATATCCAATACGACGCATTTGCAGATCCGTGAATAATTTTCCACAATAGCTGTACTGACACACTAGACCCAATGCGTCGCTTTCTTCCTTTCCAAACAATAGCTGTTTAGACACATGCTAAGTCTTTAATTGCAAAAGTGATGGAAGTTACCACTAATGCGCTATATACAGTTATTTAGTTTACTTGACTCATACAGCACTAATAAGACAAAGCTCTAGTTTTGTTTGTGAGTTTTAGCCTATTTTCATTTATGAAAAAATAGGCTTATGAGTTCATCTTTTGTCCGTGTGTCTGTCTGTGTGTGCGTGTGTGTGTGTGATGCGTGTGTGTGTGTGATGCGTGTGTGTGTGTGTGTGTGTGTGTGTGTGTGTGTGTCCCCACTAATAAAATCTAAACGGCTGGAGGGATTTCGATGAAACTCGGTAACTTCATAGCACTATTCCGGGCGACCCCCACCGTGCCCTTCAAATTTTGTTACGTCTCACCAATCCAACATGGTGGTTGTGCGAAATATTTCACAAGCATTCAATATCTCCAAAACTATTACCGATATCACCCTGGAATTTTGTATGGTGATAAAGGGAACTACTAGAAGTTCACTTATGTGACCTTTGAAAACCTGGTAACTACAAAACCGACATGGCGGCCAAGCGAATTTGAGACATTTAAACAGACGTTTCTGGCGATTTAACCAAGCAAACGCAATGAAACTTGGTACAGTATATGTTTATATACATTGTAATGCATCGACATCTAACTTCGTTCAATTGTTTACATAACCTCAATATGGCGGCTGTGCGAAATATTTCACCGGCATTCTATATCTCTGAAAATATTACCGGTAAAACCCTGAAATATTGTACGGAGATAAAGGGCACTACTGGAAGTTCATCTATGAGACTTAAAAAAATTCCTCTCGGCACGCCGGAAGGCGGAGGTAGATTTCACCGGACAAACTTGGAGATAGGCGAAAATAGGCAGGATATGCAGGTTTTCGTAGAAGGATCAGACCTCATTTATCGCGTGAAAGTATTTTATAATTGGAGATTAATTAACATTGTTTTTCTTCATTTTAAACTCACATCAAAAAAAGTTTTGCATCACCTCGGTTCCCAGATCTCCGGCATATAGACGTTGACTGTGTATATTGTATCCAAGATACAGTCCCTTTGACTGTTCATAGATGTCACTAAAACTGCTCAAAGATGTAAACAACCATGCATGAGCAGGGCCTATTAGACGGAGGGGGTACGACAGCCGATCAGTTCCAGTCATTCCACCAGGACGAAGGTACGCTGCTCATGTTGTCTGTAGTTCTACCATGCCTAGAAGGTCAATACCGCAGTTCGATCGCGTCCGCATTGTTACTTTGTGTCAAGAAGGGCTCTCAACAAGGGAAGTTTCCAGGCGTCTCAGAGTGAACCAAAGCGATGTTGTTTGGACATGGAGGAGGTACAGAGATACAGGAACTGTCGATGACAGGCCTCGCTCAGGCCGCCCAAGGGCTACTACTGTAGTGGATGACCGCTACTTACGGATTGCCGCTCGGAGGAACCCTGACAGCAATGCCACCATGTTGAATAATGCGTTTCGTTCAGCCACAGGACGTCGTGTTTCAACTCAAACTGTGCGCAATAGGCTGCATGATGCGCAACTTCACTCCCGACGTCCATGGCGAGGTCCAGCTTTGCAACCCCGACACCATGCAGCGCGGTACAGATGGGCCCAACAACATGCTGAATGGACCCCACGGAATTGGCATCACGTTCTCTTCACCGATGAGTGTCGCATATGCCTTCAACCAGACAATCGTCGGAGACGTGTTTGGAGGCACCCTGGTCAGGCTGAACGTCTTAGACACACTGTCCAGCGAGTGCAGCAAGGTGGTGGTTCCCTGATGTTTTGGGGTGGCATTATGTGGGGCCGACGTACGCCACTGGTGGTCATGGAAGGCTCCGAAACGGCTTTACGATACCTGAATGACATCCTCCGACCCATAGTGCAACCATATCGGCAGAATATTGGAGAGGCATTTGTCTTCATGGACGACAATTCTCGACCTCATCGTGCACATCTTGTGAATGCGTTCCTTCAAGATAACGACATCGCTCGACTACAGTGGCCAGCATGTTCGCCAGACATGAACCCTATCGAACATGCCTGGGATATGTTGAAAAGGGCTGTTTATGGACGTCTTGACCCACCAACCACTCTGAGAGATTTACGCCGAATTGTCGTTGAGGAGTGGGACAATTTGGACCAACAGTGTCTTGATGAACTTGTGGATAGTATGCCACGGCGAATACAGGCATGCATTAATGCAAGAGGACGTGCTACTGGGTATTAGAGGTAGTGGTGTGTACTGCAATCTGGACCACAAATGCTGAAAGTCTAGCTGTATGATGGTACAACATGCAATGTGTGGGTCTCATGAGCAATAAAACGAGCTGAAATGTTGTTTGTGTTGATCTCTATTCCCTTTGTATTTAACGGTTCCGGAACTCTTGGAACCGAGGTGATGCAAAACTTTTTTTGATGTGTGTATTTTAAACATTTTATTGTCTTATGGGGACGGTAACCTTCTTGTCATTTGGAGTCCATTTTTAGCCTATTTTCAATTTTGAAAAAATAGGCTTATGAAATCACCTTTTGTCCGTGTGTGTGTGCGTGTGGGTGTGTGTGTGTGTGTGAGGTGTGTGTGTGTGTCCCCTAATAAAATCTAAACGGCTGGAGTGATTTCAGTGAAACTCGGTAAGTTCATAGCACTATTCCCGGCGACCTCGACCGTGCCCATCGGATTTTGTTACGTCTCACCAATCCAACATGGCGGCTGTGCGAAATATTTCACTAGCATTCAGTATCTCTGAAACTATCACGGATATCGCCCTGAAATTTTGCACGGTGATAAAGGGTACTACTAGAAGTTCGCCTATGAGACTTTCAAAAACCTGATTACTACATAACCAACATGGCGGCCAAGCGAAGTGGAGACTTTTAAATAGACTTTTCTCGCGATTTAACTATCCAAACGTAATGAAACTTGGTACAGCAAATGATTATACACATTGCAATGCAATGGAGTCTAATTTAGTTCAATTGTTTACATAACCTCAAAATGGCGGCTGTGCTAAATATTTCACTGATATTCTATATCCCCGAAACTATTACAGATATCACCCTGCAATTTTGTACGGTGATAAAGGGTACTGATACAAGTTTACCTATGTATAATTCATAAACCTGTAAAGTACAAAACGAACATGGCGACCAAGCGAATTTGAAATATTTTAATAGACTTTTCTCGTGAGTTGACTCTCTGAGCGCAGTGAAATGTGGTACAGTAAATGATTTTGCAGATTGTAATGTACTGCCATCTAATTTAATTGAATTGTTTACATAACCTCAAGATGGCGGCTGTGCGAAATTTTAAAATTAAGTTTTTATTTCTTGTGTCGTAATCATGCGATCGAAGTGAAAGTTTGAATAATGAACCTAGGCAATAAGTGTCCTTGAATGGTACATAACTATATGGCCTATACATATAACAATCCTAAATGGCAAACTTCCGTAATATTTAGACGGTGCTCAATATCTAAGAATCATTTACAGCAACCAAACTGAAATTTTTATGTTCATAGAGACTATGAACATATGTTCACCTATAGGACTTTCAGTAACCTGGTGAGCACGAATCCAACATGGCGGCGACGCGAAGTATAAATATTTAAATGGACGTTTCTCGCGAATTAACTATCCGAGTGCCGTGAAACGTTGCACGTTAAATGCTTACATAAATGTTGATCCACTGGCATCTAATTTATTTCAATTGTTTGCATAATCACAAGATGGCTGGTGTGCGTACTTTTAAAATCTCGTTTTTACTTCTTGTGTTCTAATCATGCGATTGAAGTTTGAATACCACACGTACACAATAATCTTAATATAATAGTACAAAAATAAAAATCCAACCTGGCGACCATCTGAAATATTTAGACGGTTCTCAATATCTACGAATCTGTTACAGCAAATAAACTGAAATTTTGTGTGTTGATAGAGGCAATTAACATGAGCAGGATATATGAAAATAGGCTGTACAGTTCTTCACGGAACTACTTGTTACACTTGTGGTCACACTGTCCTTATGCAAGGTTTCGACACTGATGTGTAACTATGTAACGGTCTGTTACTTCTTCACGCATAATTATATCTCCCGCAGAGATGTTGGTTGGTTCCTCAGTTTAGGGGCTGCGACAACGCGGTCATATAACCCCGTGTACTTTGGGTGAGTGTAGAATCTGTCTGATAAACGGTGTGAATTGTGATGGCTGTATTAGTCTGTAATTCAGGTAAGGAATGCAGACGCTAAATTTCAAGCAGTAGTTCCTAATGTTGCTACCAGATACTAACGTCAACGCCACCTAGCTGTGAACTTGGCTACTAGATGTCATCTCAATCAGCAACTCGCAACGAACGTTGGAACTTCCCCTCCAAAGGAAAGCTTACTGAGGGATTTTTAGCGCTCTTAGAAAATCCGACGACTTTGGCCGGCTTTGAACCCGCGACCTTGGGCATAGAAGTTCAGCATGCTACCAGTTAGGCTACGTCACCGAAGCCGCTTCACACTTAGTCAGATGGAAATCTGAATCTGATCTCGCGCAAGTGCGTTGTCATGGCAACGTCTGATGGCTCATCCCTCATCAATTTAGTAGTGTTGCCATGTCAACCACTGATAGCTCTTGGCATTTTCTTATAATTCCGAAATCATTTTTCTCATCCCTTGGCGCAATGGTGGCTCATATCAAAAATTCTTTCAGACAAACGTTTTAGGTAATTATTAGGGGAATATTGTCCATTTTGTACGGTTTTGATATTTTGCCTATTAACAGAGGTATGATTAATGTTTCCCGAAAAAAACACTTTTTCCCACCCCTTTGGTCAATGGTTGGTGCTATCAAAAAACGTTTCAAACATACATTTCTGAGCTTTATCCGACACATAGTATGAACTTTGAACGGATTCGATATTTCACATATTAAGAGAGTTATAGCAATATTTCATTTTTTTTTTTCGAAAAAAAAAGTCCCCCATGTTCATCCCCTTCGACCGATTTAGCCCAGTAACGAACTCGTCCGAGATTTTATGGGTATACATATTCGGTAAAAAGTTCAAAGTGATTGGTGCAAAATTACGGCAGTTATCGTGTCCACAAGAAACTGATATACATATATACATATATTACATAAATTATATATATAAACTTTTGAACTGACGGTGGTTTTGGGGTCTGGGGGATGTGAAACGCGAAGATATGTCGAAATTTTCCGGAAATCGAAACATGGTACCCATTGCAATAGTTAGCTTTCTAATGAAATCTACCTAAAATACTGCCGTCAACGACACCTAGCTGTGAACTTGGCTACTAGATGCCACCTCAAACAGCAACTCGCAACGAACGTTGGAACTTCCCCTCCGAAGGAAAGCAAACTCAGGTTTTTTAGCGCTCTTAGTAAATCCGGCGACTTCAGCCGGGTTTGAACCCGCGACCTTGGGCATAGAAGTTCAGCATGCTACCAGTTCCGATACCGAAGTCGCTTCCCACAGACATATGAAAACTGAATGTGATCTCGTGCAGTGGCGTTGTCATAGCAACTGCTGATGGTCATCCCTTATCAATTAAAAGTAAAGTTGTCATGGCAACCTCTCTTGGCACTTGACATTTTCTTATAATTTAAATCATTTTGTTCACCCCGTGGCGTAATGGTGGGTCATATCAAAAATTCTTTCAGACAAAAGTTTTAGGTAATTATTGGAGGAATATTGTCCATTTTGTGCGGTTTTGATATTGTGCCTATTAACAGAGATATGATTAATGTTTCCCGAAAAACCCACTTTTTCCCACCCCTTTGGTCAATGGTTGGTGCTATCAAAAAACTTATTTGACATAAATTTTTGGCACTTATCCGACACATATTATGAACTTTGAAGGGATTCGATATTTCATGTATTAAGAGAGTTATAGCGATATTTCACGTTTTCGAAAAAAGCCCCCCATTTTTACCCCCTATGACCGATTTTGCCCATTAACGAACTCGACCGAGATTTTATAGGGATACATATTATGTAAAAAATTCAAAGTGATTGGTGCAAAATTACGGCAGTTATCGTGTCCACAAGAAACTGATATATATAGATAGATACATATATACATAAATTATATATAAACTTTTGAACTGACGGTGGTTTTGGGGTCTGGGGGATGTGAAACGCGAAGATATGTCGACATTTTCCGGAAGTCGAAACATGGGACCCATTGCAATAGTTAGCTTTCTAAAGAAATCTACCTAAAACCGGTTAACTACAAAACGAACATGGCGGCCAAGCGAAGTTGAAACGTTTAAATAGACTTTTCTCGCGATTTAATGATCCAAACGCAATGAAAATTGGTAGAGCAAATGTTTATACACATTGTAATGCACTGGTATGTAATTTTATTCAATTGTTTACATAACCTCAAGATGGCGGCTGTGCGATATTTTAAATTAAGTTTTTATTTTTTTGTGTCGTAATCATGCGATCGAAGTGAAAGTTTGAATAATGAACCTACGCAATAATTTTCCTTTAATGGTACATGACTCTATGGCCTATACATACAGTATAACAATCCAACATGGTGACCATCCGGAATATTTATACTGTTCTCATAATCTACGAATCTACTGAAGCAATCAAACTGAATTTTTTTATGTTCTTAGGGGTTATGTACATAAGTTCACCTATAGGACTTTCAATAACCTGGTGATCACAAACCCAACATGGTGGCGACGCGAAATATAAATATTCACAAGGTCATTTCTCGCAATTTAACCATCCAAGTGCAGTGAAACTTGGTACAGTTAATCCTAATACGAATGTTTATCCACTGGTATCTAATTTATTTCAATTGTTTCCATAACCACAAGATGGCTGCTGTGCGAAATTTTAAAATCTCGTTTTTACTTCTTGTGTCCTAATCAAGTGATTGAAGTTTGAGTACTACACGTAGGCCTACACAATAATCTTCATGTGACAGTACATAACTCTAAGCCCTACATATATAAAAGTCCAACATGACGACCACCCGAAATATTTAGACGGTTCTCAATATCTACGAATCTATTACAGCAATCAAGCTGAAATTTTGTATGTTGATAGAGGCAACTAACATTAGTAGGATATATGAAAATAGGCTGTATAGTTCTTCACGGAACTACTTGTTTATTATTATCATTGATGGAGTTATTGACTGAGCTTACAGTCGCATTCTCTTAGGTGCTGATCACTACGGAGGGCACTGTACCACTTCCCACTATCATCTTTGCTATTCGATGAATGGAAAATCGTATTGCAGCAGATCGTCTGTTTTCTTTATTCTTACGTTCGACTAAGGATTTTCTTTTTTCATATTTCACAGTCTTAGAGTGACGGATATATTTAATGTTAAGCATTCTGAATGTAGTTCTCATGGACAACCTATTGATAACAATTTAGTAGTAACATGGGCGGCTTCAGTGGCTTAGTTGGTAGCAAGCTTAACTTCTATGCCCAAGGTTGCGTATTCAAACCCGGCCGAACTCACCGGATTTTTAAGAGCGTTAAAACTTATTCAGTATGCATTCCTTCGGAGGGGAAACAAAGCCGGCGGTCCCATGTCATAGATTTATGGCATAAAAAGGAACCTTGCACTAGCTACACTTGTGTGATGCCAAAATGTGTAGGTTAGAATTGATAACGCTCTATTAGTTCCAACGTTTGCCGCCAGATGCTGACTACGATGGCATCTAGTAGCCAAGTTGGCAAACTAGGCGTCGTGGACGGTAGCATTTGGTAGCAAAATTAGGAACTACTTGAAATTATCGTCTGAAATACGTCTAATGGATACTAATGTCATGGAAACCATGGCTATGGAACTAGGAATGGAGATGGGCGACGTGTTCTGGATTTTGCAGAGGCAAATGATCTTGTAATATGTAATACTTTTTTCAAGAAGCATACCTCGCACCTCATTACATACACCAGTGGTGATCACCATACTCAAATTAAAACAGATAACACACACTAATACAGCCATCACAATAATTAACACCGGTTATCAGGCAGATTCTACACACACCTAAAGTACAGGGTCTTTCATATAAAGTAAGTACGGCAAGCGGCAGATTTGCTATTCGGTGGAGCGGCGGCGTTGGCCGAGCTTGTGGCGTGCCATGGCCCCCTGCTGTACTATTGAAAGCGCGCGCATAGTACATACGAGGGCTGGTTTTATTTTTCAAGTTCCAATGGACTGTGTAAAAATAAAAGATTGACATACCAAACTGATTTTATTACTAAATGTTGGCTTGTTTTATTCGTATGTCTCAACATAATCGCCAAAACGATTGAAACATATGTCGTGTCGTTAACAACTTCAATCGCATGATTTGGACACAAGAAATAAAAGCGGGATTTTAAAATTTCGCTCAGCCACCATCTTGTGGTTATGAAAACGATTTAAATGAATTAGTTGCCAGTCGATTAAAATTTTTATAAGCATATAACGCATCAAGTTTCACTGGACTCGGATGGTTAAAACGCAAGAATCGTCCATTTGAATATTTAAATTTTGCGTCACCGCCATGTTGGATTTGTGCTGGCCAGGTTATTCAGCGTCCAATATGTGAACTTATGCGTATAGCCTCTATACACTTACAAAATTTCAGTTTGAATGCTGTAGTAGATCAATAGATACTGAGAACCGTCTAAATATTTCGGATGGTTGCCATGTTGGATTTTAATATATGTAGGCCATAGATTTATGTACTGTTAGATGATGATTTTTGTGTACGTTCATTATGCAAATGTTGATTTCGATCGCATGATTAGAACACAAGAAATAAAAACTTAATTTTCGACATTCGCACAGCCGAGATCTTGAAGTTACGTAAACAATTGAACTAAATTAGATACTAATGCATAACAATGTGTATAAACATTTGCTGTACGAAGTTTCATTGCGTTTGGATCATTGATTCGCGAGAAAGGTATATTTAAAACTTTCAACTTCGCTTGGCCGCCATGTTCGTTTTATAGTTAACCGGTATTTGAAAGTCTCATAGATGAACTTCCAGTAGTGCCCTTTATCTCTGTACAATATTTTAGGGTGATACCGGTAATAGTTTCAGAGATATAGAATGTCGGTGAAATATTTCGCACAGCCGGCATCTTGAGGTAATGTGAACAATTGAACGAAGTTAATGTCGGTGCATTACAATGTGTATAAACATATACTGTACCAAGTTTCATTGCATTTGGTTGGTTAAATCGCGAGAAACGTCTATTTAAATGTCGCTACTGCGCCTTGCCACCATGTTGGTTTTGTAGTTATCAGTTTTTCAAAAGTCACATAGGTGAACATCTAGTAGTTCTCTTTATCACCGTACAAAATTCCTGGGTGATATAGGTAATAGTATCAGAGATATTGAATGCTCGTGAAATATTTGGCACAGCCGCCATTTTGGATTGGTGAGACGTAACAAAATTTGAAGGGCACGGTCGGGGTCGCCCGGAATAGTGCTAGAAACTTACCGAGATTCATTGAAATCGCTCCAGCCGTTTAGAAATTATTAGGAGGGAACACACAAAAATCCTCTCTCTCTCTCTCACACACACACACACTCACACGCACACACAAACAGACACACGTACAATAGGTGATCTCATAAGCCTATTTTTTTCATAAATGAAAATTGGCTAAAAAACAGATAAAACACACTAATACAGACATCACAATTAACACCGGTATCAGGCAGATTCTACTCACACCCAAAGTACACGGAGCTACATGACCGCGTTGTCGCAGCCCCTAAACTAAGGAACCAACCAACCAACCAACCAAGAGATGGACTATGAGCTCTGGTTTTGGTGTCATAATAACGCTAGACACAGCCAACTATTTTAGAGACTAGGCTAATGCCAAAGACGCGACATTTCAATTGCCATGGCTAAGCTGTGTATACTAACATGGACTCAACATTAATATGTACGTCTAGGTTCACCAGTCAGCTTTTCACCGACTTAGCATAAAACTTTATAGACCTTCTGGAAAGTATAAGCTATCACATGGTAAAAACCTCTTTCAATTATTTTCAGTAGTTTGCGGGATTACCTGGAACATACATACATACGCACACTAAAATGGACACTTATCGGACTCTTCATTAACGTACTTTGGAATTATTCAAAAGAATAATAAAAGTCCTCCCGGCACGCCGGAAGGCGGAGGTAGATTTCACCGAGCAAACTTGGGGATAGGCGAAAATAGGCAGAATATGCAGGTTTTCGTAGAAAGATCAGACCTCATTTATTGCGAGAAAGTTTTTTTATAATTGGAGCTTTATTAACTTTGTTTTTCATCATTTTATGCATATTATAAACATTTTATTGTCTTATGAGGACGGTAACCCTCTTGTCATTTGAGGTCCATTTTTAAACTTGTGGTCACACTGTCCTGATGCAAGGTTTCGACACTGATGTGTAACTATCTAACTGTCTGTTACTTCTTCACGCAAAACTTTATCTCCCGCAGAGATTTTGGTTGGTTCCTCAGTTTCGGGGCTGTGACAACGTGGCCATGTAACCCCGTGTACTTTGTGTGAGTGTAGAATCTGTCTGATAAACGGTGTGAATTGTGATGGCTGTATTAATCTGTAATTCAGGTAAGGACTGCAGACGGTCAATTTCAAGCAGTAGTTCCTAATGTTGCTACCAAATACTACCGTCAACGACACCTAGCTGTGAGGTTGGTTACTAGAAGCCACCGCAACCAGGAACTCGCAACGAACGTTAGAACTTCCCCTCCAAAGGAAAGCATACTGAGGGATTTTAACGCTCTTAGAAAATCCGACGACTTCGGCCGACTTTGAACCCGCGACCTTGGGCATAGAAGTTCAGCATACTACCAGTTATGTCACTGAAAACTGTATGTGATCTCGTCAAGTGCGTTGCCATGGCAACGTCTGATGGCTCTTCCCTAATCAATTTAGTAGTGTTGTCATGGCAACCTCTGATGGGTCTTTTGCATTTTCTTATAATTCCGAAATAATTTTTCTAATCCCTTGCCGTAATGGTGGGTCATATCAAAAATTCTTTCAGACAAAAGTTTTAAGTAATTATTAGGAGAATATTGTCCATTTTGTATGGTTTTGATATTGTGCCTATTAAGAGAGATATGATTATTGTTTCCCGAAAAACCCACTTTTTCCCACCCCTTTGGTCAATGGTTGGTGCTATCAAAAAACTTTTCAAACATAAATTATTGGACCTTATCCGACTTTGAATGGATTCGATATTTCAAATATTAAGAGAATTATAGCGATATTTCACTTTTTCGAAAAAAAAAAGACCCCCATTTTCACTCCCTTCGACCGATTGTGCCCATTTACGAACTCGGCCGAGATTTTATAGGGATACATATTATGTAAAAATTTCAAAGTGATTGGTGCAAAATTGCGGTAGTTATCGTGTCCACAAGAAAGTGATATATATATATATACATAAATTATATATAAACTTTTGAACTGACGGAGGTTTTGGGGTCTAAGGGACGTGAAACACGAAGATATGTCGAAATTTTCCAGAAGTCGAAACATGGTACCCATTGCAATAGTTAGCTTTCAAACCTAAAACGGTCTAACACCTATTTGCTTATATTTTAAGCTGTTTTTGTCCACTGAATTTCAAACTTCTCGCCTATGTCGTTTAAGAGATACACGCTCCGTTAAGTATCCTTCAAACCCCAATTTTCACCCTTTTCACCTCATAATGCACACCACATCGATAAACCCTTAGACATATGTCTGCTTATTTTTAATGAATAGTTTATATGCCGAATATCACATCCCCAAAGAAACAACTCATGAGATATCTTTATTCAATGAATGCACGTTTACCCCCTTAACACCTCTTCAGAACCCGAATAAAAAAATCTTTCCTTAGTTGACGTTTTTGACATTCAACGAACATATTCGCAAAATTTAATGTTTCCAACTACAATAGTGTTCGCTGGGCGTGATGAGTGAGTCAGTCAGTCAGGTCATTTTCATTCAAATATTTTTACCAGAATTTTGCTCTCCCCACGGGCCCCTTAAATTGGATTTATGAAGAAACGCTCGAACACCTATTAACTTATTTTTAAGCTGACGTTTTCCCCTGAGTTTGATGAGTGAGTGAGTTAGTCAGTCAGTTAGGACACTTTCTCTGCTTTTTTTTTTCAGAATTTCACCCCACCCCATTGGCCCCTTAATTAAATTTATGAAAAAACGGTCGAATTCCGATTTACTTATTTTTCAGCTGATTTTTTCCTCTGAGTTTCAAACTTCTCGCCTATGTCGTTTAAGAGATACATACTCCGTTAGGAATCCTTCAACCCCCACTTTTCACCCCTTTCACCTTATAATATACACCACATCGAAAAATGTGTGTCTGTCTGTCTGTCCTTCTGTCTGTCTGTCTGTCTAGCTGTGTGTGTGTGTCCCCCCCTTATCAACTCCTAAACGGCTGCAGCAATCAAAACCAAATTTAGTATGAGTAAAGATGTGCACCGAAATAGCTCACGTCCATATTTGAAAATGATGTCAGTGCTACCAACTGCTGGAAAAACACTCTAGAAATTTGGGTTCCATTTTGTATATCTTGCAAGGTATGCATGGGAGCTATTCCAAAATTGGCACACATGTAGATAATACTATTTCAGTTTAATTTCCAGGAGGCCAACCATGACAGTGTTGCCAAAATAAGTTTAAGCCTTCTGATAGGTCCAATGTTTAAATGCATATAACTTCTACACTATCAATTGGATTTCAACCAAATTTTGTATGTAATATCTGTACATAAACAGATAAGACAGGGCGTATTCTTAAGAGCCACCAGGGCTGCCAACTGTTAATAATTGCTCTCTTGTTTTTATCCAAACACCAATATATCAGATAGTATGCAAGCCAACAGCTTTAAACTATGCACATGTATATTCTGACATTTTAGATTATTTTGGAGTAACTTATATACCATACCCTTGGAAAATAGCATGTAGACAAGATTCAAAATTTCGGGGTCGTAATGGATTCTTGTGAATGTGATTTAGAGATTTATGCTATCAACATAACTTCCAGGGTTCATAAGGTTAACTAATTATTACAAAGCCAAGAAAACAACAGGATCTACTAACAAATGAAATTTAATAACTGAATCAAACATAAAACACTTAACAATAAACCACCCTTATATTGTTCACTCGCACGTGAACAGATCTGACACTGACCAGCCTGACGTACCATGATAACACGGCATGACAGCTGTCAAACAAGCGTTGTGACTGCAATGTCACTTAATTCAAAGTAACAAAAGGAAAACGGATCACAAGATCCAAAAATAACAAACAAATAAAATAGTACAAGAATTTAATATTTATGAGCGACACGCGTTTTTAAGACTAGTTTAAGTAATGAGCACTTTGACGGGCGCTCGTTTTTGACCAAAACAGTCGGTTCGGGAACGAACTCCGTACTGCGAAGGACGAATTACGGAAATGTGGGAACAACAATTACATATTTATATACAGTACTGACATGCTCTAACCTTAGATTACCACAACCAAATACACGTGTGTATTATTTAAAATAAGGGCTGCGGAATTACCGTCTTATACCACAAACCCTAGGAAAGCATAACATGACATGAACAAGTTTGGCCGGTCGCCAAATTATATTTATAATGAATACAATGGCCTTGAAAATAAGAGCCAACAACAACAAAATACAAATTTTAATTTTCACGCCAGAATTTTTGGCGTTTTAAAACAATGAACAAATAAGTCATGGTCATGATAAAAGAAAACTTGGATCGACAACATGGCAACTCCCCATATTAAACCAAATAAAATAACCTTAACTCATTAGGCTTTAAAGCAAACATTACGTGTCATAACCGAGCTGGAGACAGCCGAGTCTGTTATGACATATCTGAGTAAGTGGCTGATTTCTTCCCCCAACGTAGTAATTAGTGCCACGCTAAATATAGATTCTGGCCCATAGCCAGCGTCCAGCAACCTTTGCTAATCGCCACCTGTTAAATGCGTACAAACAAAATATCACATTATCTCAAAACATCCTCTTAGGGATTTTTAAGAACACATTTCCAGGTCAAACTTACCCTCAAGGGTAACTAATTTGCCGGAATGATGTCGCAGTCAAGGACAGGCTTTACCTTTCCTCATCATCACTTACACCCAAAAACACGTGGCACTTTCTCGAAGATCTCGTCGCAGCATAAACCAGCACACCCCTCAGATAAATGACACACAACATGTCCAAATGCCAATAAAGAATTAATAACTGGAATCAGAATTAGCCCGAGTTATCAAAGCAACTAAAACACTAATTTTCCCCCCACGTCTAGCTTTAGTTTTACACATCATTAATTCAGTCCATTTATCATTGTCGTTCCTAGGTTCTCATTCATGGCTACACTTTTTTATTGATACGTTAATCATATGCGGCCATTTCGCTATAAGAATTACGTATACATAAGGACAACATTTAAGTTACAAAATTTTACTGTACAACATAATTGTCACGCAATGCCAAAAATTACTACACGCATGTCAGTTAAGAAATCAAACCCTAAAATTTAAATTAAACCACACAAATAAAATCTGTACAAAGTTCCACACATCTCTCGCGATTCCCCTCGTCCAAAATCAATAAATCATTTTTTTTTATACTCATCACTTAAACCGCTTTCCAGAGGCCTTCCGCCTCGTCATTTCCCACCATTAGGCCGTTAGCCCATAACACTGATGGTAATGGAGGATGAAACTTGTTGTCTTCTTTCCATGGTCGTCATCTTGCTGCTGTTAAAAACACAATTAAATTAAAGTTTTAAAACTGTTCTATCTGCTTTATGAGTATTTTATTTCCTCATATTGTCCTATGCAGAATCGTAGACTTTCCCTATTCTATGGCTAATTGCCATCTCACAATTTATGAAATTTATAACTTCGTTGTCGACACACAACTAGAATTTTAAAACCATACCGTCTTAAGGACGTCTTAAATTGACTGTCGAAGAATAATTAGGAGTGCCCCGGTTCATCTCAGACATTTGTATATATACAGAAAGCCTAAAGTTCCAATGGTGGGAGAAAACAGCTCCTCAATATTTTAAATAATGGTCCCATAATTATGTGTGACCTCTCAAAAATCTTGTAATTTCTCACAGGTCGCGAATCTGCCGCCGAACACGCAAACCGATCGCTAGATCTTTTTATATCCGATTGGCGCGCAAAACACACTGATGCTATGTCCTGGCGTCCTGTTTTCTTATTGGTCAGATAAGTTGGCGTCGGAGTTCTGACCTTACAAATCCCGCCCTTATTTTGAAGTCACGACACTTGTCCTCTCTCTCACTCCTTGCCTTGGACCCAGCATTTTGGCCTGTCGATCGTCACGTACGCCACAGCGTCATACCTGATTTTCTCAGAAGAATAAGAATAGCATTGGTTGTGAAACTGTCGGTAGTTTCCAGCCAGCACGTAGCCCGTCTTACCAAGTCCAGATTGCTTGCTACATCAATTTTTACTCAAATATCCAGCATATCATGTATTTAGTATTTCCAGCGATTTTAATAATATGAAACATTATTATTGGACACAATGATAAGGGTTCAATACGTCAGTTCTACCAACATGATTATAAGCCTGCTGATAGTACCAATATTTAAATACATGTAACTTCTATACTATCAGTTGGATTTCAACCAAATTTCGTATGTGCTATGTGTACCATAACAGATATGACTCTATGTATTGTTAAGAGCAATCAGGGCTGCCAACTGTTAATAAATGCTGTCTATATTCTTTTTAACCTAATATCAATATATCAGAAAGTATGCAAGCCAACAGCTCTATACTTTGCACACGTATAGCACCTGACATTCTAGATTAATTTGGAGTAATTAATACAAGGCAGTGCTGCCAATATGATTCTATGCCTGCTGATATGTCCAATTTTAAAATACATGTAACTTCTATATTAACAAATGGATTTCATCCAAAATTGGCACAACAGGATATCATAATAATTCAGATTATTTCTGACCAGCACACGCATGGTATTGCTGGCAACACGCTTTTACGTGAGCTGATAGATCCAGTGTCTAACTGCATGTAACGTCCATTGGACTTCAACCAAATTTTGTATTCTGTACCTTAAGAGGTGGAACTGAGAATATATTCAGTCACCAGGGCTGCGAACTGTAGTGCTCTATTAGGCTACATTATACCAGGTATATTTTGAACTTATTAGATATTTCGATATTACCAACTTAATTTCGTCATTATTCTAGATAGGTTCATATACTGTAGAATAATCATTGGCATGAAAAGTAGGCTGTATAGTTCTTCACGGAACTTCTTGTTTTTAATGATTAGTTTATAGGCCGAGTATCACATCCACAAATGAAACCACTCGTGAAATATTGCTATTCAATGAAATGCAGGTTTAACCCCCTAAAGACCCCTTTAGAACCTGAATATCCGAAAATCCTACCTTAGTGTACGGTTTTGACATACAACGACAATATCCCCAAAATGTCATGATTCTAACTTCAATAATTTTGGCTGGGCGATGTTGAGTGAGTGAGTGAGCGAGTGAGTCAGGACATTTTCTTTCAGAATTTCACCCCTCCCCATGAATCCCTTAAATTTGATTTATGAAGAAAAACTGTCGAACACTTATTTACTTATTTTTAAGCAGTTTTCTCTCCCTGAGTTTGAAGAGTAAGTGAGTCAGTCAATCAGGACACTTTCATTCCTGTTTCCTCTCCCCCAGAAATTCACCCCTCTCCATGGGCCCCTTAAATTGGATTTATGAAAAATAAACGGTCGAACACCTATTTACTTAATTTTAAGTTGATTTTTTTCCACTGAGTTCCAAACTCATCGCCTATGGCGTTTAAGAGATACACGCTCCGTTAGGAATCCTTCAACCTCCACTTTTCACCCCTTTCACCTCATAAAATACACCACATCGAAAAACCCTCAGACACGTGTCTTCTTATTTTTAATGATGAGTTTATATGCCGAGTATGACATCCCCAAATGAAACCAATCGGGAGTTATTGTTATTCAATGAAATGCAGGTTTAACCCCCTTAAGACCCCTTTAGAACCTGAATATCAGAAAATCCTCCCTTAGTGGACGATTTTGACATACAATGATCATATCACCCAAAATATCATGTTTCTAACTACAATAATTTAGGCTGGGCGATGGTGAGTGAGCCAGGACTTTTTCTTTCAATTTCCTTTTTTCAGAATTTCACCCCTCCCCATGAACCCCTTAAATTGGGTTTATGAAAAAAAAAAATGTCGAACACCTATTTACTTATTATTAAGCAGTTTTTCCCCCCTGAGTTTGATGAGTGAGTCTGTCAGTCAATCAGTTAGGACACATTTTCCCCTGATTTTTCCCCCAGAATTTCACCCCTCCCCATGGGCCCCTAAAATTGGATTTATGAAAAAACGGTCAAACACTTATTTACTTATTTTTTAAGCTGATTTTTTCCGCTGAGTTTCAAACTCCTCGCCTATGTCGTTCAAGAGATATACGCTCCGTTAGGAATCCTTCAACCCCCACTTTTCACCCGTTTCACCCCATAATATACACCACATCGAAAAACCCTCAGACACGTACTTCTTATTTTTAGCCTACTTTTCACATTTTGCAAAATTGAGGAAAAAGTAGTCTTATGAGATCGATCCGGGAAAATGGGTGTCTGTCTGTCTATCTGTCCTTCTGTCTGTCTGGCTGTGTGTGTGTCCCCCCCCCCCCCTATCAACTCCTAAACGGCTGGAGCAATCGAAATTAAATTTGGTAGGAGTAAAGATCTATACCTGAATATCTCACGGCCATATTTGAAAATGATGTCAGTGCTACCAACTGCTGAAGAATCGCAATTGAAATTTGAGCTCCATGTTGGATATCTTGGAAGGTATGAATGGGAGCTATTTCAAAATCGGCACACATATAGATAATAATATTGCAGTTTAATTTCCAGAAGGCCATATATGGCAGTGTTGCCAAAATGATTATAAGCCTACTGATAGGTCCAATATTTAAATGCATATAAGTTCTACACTATCAATTGGAATTCAACCAAATTTCGTATGTTGTATGTGTACATAACCAGATATGACTGAACGTATTCTTATGAACCACCACTGCTGTCAACTGTTAAAAAATGCTCTTAATTTCTTTTATCCAAATACCAATATATATGAGAAAGTATGCAAGCCGACAGCTTTAAACTATGCACACGTATAGTACATGACATTCTATATTAATTTGGAGTAACTTACATACGTCAGTGCTACCAACATGATTCTAAGCCTGCTGAGAGGTCCAACTTTAAATACATGTAACTTCCATACTATCATTTGGATTTCAACCAAATTTCGTATGTGCTATGTGTACCACAACAGCTATGACTAGGCGTATTCTTAAGAGCAACTAGGTCTGCCAACTGTTAATAAATGCTGTCTCTATTTTTGTTACCCTAATATCAATATATCAGAAAGAATGCAAGCCAATAGCTCTAAACTTTGCACACGTATAGTACCTGGCATTCTAGAGGCATTTGGACTAACTAATATACGTCAGTGCTGCCAACATGATTCTAAGCCTGCTGATAGGTCCAATTTTAAAATGCATGTAACCTCTATACTAACTAATGGATTTCATTCAAAATTGGCACAACAATAGATCATATTATTTCAGATTATTTCTGACCAATACATGCATGACACTGTTGCCAACATGATTTTACGCGCGCTGTTAGATCCAATGTTTAACTGCATGTAACGTCCATGCTATTCATTGGACTCCAATCAAATTTTGTATTCTGTACCTTAAGAGATGGAACTAAGAATATATTCAGTCACCAGGGCTGCCAACTGTAGTTCTCTATTAGGCTACATTATGCCAGGTATACAGTATTTCGAACTAATTAGAAATTTCGATATTACCAACTTAATTTCGTCATTATTCTAGATAGATCCATATCGATTAATCATTGGCATGAATCTTAAATTTTAAGAAAAGTAGCCTCTTTAGTTCGTCACGGAACTTCTTGTTGATGATGCGTTTATATGCCGAGTATCACATCCCTCAATGAAACCAAGCCGGAGATATTGTTATTCATTGAAATTCAGGTGTACCCCCTTAACACTCCTTTAGAACCTGAATATCCAAAAATCCTTCCTTAGTGGGCGTTTTAGACTTACAACGAACATATCCCCAAAATTTCGTGTTTCTAACTTTAATAGTTTTGGCTGGGCGATGAGGAGTCAGTGAGTCATTAAGTCAGTCAGTCAGTCAGGACACTTGTTAGCCTATTTTCAATTTTGAAAAAATAGGCTTATGAGATCACCTTTTGTCCGTGTGTGTGTGCGTGTGTGTGTGTGTGAGGTGTGTGTGTGTGTCCCCCTAATAAAATCTAAACGGCTGGAGCGAATTCAATGAAACTCAGTAAGTTCATAGCACTATTCGGGGCGACCCCGACCGTGCCCTTCAAATTTTGTTACGTCTCACCAATCCTACATGGCGGCTGTGCGAATTATTTTACCACCATTCAATATCTCCGAAACTATTCCCGATATCACCCTGGAATTTATTACGGTGATAAAGGGAACTACTAAAAGTTCACATATGTAACTTTTGAAAAACTGGTAACTACAAAACCAACATGGCGGCAACGCGAATTTGCGACTATTTAAATAGACGTTTCTCACGATTTAACCAACCAAACGCAATAAAACTTGGTACAGTATATGTTTATAAACATTGTAATGCACCGACATCTAACTTCGTTCAATTGTTAACATAACCACAAGATGGCGGATGTGCGAAATATTTCACCGTCATTCTATATCTCTGAAACTATTAGCGGTATCACCCTGAAATATTGTACGGAGATAAAGGGCACTACTGGAAGTTCATCTATAAGACTTTCAAAAAGTGGTTAACTATAAAACAAACATGGCGGCCAAGCGAATTTGAAAATTTTAAATAGACCTTTCTCGCGATTTAATGTTCCAAACGCAATGAAATCTGGTAGAGGAAATGTTTGTACACATTTTAATGCACTGGTATCTAATTTAGTTCAATTGTTTACATAACCTCAAGATGGCGGCTGTGCGAATGTTAAAATTATTTTTTTATTTCGTGCGTCGTAATCATGCGATCGAAGTGAAAGTTTGAATAATAGACCTACGCAATAATTTTCCTTTAATGTTACATGACTCTATAGCCTATACATTTAACAATCCAACATGGCGACTATCCAAAATATTTAGACGGCTCTGAATATCCACGAATCTATTATAGCAATCAAATTGATTTTTTTATGTTCATAGGGGCTATGAACATAAGTTCACCTATAGGACTTTAAATAACCTGGTGATCACAAATCCAACATGGCGGCGACGCGAATTATAAATATTCACATGAACGTTTCTCGCAATTTAACCATCCGAGTGCAGTGAAACTTGGTGCAGTAAATCCTTATACGAATGTTAATCCACCTGCATCTAATTTATTTCAATTGTTTCCATAACCACAAGATGGTAGCTGTGCAAAATTTTAAAATCTCTTTTTTTTTTTTCTTGTGTCCTAATCATGCGATTGAAGTTTGAATGCTACACGTGCACAATCTTTATGTAACAGTACATAACTTTAGGACCTACATATATAAAATCCAACATGACGACCATCCGAAATATTTAGTCGGTTCTCAATATCTACGAATCAATTACAGCAATCAAACTGAAATTTTGTATGTTGATAGTGGCAGTTAACACAGGATATATGAAAATAGGCTGTATAGTTCTTCGCGGAACTACTTGTTTTTATATAAGAGATACTAGCAACCCGACCCGGCTTCGCCCGGGAACAGTTATGAATGCATTACGTTATAAGCGCTTTTTTTTCCAATGTCAATGAACAACGACCAATATCGTTTTACGTCTCGGCATGATGGGTTAAAATCACTGACTGGACTATTAATTATAATATCATGGAGATGCATGTGCAACAAATTCTAGTCAGACGTAATTTAAGAATGGCGAGGTGTATGAAACACAAATCCCCCTTCCGTCCAATCTTAACTTGACTGTGAATTTTGCGGAACGAAAAGAAAAGCCGAGTTGCACTTCCAGGGAAACTCCAAACACAACCACTCTTCTCTAAAAATTTTAACTCAACACGACTCGACAGTTTGCTGCTGGCTGTATCTGGGGCAATAAGCTCGTCCGCTAGCTAAGCTGTAACTGGCGTGATAGACTCGCCCCTAGCTAGCTCGTAAACTGTCACCTCAGTAACTGAATGGAGATTGTTGGAAGAAATGAAAACGTAAAAACACTTATAGTAGGTGATGTATTGTACCCATATGAGCCTTGTGCAAGGGTACAGTATTGAAGACAGAGATATGCTTTTTGCAGAACGTTTCATGCTAAACAATTCTTACACTCATGCTGAACAATTCTTACACTCATTATATATTTTTAACGGTTTGCCCAGCGTAAGCTTAAAAAGTCCTCTCGGCACGCCGGAAGGCGGAGGTAGATTTCACCGGAAAAACTAGAGGATAGGCGAAAATAGGCAGAATATGCAGGTTTTCGTAGAAGGATCAGACCTCATTTATTGTGAGAAATTATTTTACATTTGGCGCTTAATTAACTTAGCTTTTCGTTCTTTTATGCATATTTTTGACATTTTATTGTCTTATGGTGACGGTAAACTTCTCGTCATTTAGGGTCCATTTTCATAATTGTGGTTAGGGGCCGATAATCTAGATGTTAGGCCCCTTAAAACAACAATTATCATCTTCAACATCATCATCATACTTGTGGTCACACTGTCCTTATGCAAGGTTTCGACACTGATGTGTAACTATCTAGCGGTCTGTTACTTCTTCACGCAAAATTTTATCTTCCGCAGAGATGTTGGTTGGTTCCTCAGTTCATGGATTGCGACAACGCGGTCATGTAGCCCCGTGTACTTCTGGTGTGTGTAGAATCTGTCTGATAAACGGTGTTAATTGTGATGGCTGTATTAATCTGTAATTATGGTAAGAACTGCGGACGGTCAATTTCAAGTAGTAGTTCCTAATTTTGCTACCAAATACTACCGTCAACGACACCTAGTTGTGAACATGGCTACTAGATGCCACCGCAGGCAGCTACTCGCAACGAACGTTGCAACTTCCCATCCAAAGGAAGGCACACTGAGGGATTTTTTGCGTTCTTAGAAATTACGACGACTTCGGCCGGCTTTGAACCCACGACCTTGGGCATAGTTCAGCATGCTACTAGTTACTTCACCGAAGCCGCTTCCCACAGATTCAGGTGGAAAAATGAATGTGATCTCGTGCAATGGTGTTGTCATGGCAACGTCTGATGGCTCATCCCTCATCAATTCAGTAGTGTTGTCATGGCAACGTCTGATGGCACTTGGCATTTTCTTCTAATTCCGAAATCATTTTGCTCATCCGTAGGCGTAATGGTGGGTCATATCAAAAATTCTTTCAGACAAAAGTTTTAAGTAATTATTAGGGGAATATCGTCCACTTCGTACCGTTTTGATATTGTGACTATTAAGAGATATATGATTAATGTTTCCCAACAAACCCACTTTTTCTCACCCCTTTGGTGAAAGGTTGGTGCTGTCAAAAAACGTTTCAAGCATAAATTTTTGGGCCTTATCCGACCCATAGTATGAAATTTGAATGGATTCGATATTTCAAATATTAAGAGAGTTATAGCGATATTTCAGTTTTTCGAAAAAAGAAGCCCTCCATTATCACCCCCTTCGACCGATTGTGCCCATTAACGAACTCGACCGAGATTTTATAGGGATACGTATTATGTAAAAAATTCAAAGTGATTGGTGCAAAATTGCGGTAGTTATCGTGTCCACAAGAAAGAGATATATGTATATATATACATAAATTATATATAAACTTTTGAACTGACGGTGGTTTTGGGGTCTGGTGGATGTGAAACGCGAAGATATGTCGAAATTTTTCGAAAGTCGAACCATGGTACCCATTGCAATAGTTAGCTTTCTAATGAAATCTACCTAAAAGTAGACTTACGAGATCTACGTGAGTGGAACGTCTGTCCGTCTGCCTATACAATATGAATTCCCAAACGTGTTGAATTACCTTCGACGCAATCGTATTGATAGTACGGCCACCTCAATCGGATAATTTATACCATCACCGTATTTACAAAGACAAAATGGCAGCCTCCCGATATTTCAATGTCTAAATCAAATACTGACTAAGCTAATCATCCAAACACTGCTAAATTTTTCAAAAGCTATCTTACGGGAAGAGCTAGAGGTCAAAAGGTCATCAGCTGTATAATTTAAAGATGGCGTTCCAGCGAAACATTTAAACATCAGTAACTCATGCTCCAGAGACGTAATGCTCTTATAAATTGGTATACACGGAGTTTTATATAAGAGGCCTATACTGACAAGTAATAATTTTATAAAATTTAATACTATGCACAAACGCCATCTTGAACATTCCGAATATAAAATAACAAATACTAAAATCAATAATGCACAGCCTGTGTGCACAATTGACACGAAGCTCGGTAAAAGGGGAGTGACAAAGAGACCTCGCAGGTATTAAGTATAAGACTATGAAATTGAATATAGGGCGCAGCCGCCATCTTGATAATATAAGTCATTTAAATCTATAGCCCACAATATATTTGAATTACCTTGGAAACATTTTGAAAGAAGGTAGACAACTACGAGAGACAAGGCACATGGTCAGAGCTTTAATAAATTCATGATTGTTGTAAGTAAGCAAATCAAACATCAAAATCAATAACTTGTCATGCGGTTGCGCAATTACCAAGATACTTCATCGACAGGAAGCATTCTAAAATACCTCACTATCTACTGTAGGCGTAAGTAATCACAATTAGGCTAGTGCGGTGCACATCCGCCATCTTGAAAATATAAATTATCAAAATCGATTACTCACCATGTATTATATCAGCAATGGCGAAACTTGACTGCAAATTAGACCTATATAAGGTAGAAGATCAGCGACTCCCTACATTCAAGATGGTGGCTGGGCGTACTATAAAAATGTTGAGAGCAAAAACACAGGTAACGTAACATTATAAGTTATAATTTATAACTTTTGTTTATTTGATTTGAAATTATTATTTCTTTCTGCCATGTATATTTGTTTGTTATTATTATTATTATTAATAATAATATTCTTTCTTCGTCATGCCCGACTAAGGAGCGCGATTTAACTTATTTTGCTGATGGCATTGCATTTCTCTTCTCCCAAAATCTCTTCAGCTTCTCGCTGTGGCTTCTCTTGCGATCTTCTGACCAGGTTTTGTTGGTGATAGTGCTTGGATGGTCTGGAAAGCGGTGATTATCGACTAATTCTCTGAACTTAGCTATGTCTAGTAGGCCTACAATGTCACCTGTGATGCCTATTTCCTGAAGGTCTTTTCCAACTTCACGCAGCCAAGTGTTTCTAACTTTCCTTTTGGTCAGTCTCTGATTGCCCATCCTGAAGATATGCCCGCAAAATTTCAATCGTCTTTTCCTAAATGTGTCAGAGATTTTCTCCGAGTGCTGATATAAGTCTTGGGATTTTCTTTTCATCCAGATTCCCCCTGTACAGACTGGTCTAAAAACTGTTCTTAAGATTTTCCTTTCTTGCTTTTCCACATCTTTAATTAATGATTTGCCCCCAATAATCAGCGTTTCAGAAGCATATAGTGCTTCAGTCTTGATTACAGTGTTGTAATTATTATTATTATTATTATTATTATTATTGATGTGTAACATCTTTCCACTCGGTTGCTGGATATTTTAATGGGAGAGATTTTGAAAAATGGGACGGAAGTGGATCGGACGATTCAGATGGCAGTGGAGGATCGGACGGAAGTGTGTAAGATATTTTTGCTACCAGATTATCATTTTAAACGATATTTATCATATCAGTATGACTCATTTTAACTGAATCCATATGAAATTACGTGTTGGTCTGTGAATCAAGAGGTCCGGGAACTGGACAAGCCTTTCATGATCTACTGCTGTGCACAATGCATTTACTCGCAAGTTGGCCTATTTATAAGGAAATTAAGGTTATGAGCGGTGTCGCGTCTATTAATCTAGTTGATCCATATCGTATTCTTTATTTAGGATATTGCTGGTGGAAGCTGCAAATCATCTAATAAAATGAGTTCCGTATTATAAACTACAATATCTGTAAAACACTTCCTTTTACAATAGATTAATATTTGTGCCAATAATATTATAAAATACCGATGTATCAACAATTTCACGTGAGAATTCTTCTATGTCAGATGTTACACATCATTGTGCGACTACTGTAAGGCTCGTATTTTTTTTATTATTGTTATACATTCATTTCATCACATAAGTGGGACATACCAACATATCGTCGGCTTGTTTGCAAGACGATATGGCTAATTCTCTTAAGGTGGCAAATTGAGAAACGAGTCTCCAAGATGACGGCCTTCTGCATGGTGATATGTAGACCAGGATGTATTCCCAATATTTGTAGATTGCGAGCCAATGATTTAGGGATGATGCCGATAGAAGAGCTGACTATGGACAGAACCACTACACTTTCCTGTCTCCACATTTGCCGTATTTCCTCAGCCAAGGGCAGATATTTGGTGATCATATCACAGCAGGTTTGTTGCAGATTATGGGGATTGGGCACAGCAATATCAATTAGGAATGTTCTCTTCTGCACCTTGTCCACAAGAACGATATCTGGCCGGTTTGCTGGTATGGTTTTATCAGTAAGAACTGATCGGTCCCATAACAACTTGTGACTAGGATTTTCCGAAACGGCGTTAGGAACATACTGATAGTAAGACAAAATATTTTCAGATAATAAGTGCTTTTGAGCGAGCCTCCGTGGCTTAGGCGGCAGCACGCCGGCCTCTCACCGCTGGGTCCGTGGTTCAAATCCCGGTCACTCCATGTGAGATCTGTGCTGGACAAAACGGAGGCAGACAGGTTTTTCTCCGGGTACTCCGGTTTTCCCTGTCAAAATTTCATTCCAGCAACACTCTCCACTATCATTTCATTTCATCTGTCATTCATTTAATCATTGCCCCAGAGGAGTGCGTCAGGCCTCGGCAGCCGGCACAGTTCATACCCTCGCCGCTAGATGGGGGGCTTCATTCATTCCATTCCTGACCCGGTCGGAGACTGGAAGCAGGCTGTGGATTTTCATTTTCAAGTGCTTTTGAGCAAGGTGTAGGTGCATTATTTTGGCCACTTGGTTGTGCCTTTTCATGTAATCAGTACTGGAGATTGCTTGGCAGCCTCCTGTGATATGTTGAATTGTATCCGGTTCTAGTTGGCATCTTCGGCATTTATCATCCTGAATATTTACTTTAACTATATATTTAAGATAGTTTTTTGTAGCCCCAACTTGATCCTGGATTGCAACCAGGAATCCTTCAGTCACAGTGAATAGGTCCGCATGAGTCAACCAGCTGTTCAACGCATCAATGTTGACATGTTTCTGGTTGAGATCATACGGATGACGACCGTGCAGAGCTTTCTGCGTCTACTGCTCAAGCATGATGGCTGAACATTCCTCATCAGTGGCTAACTGTATATCCCTTACGTGAAGAAGATCCAACGGTGTTCACTTGTCATTTGCCTTCACAGCGGCTTGATATATGGGAGAGTTATGTCTGCCCGGAAAGTATCTCTGAAGGTTGCTCACTTGCCTTGCGTGCAATTAGATAATGTCCGTGAGCCCTCGTCCACCTCTTTGACGCGGGATTGTCAATCGCTCAACAGCTGACTTAGGGTGGAGACATCTGTGTTTTTTTAACATTGTTATTATTATTATTATTAGGTCTATTGTTATTATTTGGCCTATAGTTATTTTATTTTTTGTTTTATTAATAATAGGTTGTAGGCTATTTTCATTTAGGCATCCACTTCAAAATGTAATTAATAACTGTTTGTATGGAAATAAATGCTTTTCAGTCAGTCAACCCGATTGTAATGGGTATTTCATAAACATGAATAAAATGTACATGAGATTCATCATCATCATCATCATCATCATCTTAAACAGCTCCAGTCACCCGGTGTTGTTAATGAGTCTTCTCCATTTCTTTCTATCATGAATACTCGTAGTTGGTCTTCATGAGTGCTCTCCCAATCCAGCCCTTTGTCAGCCAAGTCACCCGTAATAAGATTAATAAATAAATTCACGTGGATGACCAATTTCGATGGTCAAGCGGTCATCATCACTTAGGCTACTAAATATATGCTTACAAGTATGTGGGTGATGGTATTTATATAATGAACATTTATGTGAATTTATTTATTAATCTCATGTTATTTGTTTAAAGGGTTAGGAAACACGCATTGTAATCGGGTACAATCGTGTTGACCGACTGAAAAGCATACCTTTCAATTACTAAGGCTACACTGAAAAATGGCTTCCAACACAACAAAGGTTGTACTTTTATTTTTAGCCTACTTTCGATTTTTGCAAAAAAATGAAAGTAGACTTATGAGATCAACACAGGGCGAAAAAAGTGTGTCTGTCTGTGTGTGTGTATGTGTGTGTGTGAGTCTGTGTGTGTGTGTGTGTGTCTGTGTGTGTGTGAGTGTGTGTACTCTGAATGTCTGTCCCCCCCCTATCAATTCGAACACGGTGAATGCGAATTGAACGAAATTTGGTACAAAGGTAGCACTAGCAAAGGACACCTCAGTGTCATGTTTTATATCGCCGCCATCTTTACTAAAACTGAATGGCGGCCACTCAAACGTTCAAAACGTAAAATCAAATAACGACTAACCAAATCATCTGATCTCTACCAAATTTGGTAACAACATACCTTCGTATAGGATGCGTCTTGTGACCAAACTACAAGGTCGTCTGCCATACCATTTCAGGATGGCGGCCGTGCGAATTATGCAAACTTTATAATGCATGTCATGGGACCCACCAGTTCCGATTATCGAGCCGAGAATCGTTTGAACTGTTCTAAAGGAAGAGGCACGTTCGAAATTAAAAGTTTATTTTGTAATACTATAGTGCAGACGTGATTTTAAAAAGCTGAGCCGATTCAGTAATAAGACAAGATGGCAGCGGATATCTTGTGCCTGACTTATATTTCACTAATTTGAGTATTGCATGCAATATAGCGTACTGATACAAAATAAATAAACTTTGTATGAAATGCTTTATATATAAATAATATACTCCAGTGATGAAATCGTTTAGTATAAATCATTATTTGCTAACAAGTTCTATGTAAGTCATTTTATATAGAACGATATTCGTTGATACAATTAGCTCAGTGGTCAGTTGGTCACTAGTCGTGGCCGAGTGAGGTGCGTGTGAGCGCGCTGTGTGACCGCATTGGAAGAGTGTACGTTTCCTAATACCGGTGCTTCCGATAGTTCCACGGGTGAACTGACCTTAGGTGTGTCAATCGGACAATACTTTTTCAAGTAGTGTTCCAGATAGGACAACAAAACCAGAAAACCCAGAAAATCCCGCTGAAAATCATGTCCGGTTACCAGAGGAAAAACACCGTACGCTGCCAATGGGACAGGCAGAGTTCTCGCGCCACACCAGGAGAAATTCACCGCTGGATTAGCAATACTCTCCGGTTGACTGTCGACCAAGTAGAAGCCATCCAGTTAAATGCGCAAGAAACAAGATGTTCAGTAAAGAACATATAGCCTACTTTCTCCTAAATGCATGGGTATTGTTATAACTCTTTGTCCTTTTCAAGGAGTATGATTGAATGTTGGTTGTAGTAGCTTGTTGAAATACAACGTGCTATAGGGATATTAAACATGAATATGAGGTGCCCTTTGCTAGTGCTACCTCTGTACCAAATTTCGTTTAATTCGGTTTCACCGTGTTTGAATTGATAGGGGGAATCGATTTGCACACATACTTGGCCACCATCTGCAAACTACTGGGCTGATGTTCTTGCAGTTTGGTCTGAATATGTTTCCCACATAAAGATATGGTGTTGCAAAATTTGGTAGAGACTAGATTATTAGGTTGGTCGTAATTACATTTTAGCTTTTAACATTTGGGTGGCCGCGATTACGTTTCCGTCAATATAGCGGTGATATAAAACATGACACTGAGGTGCCCTTTGCTAGTATTACTTCTGTACCAAATTTCGTTTCATTCGGTTTCACCGTGTTCGAATTGATAAGGGGAATCGATTTTCACACAAAGATGGCCGCCATCCGCAAAATATTAGGCTGATGACCTATTAGTTTGGTCAAAGGATGCTCCCTCCATAAAGGTATGTTGTTGCTAAATTTGCTAGAGATCGGATGATTAGGCTAATCGTAATTTGATTTAAGCTTTGAACATTTGTGTGGCCGCCATTGCGTTTCTGTCAATATGGCGGCGATATAAATCATGACACTGAGATGCCCTTTGCAAGTGCTATCTCTGTACCAAATTTCGTTCCATTCGATTTCACCGTGTTTGAATTAATAGGGAGAATCTATTTTGACACAAAGATGGCCGCCATCCGCAAACTATTAGGCGAATGACCTATTAGATTGGTCAAAGGATGCTCCCTCCATAAAGGTATGTAGTTGCAAAATTTGGTAGAGATCGGATGATTAGGTTAATCGTAATTTGATTTAAGCTTTGAACATTCGTGTGGCCGCCATTACGTTTCAGTCAAGATGGTGGCGATATAAAATACGACACTGAGGTGCCCTTTGCTAGTGCTACCTCTGTACCAAATTTCGTACCATTCGGTGCCACCGTGTTCGAATTAATAGGGGGAATCAATTTTGACATAAAGATGGCCGCCACCCGCAAACTATTAGGCTAATAACCTATTAGATTGGTCAAAGGATGCTCCCTCCATAAAGGTATGTAGTTGCAAAATTTGGTAGAGATCGGATGATTAGCTTAATCGTAATTTGATTTAAGCTTTGAACATTCGTGTGGCCGCCATTACGTTTCTGTCAAGATGGCGGCGATATAAAACATGACACTGAGGTGCCCTTTGCTAGTGCTACCTCTGTACCAAATTTCGTTCCATTTGGTTTCACCGTGTTTGAATTAATAGGGGGAATTGATTTTCACACAAAGATGGCCGCCATCCGCAAACTATTAGGCTAATGACCTAGTTATTTGGTCAAAGGATGCTTCCTCTATAAAGGTATGTTGTTGCAAAATTTGGTAGAGATCGAATGATTAGGTTAATCGTAATTTGATTTAAGCTTTGAACATTTGTGTGGCCGCCATTACGTTTCCGTCAAGATGGCGGCGATATAAAACATGACACTGAGGTGCCTTTTGTTAGTACTACCTCTGTACCAAATTTCGTTCCATTCGGTTGCACCGTGTTCGAATTAATAGGGGGAATCGATTTTCACACAAAGATGGCCGCCATCCGCAAACTATTACGCTGATGACTTATTAGTTTGTTCAAAGGATGCTCCCCCCATAAAGGTATGTTGTTGCAAAATTTGGTAGAGATCGGATGATTAGGTTAGTCGTAATTTGATTTAAGCTTTGAACATTTGTGTGGCCGCCATTACGTTTCCGTCAAGATGGCGGCGATATAAAACATGACACTGAGGTGTCCTTTGCTAGTGCTACCTTTGTACCAAATTTCGTTCAATTCGCATTCACCGTGTTCGAATTGATAGGGGGGGACAGACATTCAGAGTACACACACTCACACACACACACACACACACACAGACACACACACACACAGACTCACACACACACATACACACACACAGACAGACACACTTTTTTTCGCCCTGTGTTGATCTCATAAGTCTACTTTCATCTTTTGCAAAAATCGAAAGTAGGCTAAAAACCATGTACATCAAGGTAATCAGCATATCTATTTATCAGAAATTGTTAAATACTTTTGCAGATCCTATTAAATTTCAGTATGACTCAGGCGAAATGACTAATGTTAAGCTCTCCACAGCGGATTCCAATTTTACCACAGTGCGTATATTTAATGTACCACTTGAAGTTCCCCCTGAAATTTTCAAATCCGTCCTGTCGAAATATGGCACTGTGAGTGAAGTCAGGAAAGAACAATGGTCTTCTGCTTATCAGTTCCCGGTGTATAATGGAATACGCGCAGTCACTATGGAAATCAAACAAGATATCCCCTCCACTGAGACTTTTGGTGGCCATTCTGGCTACATATCGTATAATGGACAGAAACAGACCTGTTTAATTTGCAATGCTAACACACATCTACGTATCAACTGCCCACAGAAAATGATTCCCCTCGGTATAACTCCTACACAACAACGACGTGTCCAATACTCGGAAGTTGTGACACAGCAAACGTCACATGAAAACATGCTTATTGATCAGTCAGGTGGGACAACACCAGAAGTGGCCTCGGATACACATGACGCAGAACTGGTACCTTACACTGACCAGCTCAGCGAGCCACAGAATGCCCCTGTGCTATCGGCAACCTGTATCGCAGCCTTAGAACCAATTATGCCGTCACTACAGGCTGCCAAAGAAATTTTGTCTTCACTGCCCCCACCTTCTCTGGTACCTACCGACTCACTTAAGCAGGTCGATCGGGGATCCGAGAACATATCTAAGAAGATTAAAACTAATGCCTCGATTGCCGTACCAGCCCAGAAGAATCAAACTGGCTCTACAAACGTTCCCGCAGCTGTGAAAAAGAAACAAAATCTTCATTCTACGTCATCTAGGGACCCACGAACGCTCTCAAACGCTGACAGCCGGCCTATGAATGGCAGTCATAAGGAACTATCTCAACCTAATTTGACATAGTGCACCAGGATAATTCTCACCTGTGTCTTCTTTCGAGTCCACCTTCCAGTATGTCTAGCACAGCTTTTATCCTTCTCTTAATGGCTCAATTTCTCACTGTGGCCACTGTGAATATCAATGTAATAGAATGCCCTCTGAAATTTCAACTGTTGGAGAGATTCCTTCGAGATGCAGGCATTGACATTGCCTTCATTCAAGAAGTTGCTATACCGTGTTTACCCATATCTGCCTTCTACAAACAATACATCAATACCGGTAATACGAATAGAGGGACCGGATTCCTCATAAGACATGATATCCCACTCGAAGGTGTGCTATGTCATCCATCAGGACGCATAATATCTGGACACATAAACAAAACCACCCTGATAAATGTATATGCCCCATCCGGGTCCAATAAACGTGTGGAACGGAAAATGTTCTTTCAACAGGGTATACTGCCTCATCTGCACGACGTTAAGGAAAAACTTATTCTTGCAGGGGATTTCAATTGTATTCAACGCCCAGAGGATTCCACTAGTCCATACAACGGTGTCAACCCGGCTCTCAGGACCCTTCTTACCTCCCTACACCTCATTGATGCTGGGGATAGTTTAAGGGTGCCCCTGCCCCATTACACCTGTATAAGTCACAACTCCTCATCACGAATTGTTCGCATCTACTTTTCACAGGAACTTATCCAGCCTAGACGATATGAAGTGATACCTGCCAGTTTCACTAACCATCATGCTGTCGTATGTACAATCTCTTACCCCCATCCCATATTTCACATAGGAAGAGGTTATTGGAAACTGAATTGCTCGCTGTTACTGGAGGAGGAATGCCAAGATATTTTCAGACAACACTGGACTCGATGGGTCCAACAAAAATGCAAATTTCGCGACTGCGCAGACTGGTGGGATATTTTGGTTACACCAGGGATCCGCCACGTCTTTAAGAACATATCCTACCAACGAGGTCGGGAAAGACGGGATACAGTTGAATTTTACTATCGAGTTCTTCGCCAGCTCCAGCAAAGATCTGATGCTGGGGAGCGTATATATGACCAGATTCGGGAAGTTAAAACCAAGCTCCTGTCTCTACAGCAACGAACGCTCGCTCATATAAACGTGGCTTTAAAAGATCGTACAGTGCTCCCAGACGAAAGTGCAAGTGTATACCATATCGCCAAAGGACAACGTGAGCAGCAACGTAAATATATCCACCGCCTCCGCACCAGTACTGGAAGTATCGTCACCTCCCCTGACGCTATACGTAGTGAAATATCACTATTTTATCAACGGTTCTACGCTCAGGCTCCAATTGATCCACAGCAGGTGACCCTATTGCTTTCATCTTGCAGTACCCATCTATCTCCGGACAACAAAACTCGGCTCAGCGCGGATATTACGGATGAAGAGATTCACTCTGTGGTTAAGCACCTCCCAAACAACCGCTCACCTGGCATTGATGGACTGCCATATGAAATGTATAAACACTTCTGGCCTCTCATTGGCAAAGAATTTTGTCATGTCCTGCGTACCATTCTCCAACGTCGTGCTCTTTGTCAATCACATCACGAGGGTACCGTAGTCCTCATACCAAAAACATCCTCTCCCATGGCAGTTGGTGACTTCCGACCAGTTACTCTGCTCTGTAGTGATTATAAAGTCCTTACCAAAGTACTTGCATGCCGATTGAAGACTGTTCTACATGATATCATTGGTGATGAACAATGTTGCAGTATTCCTGGAAGAACTCTGTTAACAAACTTAGCGATACTACGGGACCTACACCTAAAAGCCAAAATGCTCCCCACTGAGCCAATGAGTTTTCTCACCTTGGATCTTGATAAAGCTTTCGATCGCATCAGTCATGAATACTTGTACATGGTCTTGCAGCACTTTGAATTTCCTGCAATCCTTATTGACTACATTCGTATGATAAATTGTAATGCTACGTCTCGAGTGCTCGTCAACGGTTTTCTTTCCCCTCTGATTCCAATACAACGATCAGTTAGGCAAGGATGTCCCCTCTCCATGCTACTTTTTGTCATTGGCCTTGAACCGTTCATTCGGACTACCCAGGTGAAGCTACAGGGTTACAAACTGTCCACACATGTTTTTGGCATGTGCGCCTACGCTGATGACGTATCCATATTGATCCGCAATAATGAAGACATCTCCCACATCGATAGCGTCCTTCAGCTCTACCATATCGCCTCTGGAGCACAATCGAACCCCCAGAAAACTGCTTTGCTTCCGCTCAATAATAACTCAGTGATTACCCAACAGCCCTGGTTCCGGAGAGTAAATGAGGTGAAAATTCTTGGCATTACCTGGAAGCAATCGCTTCTGGACACGGTGCAAGCAAACTGGACTAAGGTCATTGCCAAAGTTAGGGGAGTGCTGATCCAATTTGGTCAAAGAAACCTCAATATAGTGCAACGGATCATAGTCCTCAACGTGTTTGCGCTCTCTAAAATATGGTATGTCGCACAACTTTTCCCACTTCCCAAAATGTTTGAGAGCCAATCGGCAAAATATACAGATTGGTTTCTATGGCAAGGATTTTTGTTCCGAGTACAACGGGAACAGTTGTATCTCCCATCCCGGCAAGGCGGGCTAGGGCTAACCGCTCATGGCATGAAATGCCGTGCACTCCTCTGCAAGAACGATATCACCATTCTTTCCCAACATGACACTTTTACGAAAGCGCTATACAAAGATATTCGAAACACAGCCCGTGGTTGTGAGAGAGCTTTGCCGATGATATTTAGGGACCATCAACAGCACCTTCTGGAAACTGTTCGCCAAATGCCTTCAGGGACTGTTCCAACGACGAAAAGTCTTTATAACATGTTGCGGCAAGTGGTACACTCCACACCGCGAATCGTGGCCACCACCCTCTACGTCCATTGGCCCACTGTTTGGAAAAATTTTGGGGCTATGACCATTTCTTCTGCTGTACACTCCCGGGTTTTTATCTTCCTCAACGATCTCATCCCAACCGCTCTACGGCGATATACCATTCGTCTTGAAGCTTACCCATGGTGTACTATATGTGGTCAAACTGATACGGCGATACACCGCTTCACATCATGCACGCGAGTTGCCTCCACGTGGCTGTGGTGTAAGGGAAACGTATGTCAACTATTAAATGTGCCCACGGATGACCTTGATGACAGGAAGTTGATTCGCTTGTCGGTGACCGCCTTCCCCCAAATTAAACAGACTGCCATTGTGTGGATAATGGGCCAATATGTACACTTCGTGATGGACAATGATCAACATTTCTCGTTCCTGGATCTCAGGTATCACCTGCAGAAAGAGCGTTGGAAGCTTAGTGAAAGTGGACAATTGTACGATAAATATGGACACTATCTGGATTTTCTTGTGATATAATAGTATGGTATTTATCATATCTGAAAATTCTGTAATTCTGTAAAAAAAAAAAAAAAATGGTAAAGCGTTAGCCTATCGCTCAAATGCCTATGGTTCAAACCCGATCAGAGCTAGGTTTTTTGCTTGAAATGTTATATGTTTATTGTTTTGTAATGACTCAGATGTTTTAAAATTAAGCGTTATATTGTGCATATTATGGTGTAAAATATATATTTAATTAAAACATCATTCTCCAGCAGATTTACTCGAGACATCTAGCTGCCAAAAAGGTAACTGCACGTCGACCTACTTATTAACTTCCAGATTTTATTGAAAAGTTTCTTCTTCTGGCCGCTAGAATGCACTCGCTCTGTTAGGATTATATTGTTAGATATTTCACCACTAGTTGTCACGACTAGTCTACGTGGGGCTCCATTGATTACTATACCATTGGCATTCTATGCGCATCGAATTTGAAGAATGACATTTTTACTTTTTATTTTAAAGGGTTTGTAACAGCCTATTGTGCGTTATTTGAAAATGTTAATTGAAGTAAAGATCAAAACGATTTCACATAGTATCTGAACTCTACCGTTGGTGCTAGTTCAGGATATTAATTAATACTTTTATTTCAGCCAAATAGCAATCGAAGATATCCACATAGTTGGTATACACACGTCTCTGTAGGGTCATGGAAAGATTTGTTAATTCAATTAGGGTTGTGAAAGTCATACGCAGCCAGACGTGTAAAGACATGCCTCAACTCAAAGTTGGATGTTGCCCGCGTCAGGCCGATTATGTAATAATAATATTAATACCGTAATAATAATAATAATAATAATAATAATAATAATAATAATAATAATAATAATGTTATTGGTTTTACGTCCCTTTTAACTACTGTTGCTTTTAGAGACGCCGGGGTGCCAGAATTTTGTCCCGAAGGGGATCTTTAACGTGCCAGTAAATCTACTAACACGGCTCCCTCGCATTTGTGCACCCTCAAATGCCAGCTGACTGCGCCAGGATACGAACCAGAAACATACGGTCCAGCAAGCGAGAACGTTACCGCTGAGCCACGCCGCCAGTCCGGTCGATTATGTCTGCAGATCCATAACATTCTTTAGATACTTCTTATCTTTCTTTCTTCAATGATGGTAGCAGTTTTTATCTAGGTTGTGGCGTTTGGTAGAGGTAAATCGTTTCTAAGGTCTTCAACAAAGAATAGTTCTGTTATACTCTTTGATAATAACAACGAGTTATAACTATACTCATACATTTAGGAGAAAGTAGGCTATATGTTCTTTACTGAACATCTTGTTTTAACTGTGACCTCGCTGTTCCAGTCCTTCAAACAAAAATCATCATCATATTATACATGAATGTATAGTAAATAGAATATACAGTCAACATGAAGTAATAATAATAATATCGTATGGCCGGGTGTAAGCTTTGTTATCTGACGCCCAAAGGGTAGCTTGCATGTCAAATTTTGTTGTTCCTTGAAGCACTATGAAAGTCAAGGAGGTTAGATACCGAAGCTCCTTTACACTATAGCGCTTTCTAGTAGAGAAAGGAGGAACTTTTGTATTGGCAGAAAATCCCGAAATTAATTTTACCACTATGAACACGGCCTACTGAATTCAAATGGGTTCTTTAACATGCCAACATCGTATGACATGCGTGTCGTGATTTTTGCCGCCTTTTAAAAATCACTTACCATGGCCAGGAGCGAACCTGCAAGCTTGGGGTTGGTAGTCCGACACGATAACCACTCACCCACCTTGGCAAGCAACATGAAGTGAGAATTTATCAATTTTCTGCAATAGTTTCTGCATTATAGGGAGGGCCAATAACCTCGCTGTTAGGCCCAGTTAAACAAGTATTAGTATGAGCATCATCATGTTATTTGGCGACAATTTGAAGATTGGTGACCAGAAGTGACGTCACACTGAATAGCTTTTACTGCCAACTTTCAAGTTATATTACTAGTTTCAGTCTTAGTGTCTACATGTGGTCGGAAAAAATGGTGACTTTGAAGCATAGGTAGCAACATTGAATGGATCCTTGATTCAACCCAAAACCAAGACAATTATTACATAGTGATTTAGAAACATGGGTGGCAACAGAGATTCAACCCTATTACAAGACAATTATTGCAGAGTGATTTTGAAACAAGGTTGGCAACAGTGACTCAACCCAAAAGCAAGACAAATTAATGCATAGTGATTTTGAAACATGGGTGGCAACAGTGATTCAACCCAAAAGCAAGACAATTATTAGACTATAAATCACCATGTTTCTAGTGATGGGGGCCAAGTGGTAAAGTTTCGTTCTCAATAACGTATTTAAAGCTGCACTATCATAAACACCTTAAGATATCGTTACAAATGAAGAAGTATTAAGACGATTGGGAGAGGAGAGTTGTTTGTGGCGACTGTTAATGAAGAGAAGAGATAGGTTGGTAGGACACTTACTAAGACACCCAGAAATATCAAGCTTGGTTATGGAAGGAAGGTTCGAAGACATGAACTGTAGAGGTAGACCAAGGTTAGAATATGCTATACAGATTGCCTCAGATGTAGGGCGTGGTAGCTATGTAGAGATAAATGATTAGATCAGGACAGGGAGGCATGGAGGGCTGCATCAAAACAGTCAATAGACTGAAGACTCAAACAACAACAACAACAACAACAACACTATTATAATGGGTCGATTTTAAGATTACGGGTTTCGACCTTCAAGCGGTCATCATCACATCGAGATCACTGTGTATAAGTTTAAATATGTTAAGCAAATTTTATCTAACTACATTCAGTGTAGTGCGTTTAGCTAGAGATTATTATAGGATTCTGAGTTTGAATCTCGTTATTTTTTTTATAAATGTTTGTTAATTACGTATGAGTATTATGCACGTTTAAATGAGCCTTCGTGGCTTAGGCGGCAGCTCGCCGGCCTCTCAGCGCTGGGTCCATGGTTCAAATCCCGGTAACTCCATGTGAGATTTGTGCTGGACAAAACGAAGGCAGACAGGTTTTTCTCCGGTTACTCCGGTTTTCCCTGTCACAAATTTCATTCCAGCAACACTCTCCACTATCATTTCATTTCATCTGTCATTCATTTAATCATTGCCCTAGAGGAGTGCGACAGGTTTCGGCAGCCTGCACAGTTCATATTCTCGCCGCTAGATGGAGGCTTCATTCATTCCATTCCGTGACCCGATCAGTCGACTGGAAGCAGGCTGTGGATTTTTCATTTTCATTATGCATGTTTATCAAAATTAGAACAACACAATATAATAAATAAAATTTAAAAAAAATAGTGCATGCACTATTGAATTCTCTTAGTATATTAAGGTACCTATCTCAGTGGAGCCGTTCGTCGTACGGCTGTTATGGTATCGTCTGTCTGCTACGGTCATCACAGAAATAGAGGTTATCAGCCAAAGTTCAACACAGACCCAAACACACGGGGTTGATAACCAATATGTCCTACGTCCGTATAATGAATTAACAACAACAACAAAGCTCGTGGTTGGTAGCATGCTGAGCTTCCATGCCCAAGATTGCGGGTTCAAACCCGGCCTAAGTCGTCGGATTTTTTTAAGAGCGTTCAAAATCCCTTTGTCAGTATGCCTTCCTTCGGAGTGAATGTAAAGCTGGTGGTTGGTTGGTTCCTTAGTTTGGGGGCTGCGACAACGCGTCATGTAGCCTGTGTACTTGGGTGTGTGTAGAATTTGTTTGATAACCGTGTTAATTGTGATGGCTGTAATGGTGTGTGTTATCTGTGATTCAGGTAAAAGGACAGCTGACGATCAATTTTTCAAGTAGTTCCAACATTTGCTACCAAATCCAACCGTCCACGACACCTAGCTGCGGACTTGGCTACTAGATACCATCGTAGCCAACACCTGGTGGTGAACGTTGGAACTAATATAGCGTTAACAAAATAACCTACACATTTCAGCTTACACAAGTGTAGTTAGTGGAAGGTTATTTTTCATGCCATAAATCTCTGACATGAGACTGAGACATCAGAGGTAAATAACATTTTTTTCTAGCCTGTGCCAATAGACAAATGGAAATGTACTGCATTCATCAAGAAATGTTAAACAGAGCAGAAATAAATTGATAGACATTCTGTCTTAATGGAAACACGAGTATTGTTTTTATCATTTCAAATGATCTTGTCGACTTCGTCGTTATGCTTTGGTTTAACGTTATGCGTTACGGTTACTGCGTGTATGACGTCATCATGTTTTTCAGTGCATATGCACCGAGTCTGAGACGGCGAGTGCGTGACGTCATGCAGCAGAGGAGACCTCCCGCTCCCCGTTCCCCGCGCGGGAAGCCCACGCGCTTGCTGCGTGATACTGAATGACTTGCAACTTGTTGATCATGAAGCGTTCACGTGATTCTTGCTATCTCTGTACTTGCGCGTTCGTTCGTTAAGCTTGCTTGCTTACAGTTTACAATTTGTGCAGGGTAGTAAAGTGCGTTAATAATGGAGTCTGTGGATCGTTCGTTAAACTTGCTTACTTACAGTTTACGTAAAGTGCGTTTAATAATGGAGTCTGTTGACAGTAATAGTGCTATTGTATCTACTAAAGCTAAATCTCGTGCTGTAATGGAGTCTGTTGAAAGAGTCCTGGCCCTCCTGAGCCTTTCTAACATAGCATTTGTAGCATGCGTCATTTGAAATTATATCAAGTCTAGGCTCTCAGACTGTGTCTTTTGTGTTTCTGGCACTCGACTAGGCGACAGCGTTGATGGCCCCTGGCCGCTCAGAGAGAAAGCGATGATACGAAACACAGCGTTGCCTCATACGGGTAGAAGTTGCCGCCGCAACATCAAATATCACGTGGGCTCGGGCAACGTTTTCGTAGTAGGGGGATTTTCAAGCAGTTAGGATGAAGAAATGTTGTTGTTGTTTGAGTCTTCAGTCTTTTGACTGGTTTGATGCAGCTCTCCCTTCCTCCCTGTCCTGAGCTAAACGTTTCATCTCTACATAGCTACCACACCCTACATCCGAGGCAATCTGTTTAACATATTCTAACCTTGGTCTACCCCTACAGTTCTTGTCCTCGACCCTTCCTTCTATAACTAAGCTTGCTATTCCTGGGTGTCTTAGTATGTGTCCTACCAACCTATCTCTTCTCTTCATTAGCAGTCGCCAGAAACATCTCTCCTCTCTCACTCGTCTTAATACCTCTTCGTTTGTAACCCTATCTACCCATCTGATCTTCATCATTCTCCTGTAACACCACATTTCAAATACTTGAATTCTCCTCTTTTCTGCTGCACCAATAGTCCAAGTTTCACTTCCATAGAGCGCCACACTCCAGACGAAGGCTTTCAAAAATGACTTCCTAATACCTAAATCTATATTCGATGTCAGCAGATTCCTTTTTTGTAGAAATGCTTTCTTTGCCTGAGCCAACCTACTTTTTATATCCTCTTTGCTTCGTCCATCACTGGTTATTCTGCTTCCTAAGTAACAGAAGTCTCCTACTTCTTTCAGCTTTTCACCTGCCAATTTGATCTCCATAGAGGTTTCTAATTTATTTCGGCTGCATTCCAGTATTTTTGTTTTACATTTATTAATTTTCATCATGAATTCTTTCCGTAAGACGGAGTCCATACCATTCAAAAACTCATTCAAATCCTCAGGCTTGTCGGCCAAGATGACGATGTCATCAGCAAATCTCAGAGTTGAAATTATTTCTCCTTGAATCTTCACTCCCACTTTACATTTTTCTCTAATTTCCTTCATTGCTTGTTCAATGTAAAGATTGAAAAGTATGGGTGATAAGTTGCAGCCTTGCCTTACACCTTTCTGAATACCAGCTTCTCTCTCATGTCCTTCAACTCGAATGACTGCTGTCTGGTTTCTGTATAGATTGTATATCACCCTCCTATCCCTGTACTTTATTCCAATCGATTTCAAAATGTCAAACAATTTAGTCCATTCAACGTTATCAAAAGCCTTTTCTAAGTCTACAAAAGCCATGAACGTTCTCTTATCTTTCCTTATTCTACCTTCCAAAATCAGCCTAAGACTTAGTACAGCTTCCCTTGTTCCTACATTTCTCCTGAAACCAAATTGGTCTTCGCCCAACTCCGTTTCTATCTGGCTTTCAATCCTCTTGTAAATTATTCTAGACAGGATCTTTGAAGCATGAGTAATCAAGCTGAGTGTACGGTAATCTTCACATCTGTCAGCTCCCACTTTCTTTGGTATAGGGATGATTACATTCTTCTTGAAATCAGGGGGTACCTCACTTGTCTCATAAATCCTACACACCAAGTGGAATAACCTGATCAGACCTTCATCTCCTATGCAGCGTAGCAACTCAATCGGTATATCATATATGCCTGGTGCTTTGTTCCTGCTTTAGTCTTCCAAAGCTCTATCAAATTCTGATCTCAATATTAAATCTCCTTTCGCATCCTCATCAATTTCCTCCTCCCTTTCCATTACATGATTCTCAATCCCCTTTCCCTTATACAAACTCTCAATGTAAGCTTTCCATCTCTCAACCTTTTCTTCCCTATCTGTTAGAGGCTTTCCATTTTTGTCCTTAATATTACAGCACTTAGTCTTCTTTTCCCCAAAAGTATTCTTAATCCTTCGATAAGAAATACAAATTCTAAATATTTAGAAACAAAAATTATCCTACAGTTCTACGCTAACTGGTTCGCGTTTTATGTCCAGTTAACGAACATGATGTTGGAAGATAGAATAGTCTCCGTATCCCCTGTTCCGGAGTGAGATGCTTATATATATACCCTGTGGAGTAGCCGTGGTGTTAAATCGCCCCACGGCTGCGATGGGGCACTGAAGCGAGTCCGCAGATCGGTGGTTCGAATCCCGTGGCTATCTTGATTGTGGTTTCCCCGAGTTTCCCCACACTCCTTCCAGGCATATGCTGGAATAGTATCTTAGTTCAAGGCCAGGGGCACCCAGTCCTCAATACAGCTACAGTCGACGCCGTAGCTATAGATTTTGCGAAGGCATTTGATGTTGTGCCGCATGAAATGCTACTCCATAAATTAGCTTCGACGAAGATTGATAGAAGAGTAATTTTATGGATCCAAGAATTTTTGGCGGGTCGTTCCCAGAAAGTGAAAGTTGGAGGCCGATTCTCGGATGAAATTACCGTAACCTCGGGTATCCCTCAGGGCAGCGTAATCGGAATTTTGTTATTTTTTGGCGTTTAAAAATGACTTACCAAATGGGATTCGCAGTGACTGTCGATTGTTTGCGGATGATTGTGTAATATATCGAAAGATACATGACTCACAAGACAATGCAGTGCTTCAAGATGACCTGAACCTGGTCTATAAGTGGGCGATTGAAAATAAAATGAAAATAAACACAAGAAAATGTAGGCTAATAAAAATAGGGAAAGTGCGAAGGCAAGATTTTCAATATAACATTGGCTCGGAAATACTTGTATAAGAAGATTCTTGCAAATATTTGGGCGTTCACGTAAGAAATTATATGAAATGGAGTAGTCATATAGGATGTGTAGTTTCTAAAGCTTACAAATCGCTGCACTTTGTAATGAGGGTATTAAAAGGAAGTAGTACCTCCGCTAAAGAATTAGGATATTTGTCACTTGTAATACCTATTCTGGAATACGCCTCGGCGGTTTGGGATCCATATCAAGTAGGGCTCATAAATGAGTTGGAAATGGTACCAAGAAAGGCCGCTAGATTTGTGCTCAGTGACTTTAATCCCAGGAGCAGTGTGAGCCGTATGTTAAAGAAACTTGGGTGGGAATCACTTGAGGTTAGGAGAATGAAATCTAGACTCTGCGCTATGTAGTATGTACAACACGTATACAAATCAACTAGCATGGGGGAGCTTAGCAAACGTATGGGAAAACCTTCTTACATGGGTTGGAGCGATCATTCTTTCAAAGTTAAGGGCCGACCACAGCGAACAAATTATGGAAAATATTCTTTCGTAAACCGTGCCATTGATAATTGGAACTCTCTACCTGCCGCAGTCTTAGAGCCTTTCCCCAAACAAAGAGGTGTGTTTAAGAAAAGACTGACTATTTGTGTAAATACTCCAGTTTAATTGTTAGTGAATTGTTATGTACAGTTATTTATTTGTTATGTACATCTAATTTGCCACCGGGGGGCACACCCCCAATTGCAAATAAACGAATGAATGAATGAACCCTACTACAACTATCACAGAAACTCAAGTTATATCAGACAAGTACTCAGGGCTGATGACCAAGATGGCTCAAGCACATAATATGAATATTAAGAACAGAAATCATAACAGTTAATTTATTTCGCTGTGGGATACTGTTTCAAGGATACCCCCCTCCCCGCTGTGTAGAGGTTATTGAAGTACAGTAACTTATGATATGGCAAGCATGATAAAGGTGCAATTGTGGAATAACAGCGCGATCGCTAACAGGCGAGGAGTCACACTACAAGAAACTTAACCCCTCTCCTCTACTCTTCATCCCCCAAGGGACAAGTAATACGCACCCCACTTGAAAGGGGGATGCAAATGAAATAGACCATACACATCTCCCTACCCACCACGCGAAAATCTCTCTTCTCAACATGAAGTGGATAAAATATCTACTAATATTAGCTTAGATATACTGCATGGTCTGGTATTTACTTTTCCTCGACTGTAGTTAATTACTAATACATTCAACCATCAGTCTAATGAGCCTCTGTAGGGAATTGAATCTCGAGCGGGATAATCAACGTGTGTGTGTGTGTACTTTTTATTTTATTTTAAAATTAAATACAGGAATATATCTGCTGTCAGAAAATGAATGATAACTTCATCCCATGGATTCGTTTCCTTTTCTTGCAGCCTATTCGTCGCTCCACGTCATATTCCTTCCTTTTTTAAAAGCTTAAAAAAATTGTGAGCATTCCCGTCTCTCTAAAGTGAATTATGTGTCTAACGAGGTTTTAAATGTAAAATTAAATCGACATCATAACGCAATATACATATGCATGTAGTTATATAGAAATACACACACATGAGCTAAATGGCACAGTATTTTAGAGCAGTAAAGTGAAGCTACTTTTTAACAAAATCCCAGCTAATGATTCGTAATGACCACAAGATTACTCGGTGAAATATTTTTCAGTGAGTCTCTTTAAATTATCGCACATGTCTCGCCATATGAGCACTAATGATGCAGTTAGCTGGATGGATATACCACGGTTGGAGGGGTAAACGAGCTACAAACACCCTCCTTTTAGTCGGCTTAATGATATAAATTATACCAGAATCTGGGCTTCGAAGTGAAATGCTTTCTATTCAATGCATAGTATTGCTATAGTATTGTTTAAGCTCACTGAGATAGTAAGACAACCGAAATAACAAAGAATGCCTGTAAACAATGATGAGGAAAAGTGCAAAGAAACACCTCCATTTATTCTCCATTTATTAGGAGTCTAGTCTACCCCTTAATATTCTAGTCAGCGCGTGGTGGCAGAGCGGTCAAGCTGTTTGCCTCTCACCAAGTCGGTCCGGGTTCCATTCCCTGTCAATGCATGTGAGATTTTCGAAGTGAAATGCCATGTCCTATGGTTCCGATTATACGTAAAAATGAGATCCCGTGGCTAATGATCGCGTAATTAACGGTCACGTGAAACTACGAGCTTCATTAACCCCTTGTAGGGCAGAAGTATTATTAATTTATTGTACTTGTATTTATTTAATTATTTCTTCCTAATTTTAATTTGTTTATTTTATTGTGTGTTTTCTTCTTAATTTTTAGTTTATATATTTTTCAAATTTTATTTTTGTGTAATTTGTATCTTTTTCTTCTACGCGATCAGGCCCAGTGGACCGCGCGCTACTACAAGTTTCCTTCTCCATCGTCTCCTATCCATAGCTGCCTATCCAGTAGCTTCCGTGGACATCGGTGGTCTTCCATCCGGGCTACATGTCCAGCCCACTGCAGTCTTCTGGTTTTGATGGTTCCAGCTATGTTGGCATCATGGTACAGGTCTTCTACTTCATGATTGTGTCTAATTGTATGGTCCACATTTTTATAATTTATTCTAATTTTATAAGCATTTTATTGTAAACGCCTATTTAATTTAAATTGTAATATTAAAAGAATATTAATTTATGTTTTACAAGCATATTTATTTTCAATTTTATTTTTTTCATCCTATTTCATTTTTAGGGTTTACTGTAATTGTTTTTGTTAAAAAAATAAATTTCATCAAGCTTCTTAGGTCAAGAAGATTATTTCGTTTTCTGAAATCTTAACACTACCATATGAAAATTCGTTGACATATGGCTGGAAGATTCAACCATCAGCATCTTTGACATAGCAGGTAGTTAACATACAGACCACTAACCTATATAGGGTTAACTTTTAAGTACACCCGCTGGTGTACCACCCGTATTAAAGATGGTAAATTTTTGGTTGTAATGTTTCTGCAGGCTCTTAAGCGCCACCTAACCAATCCCTGAGATGTTCGCAAGTGACTACAAGCAGTGTTTTTTTTTGTCGGATTCGTTTGTGCTTTTTTTTTTTTTTTTTCGTGTAGCCTCCTGAGAGGCCGAGTGCAGGTCTTTCTAGTCGACGCCCGTGGGCGACCTGCGCGTCGGGATGAGAGATGGAATGGATGAAGATGAATGAAACTGGGCAAGGATGTGGAAGGAAGCGGCCGTGGCCTGTCAGAAGGTACTGTCCCAGCATTTGCCTGGTGTTGAAAATGGGAAACCACGGAAAACCATTTCAAGGACAGCCGACGGTGGGGCTTGAACCCACGCGTCTACCGAGTCAGCAGAGAGCTTGGCCCCTTGACCTAACGCTGCGCTTTAGCGCGCGTAGCCACTACTGTCGGTTCGTTTGTGCTGATTCATAGGAATAAACATCGAGCTGTTGCGTGGTATGTGGAGCAAAGTAAGATATTGATTCAGTTATTTAACCCAGTCTTATTTTTTTAAATCATATTTTAGAATTAGAAACAATCTCCGTGTCTCGTACGGTTCTGTGTTTTTAGGGCCTGTATTCAAGCTAAAAATCCGAAGCGACTTACTGAAGAGGAATCAGATCAAAACAGTGGAGTAGACGCAGATACTTCCGAGGAAGTATTTATTGTGGAAAATGATCACGATACAGAATCAAGCATGGTTAGCCTTAACTGTTCTGCTTGTAGAACTGCTCATTTAATGTGATTAATAAGATAAAATGTTTAGGCCAAGTGATTTCGTGACATTATTCTCTTGGTGTACAACATTCACCACGCGTGTACTTATTATATATTAATAGGTGAGTGTTGCCAAAGGTTAATATTCTACGTAATTTCTAGTTCTAAGGGCTGGAATAGGGTACAATCAGCCTAGTGAGGAAATTCTGAGAAGAAAGTAGGTTTGACTCCCACCTCGGCCAACCTGGAAATTATTTCTCGTAGTTTCCCTCTTATGTTCAAGGCAACTGCCAGGATGGTCCCTAACTTAAGGCCACGGCTGCTTCCTTCCCATTCCTCACATAAATTACAAATACAGACACCACAATAAGACAGATTGTCAGAAAATTGTTATACACACGCCCAAAAGTACACGCGGCTAAATGACCAGGATATCAAAACAACAATAGAAACTCTAGGACAGGGGTTCCCAACCTTGGGGGCGACCCCCCCCCCCCTAGGGGGGCATGGGGCTTTATCAAGGGAGGCGTGATTTCCGAATTAAGTTGTTTAAACTCGAATATTAAAATTTTGTGAAATAAAACATTTTTGAATCTCTCCATGTGATTGCCACACCAAGTCAATCGTTCAAAAGCACTGGTAATTGCCAACTGTCGGCCCAAACCTGTGCGGTGCCGCGAGGGTGGAGGTGAAATAAGGAATTTGCTGTGTTGTAAGAAGCAAAATTATGCCAATTTTATCGTCTCGTTGGCATATCTTTGTGATTTCTTTGAAACTTTGAGCAGTTTGAAGATAAAGCTCCAAGGCAAAAACTCCAATATTATGTATTCCTGAAAAAAAAAAAAAAAACGCCGGCTTCTGTTGAACAACATCTCATCCTTTGACCGCCTTAATGAAATTTTGTCGGAAAATGAAAGTGATCGTAATAAACTTAAGGTGCAAATTCAGTCACATTTGGATTCCCAGGCACAAGAATTAAACTTCTACTGTACTTTCCTGATATCTCGTCGGAAGAATGGTCCTGGATGTTGACAAGAAATGCGTTCAAGACGAAGTTACAGATTTGAAGTGTGAATCAAAGCTAAAAGATGATTCTAAAATATTAGGACTGGGTAACTTTTGGGTAAACCGCCTTGCAGTCTATCCTGTAATAGCCAAATTTACATTGCGTGTCACTGTCCCATTTCCAAAGACATATTTCTGCGAGTCAGGATTTTCAACGCTGAGGGTCATAGAAACAAAGCAGCGCTGTCGGCTTGATGTTGCAAGTGATCTCCGCTGTGCGCTGTCAAACGTCAAACCAAACATACCGAATCTTACCAAGAGAAAACAGTGTCAACCCTCTCACTGACATGTGTTGACTAATTTAAGGAATAATTGTTGTAAAAGTGTTATTTGTATTGTGCTGAAATGAAGTTAGTATTTAATAGATTGGCCTATTCCATTATGTAGTGTTATTAGGTTAGGTCTATATCCTCCGCGTCAATCGAAGAGGTTACAGAAGCCATGAGTGGAGGGTGGGGGGGGAGAGAGAAAGGGGCGCGATGAACTCTCGTATCTGAAAAGGGGGGTGTCAGCTGACAAAGGTTGGGAACCACTGCTCTAGGAGATGATTTGCGATGAACTTTATGTGGCGGAGGGCATTTGAGACTGGACACTATTGTCATGAGAGGAGTTATTGATAAATGAAATAAATAAAGATGAAGATGCTACAAATAAGAAAAGTTTAACTACATAATTAAAAACAAGATGTTCAGTAAAGAACATATAGCCTACTTTCTCCTAAATGCGTGGGTATTGTTATAACTCTTTGTCCTTTTCAAGGAGTATAACTGAATGTTGTTTGTAGTAGCTTGTTGAAATACAACGTGCTATACTCATATTAAACATGAATATGAGGTGCCCTTTGATAGTGCTACCTCTGTAAAAAAAACATTCAATTTGGTTTCACCGTGTTTGAATTGATATGGGGAATGGATTTACACACACTTGGCCACCATCTGCAACCTATTGGGCTGATAACCTTGTATTTTAGTCAAAAGACACTCGCCATTGCAAAATTTGGTAGAGATCGGATGATTTGGTTAGTCGTAATTTGATTTAAGCTTCTAACATTTGGGTGGCCGCCATTACGTTTCCGTCAAGATGGCGGCGATATAAAACATGACACCGAGGTGCCCTTTGCTGGTTCTACCACTGTACCAAATTTCGTTCAACTCGGTTTCAAGGTGTTCGATCTGATAGGGGGGGGGGGGACGGACATTCAGAGTACACACACTCACACACACACACACACACACACACACACTCACACAGAGACACACACACAGACAGGCACACAAATTTTGACCCTGTGTAGATCTCATAAGACTACTTTCATTTTTTGTAAAAATCGAAAGTAGGCTAATATGACTTTTCATTTTCCACTCATAAGAAAGAAAATTCCAACAAGAATATTTTCCGCCCACGAGAGGCAAGACGATCAAATCAAATGAAGAATTACTGGGAGGACCGCAAGGCTCGTACAGTTCCTACAAGTCGACGAACTAATGGTAGGTTAATGTGATCCTATGTGGTCTCAAAAGGCGAAGAAGAAGAATGGAACTGGGTAAATTGGAACAAAACAGTCCAAGCATTTGCCTGTAGTTGAAAAAGTCAAGCCACCGAAAACCATTTCAAGGACAGTCCGCTTGCCTACCAAGTCCGGAGATAGCCTGGCCGTATGGCCTTGCGTCTTACCACACGTAGATCCCACGGTCAGTCTTCTGGACGTACAGTACTTAGAGGTTATTCAGTCTCTTCTACAAGAAAAAATACCCATCTTTATACAAGGTGATGTAATGCATTATCTTGAGAATTCCCAAAAACTCGCGAAATGGACAACGTACGAAAAATATCCCTATATTAGCAGTAGTGCCCGGCTTCGCCCGGTGGATTTATTTCTTTTATGAATGATATTGAATACTACTACAGAAGTGGCACATGATACTAACAGAAAAAATATATTTTAAAAATATAACTTTTTAATAATTATAATTTTATTAATGAACCCAATGGCCACGTACTTTTCTTTTCAGGACAGGTCAGGGAAGGGATATTGGAAGGAAATCGGCCGTGGACCTATTAAAAGGAACCGTCCCGGCATTTGCCTGGTGGTAAAAATGGGAAACCACGAAAACCATTTTCAGGACGGCTGAGGTGGGATTCGAACCCACGATCTCCCGATACGAACGAGGTGGTGGTGGTGGTGGTGGTGGTGATTAGTAGTACAGTATAATAGACGTAACATTCGGGTCATTTTCCTGTAATCGTAATAACGATAATAATGAATATTGAAACGGCTATTAACTAACTATAGCACAGACACATATAACTTACAAACGAATTTTAAAAAAAAGATTACAAAGAGGACTGCGTGAATTAAAAGACACTGCCTAGGGCCTATATCTCATTGGCTGTTAGAATTGTAGAGACCAATAGTGTCGTATTTAGTCGCATAGCGCCATTGGAAAATAATAAGAACATTTTGGAAAACTTTGGCTGTCCTGAGCTCCTGAGGTAGCAATAGTGTTATTTATCGCCACATAGCGCTCAACGATAAGGTTCGGAATAAATTAAGGTAAATTTGAAAGCAGGAACGCTTATTGCAGCTGATAACGTCAATGTCCCGCACCAACACCATTGCACTTATATAGAGGCATAATATTTTCATGATGATAACACTTTTAAGGGGCCTAAGAAATCTTTTTGAACTAATTACTCCCCGCGACTGCAATGTGGGTATAAACAGCGCAAGATTTAACTATTTTCGCAATTCTGCACCAGATCACTGGTAGGGGCGACGTGATGCAGCCCGAATTGCCAGTCACAATACACTTATTAAAATACTCTTACAGTTACACTACTACGGACATGAATGGTTCTAGGGCCTTAATACGTGGTTTTCATGATCATTTTGTCTGTTAATCTAAATGTATGGAATGGAGAGCGTTGTCCAAAATATCAAGTTGTCAGTGTTACCAGCAGGGTTTCAAAGAGTATTTAAATTCTGTGCAATTAGGAGGAACGGTGTGGATTTGTGATAAAGGGCCTAAATGCAGGGAATGGAGTGGTCTGTCCGACCTTTATAGTGGACAGTGTCATCCGCAGGGTTCCAAGGGCTAAGTATACAACATGTGGTTCAGATCGGTGAAACGGTGTGAATTTGTGCCAAATGACCTAAATGCAGCATAGAGTGGTTAGTCCGAAATTTCTTGCATACAGTGTTACTGGCAGGGTTCCAAAGGGTAACTATACAAATTTTGGTTCAGATCGGTGAAATGGTGTAGATAAGGTTGTGACAAAGGGCCTAAATGCAGGAAATGGATTGGTCTGTCCGAAATTTCATGTAAACAGTGTTACTAGCAGGGTTCCAAGGGGTATGTATACAAATTTTTGTTCAGATCGGTGAATAGGTGTAGATTTGTGCCAAAGGGCCTAAATGCAGGGAATGGACTGGTCTGTCATAAATTCCATGTAGACATTGTTACTCGCAGGGTTCCAAAGGGTATGTATACAAATTTTGGTTCAGATCGGTGAAACGGTGTAGATTCATGCCAAAGGGCCTAGATGCAGATAATGGAGTGGTCTGTCCGAAATTTAAAGTGGACAGTATAACCCGCAGGGTTACAAAAGGTAAGTATACAAATTTTGGTTCAGATCGGAGAAACGGTGTACATATCACTAACCATAACGCCAGTGCCAAAGGGAGTAAATGCAGGGTACAGAGTGGTCTGTCCGAAATTTAAAGTGGGCAGTGTTACTCGCAGAGTTCCAAAGGGTAAGTATACAAATTTTGGTTCAGATCGGTGTAACGGTGTACGTATCACTAACCATAACGCCAGTGCACGTGGATAAAGCTGTTCGGGAGCGCTTCTTCTCCCGACTTACTGAACAAAAATCAATATTTAAGGTTACCTGAGAGGTGTAGCCTAATACTACAAGGCCTAAACTATTCCTCATGAATCTGGCTATCATATACAAAAAGATTTTTTTGAATCCGACTGGTAGTTCAGGAGATTAAAGCGTTTAAACACACAAACAAACAAACTCTTCAGCTTTATTATATTAGTATAGAAGTGTAGATATATACAAATTAAAGTTTGTCTGTTACTTCTGAATTTCCACGGAAATTTGAGTTATTAACGCGTTTCAGACTGGTTTATGACGGTTGCGCACAAAAACATAATTTTTGTCTGTCTATCTATGTACAACTTTGTACGCGCATCACGCGGATCAACGTATAATTTGGTACAGATGTCCATCACAGGCATGAAAGTAATCATTGATGTAACTCTTCTCCGTACCTCTCATAAAAGGGGGCCTACTCCTTTAAGATACATGCTCAAATGGGCGTAGAAAGACGAGACAAAGTTCATTTTCAGCCTCTCAATGAGAGAAACATTTTAAGGTCCTAAAACGAACAGTTTTTGAGATATTACCAGAAAACTAATTTCACTTAATAAATTAACCAGAGATGTTAACAATAAACAATCAGTGGGTGAGTGGATAGCGTGTCGGTCTACTAACCCCGAGATTGCAGGTTCGCTCCTGGCCGTGGTAAGTGATTTTTGAAAGGTGGCAAAAATACGGCACGCATGTCATACGATGTTGGCATGTTAAAGAACCCATTTGAATCCAGTAGGCCGTGTTCATAATGGCAAAATTAATCTCGGGAGTTTCCGCCAACACAAAGTTCCTCATTTCTCTACTAGAAAGCGCTATAGTGTTCAAGGAGCTTAGATATCTAACCTCCTTGACTTTCACAGTGATTCAAGGAACAACGAAATTTGACAAGCAAGCTACCCTCTGGGTGTCAAATTACAAAGCTTGCACCCGGCATCCGAGGCCATACGATATTATTATTATTATTATAATGCCAAGATTAGGCATTATTGTTCAGTTATTCGTCTAGAAGCTCTATACGCAGCAAAATGCCTTGCAATGAATAAGAAATGTTTAGTTGAAAAGTTAGAGGCCAAAGAACGAAAAATCCTGAGAAAGATCCTAGGACCAGTCAGAGAAAATGGAGAGTACCGGAGCCGACATAACAACGAACTCTACATAGCCTACGTGTGGAAAGGATAACGGACTTGATCCAAAAAAAGGAAAATTAGTTTCTTTGGCCACATGACACGCATGAGCTCGCAGAGACTGACCAACCGCATATTTTCCTACTTTGTAGACAAGAAAACCAAGGGACCATGGTTCTTTGAGATCGAAAATGATCTTATAGAAGTAGAGATTTCGCTTGAGGACATTCAAGAACGTCTTCCTCTCCAGAAAAATCTTAGAGCACACCAGCGATTCCAGGAAAAGCCAAAACTGAGAACAGGCAAGAAGTGGGCGGCTGACAGAAAGGAGGCGCACAGGAGACGGATCAAGGACTACTGGGAAAAGTTTAAAGTTCAAAGACGAAACAGTAGAAGTAACGTGGTCCATAGCAGGCAAAAACGAAGAAGAAGAAGAAGAAGAAGAAGAAGAAGAAGAAGAAGACGAAGAATCTAATGAAAGAATGCAAGCCGGTAACCATGGCAACACAATCTCAGAGGTCCATCTATTTCTGTAAGACGCAATGCCATTCCATTTATTACATTACTGTGAAAGTTTACAAACGGCTATAAGGTTATCACGGAACCATCTTAAGATGTACAATTCATCAATACGTATATAATGCGCTTAAGGGTGTCAAGGGGTACTCTAGAATTTTTTCACGCGATTTACACGTGCGGGTGTGGTACTGAAGGTAATGTATATCCCTTCTTCCTACTAGCTTTAATCCCTTGCGAGGTCTACTATTTTGCTATATCTCCTCCATTTGTTTCTGCCGATGACATCTTCTGGTGTTAGACCAACAGCGTGCATGTCAGCCCTGATGTTGTCAGTCCACCGCTTATAGGTCTTCCACGTGGTCTTGTTCCTCCTGGGTTGATGTGGAGTGCTGTTTTTGCAACTGAGTTGTTCTATCTTCTCATGACGTGACCGTACCAGCGTAGACGAGCCTCCCTCACCATCTCGACAATTGGTGCAACACCAAATCTTCGCCGGACGTCTGTGTTCCTTGCATGGTCAAATCGGGTCAGCCCCATCGACTATCGGAGCATCTTCAATTCCATTGTATGCAAAATTTGCTCATGATGTTTGGTCATAGGGCGACATTCAGTCCCATAGATTGCTGCTGGGCGTACCACAGACTTATTGACCTTTGCCTTTAAATGCAGAGGCATCTTTTTTATCACATAGAACTCCAGTGACTTGTCTCCACTTAAGCCAGGCTGCGTTTACCCTCATCCGAGTATCAGGAGTGGCGTCAAAATTTGAAGTGACAATGGACCCTAAGTACTTAAAATGCATGGTCTTCTGCAGATTTTCTGTGCTGATACTGATGGTACCTCTAATTTGGGGGCAACATTCCAGGTATTCTGTCTTTTGGATATTGAGGTGTAGTCCATTTTCAGCCAGTCTGTCGTTCCACATGCTGGAGTTCAGGGCGGGTTTGTTGGACAAGTACCACATCATCCACATAGAGAAGGGTCCAGGGATGTGAGGACTGTATGTCTGCCGTTGCTGTATCCATGCAGAGGACGAATAACAGTGGTGATAGAGCAGATCCCTGATGAACACCCACAGTGATTTCAAAAGGTGGGGAGACTCCAGCTGGCCTCCGAATTAAACTAGTGCATTGCGATACAGAAGTTGCACCCAGCTTACATATTCCTCAGGGACTCCATGACTACGAAGAGCTCGCCACGTAAGATCATGAGGGATACGGTCAAAAGCTTTCTTTAAATCGAGAAGTGCCAGGTGTACACTTCGCTTCCTCTGTGCTTTTCCATTAAAAGGCGTGGGCATGGACAGCATCGATGGTACTGCATCCCTTAACAAACCCACACTGGTTTGGTGTTACAGTGACAATATTTCTGAGTCTACAATCAAGCACACGTACAAATATTTTAAACGTATGACAGAGGAGTCGAATAGGGTGATAAGTTGAGCAGTAACCCACATCACCTTTTCCCTTCCAGATTGGAACTCTTATGCTAGTTGCCCATGCATGCGGAAGTTGGTTCTCAACAATAATCCCTATCCCTATATTATTAAATTATTAGTATTATTATTGTTACGTGCAAAGCCCGTACCAACGTTTTTTAAAATGCATCACCCCTATATACTTGTGTTCCCTGCCATTTAAAGCGCCCGCCTGATGGCTTGGTTCCGCTAATGAACTAGAGGTGGCAGCATCTATCGACGTCTCTAGCCGGAGTTGTATCTTCGACCGCTAGAGTGTGTGAGTGGTGTCTTCTGATCTCATCCTAATCAAGACATATTTAAAAATGTAGTATTATACGTCATTAAACAAAGAACTATATATACATCATGCCGCCAAAACATTTTAATGGTGTCGTGTGAATATTATCTGATTTTCACATTGTCGTAGTGTGTGTGGCGAATTGGGATTGGTCCAATTTAAATAAACCTGGTGCATGCTGGGTGGCCTTCTTCGCTTTTGTCATCCATCTTGTGAATAATGAGTTGTGACTAATTGCTGGGAGAAGAACTACGCATATTGTGAATCTCGGCAAGGGCTTTGCCCTCGTCCCCGCTAACTTGGGAATATATCCCAGTATTTGATAATACATAAAGAATCATCTGTGATAATCGTGAAAATGTTTTCTTGGGCCTTAATATGGAAAGGCGATGTTTGGTGTGCATCTCTTCGACAGCGACTGGCAGCCATCTGCTATTTTAGTTTATTTTTGGTGATATAAATCCTTTAAGGATATATAAGTAGTGTTAAAAAAATTAGTGTCTCCCCTAAAGGTATGTTTTGGCATTTTATTTAATTTAAATTATTGGAGCTCCATATTTTGCATTGTGTACTGAAAGTTTTTTGTTTTGAAGGTTGACTTTGACCTTGATATGTCACCTTTAAAAATGTAAAACTTTGTTGAACAATATAAGTCCGGGGTACACTTCTGTTTTTCTTCTTATTTTATTGTTTGGCGCCTGGCTAAAGCTTTTTTTTTTCTTTTTATTACATTCTAACACTGACCAGACTAATCTATGGAAAAGTAGGCCTAATTTGATCATTAGTCGATCGGTTTTTATTTTTGATCCGTTGCCTTTTAAAAACATTTTGACCTCGTAATGTCTAGAGTTTGTTTATATCTTGCTGTTTTCTCGCTGGAGGAATTGTTTTTTTTTAATGTAAAATTAGGCGTTTCACATAAATACGTACTGTTGTACCTTCAACTGTTCTTGGTAGCCATGGTAACTTGTTGACAGAAGTGCATTATGTTTTTTGTTTCTGGCGTGTTTTGAAGTGCACGTTCATGGGTCATGGTGGTGTTGGTTAACTTATTTTGTTTTTAAATTATCCTTTGGTTTTCCTTTTTTGGAGTTTTCTTTTTGTACTCCTACGTTATTCTTTCGGTACCTTGTTTATGGTAAAATTTTGCATTATTTATTTTTGATTCCCCAAGGCCCTCATGGTTCAGTTGGGGGTATGTCAGGTGCTTATTTAATTTTTATTTGGTTTGTAGCTTTCTTTCTCTTACCTCAGGTAATTGTTAATTGATATCGACCGTTAATTTTTTTTATTCTACAGTGAGAATTCTAGCTGAGGTTTTATTTTATTTTTTGAAATTTAATGCTGGCTGATGCATGTTCTGTTTTCTGGTGGAGGTGTTCTTTTAAATTTTAACATTAAATATTCTTTTAAATATTGAGCAACTGTTGTGGCATCTTTTCGTTGGTGGCAGTCCCTCGGTTATCAGACCGTGTCTGTAGACGAGCCTGTGCGTTTCCCCTTCTCCACCTTCTTCCACCCCTTTAGGTGTTCTTCTGTTGGGGCATGTCATCTGGCGGGGATTTTGCAGTTAGCGCTGCGGACCTCTCAAATAAGGTAAGTTGGCCCACCATCCATTCCAGAGCCTAGGTGGTGGTCGCAATTATCATTATTATTTTTATATTATATTATATTATGACGTACAAGGACGAGACAAAGCTGATTTTCAGCCTCTCCGTGTCGGAAACAAAACTCGGAGGCTACTACGTTTTTAGGCTCTATAACCATGTTTTTGAGATATTCCCAGAAAACTAATTTCATTTAATAAACTAATAAATAGGTGACGAGTACAGAAGAAGATCAAACCAGGAGCTATATAAATATACTGAGAAAATCACAGATATGGCCAGAATGGGACGTCTGGCTTTTTACGGACATGTCTCAAGGATGAACCCAACAAGACTAACTAACCGGCTACTCAACTACTGCGAGAAGAGAAAGAGCGTGACACCGTGGCTAAGAGAAGTTAACAAGGACATCCAAGAACTGAATATAATGGAAAATGATATTAGAGGCCGATCACATCTCAGAAAGATACTTAAACAGAAGAGTTTCAGGACAGACCACCCTGTAAGAAAACCGGCATCATCTGGATAAAAGAGAGAAAGGAGAAACATAGCCAGAGAATGCCCGATTTTTGGCCAAACATCAAGTCCCACGCCAAGCTGAAAAATTGAACGTCGTGGTCCTTAGCTGACCCATCCGAAGGAAGAACAAGAAGAAACTAATGAAGTAATGCATGTCGGTAACCATGACAACAGTATCTCAAGAGGTGACATCCTACTTCCCATCTATTTCTGTAAGAAGTAATGCCACTCAATTTATTAATTTTTTGCGAAAGTTTGCAAATGGCTATAAGGTTTGCCTATCATGGAACCAACATAGGCTGTAAAATTCATCAATGCGCTTCAGGGGGTCAAGGGCTACCCTAGATATTTTACACGTGACTTACACGTGTGATATGTTGTACAGAAGGTCTAATTATATCTCCACATAGCATCATTATTTTCAAAAATTCCTGAATTGAAATAGTGTATTATGCAGCTTTTGGGAATTTGGGCATCACAAACCTTTATAATTTATTAAAGTGGTCTTCTTGGCGATGGGGACTTTCCACAATGGTGAGGGTCAGTTTTTATGTGATATTCGGTATATTGCAGGAAGTACACGTTAGGTGAATTTAGTTTCAGAACACATTTTAACTAATATTTTTTGTCGACAAACGGGTTCATCGAAAACAGTTTAACAATATTAATAAGAAACAAAAAAATATTAAGGTATGATTAAGTATTCAAATTTTCGTCACAAAATACTGTATGTAGTTTTTGTTCGAATTTTCTTCCAGCCTTGATAGATAGCGCTATAGTCAAAAACGAAATCACAGTTTCTATTATCTCAAGAAATGTATTTTTAATCAAGATATTATAAGATTTATTTGATAATTTAAAGAGACAAATACAGTTTTGATAATAATTAATGACCCTCACCCTGCTTGTGAGTAGATTGGAGATGACATTGAAATTTGAATTTGGAACTCCAATTGCAGCAACATTCATGAAGATGTAATAAACGTGCCGCAAAGAAAAATAAATTACATTTCCAACCTTCTATTGGAAGTTAAAATCGTCATGACTGGACTTGGAGAATGCATTTGGCTGATAGAGGTTCTAATAGGACCGAAACATGTACCACATGAGAATATAGATTCTCGTGAAAGTCAGTAATGGGGGAACGTTTTCATTAACATCTCTATGTATGAAGCTCATTGTTTGTCTGTCTGTTATTTATACAAATCTACACCGTTTCACCGATCTGCACCAAAATGTGTATACTTACCCTTTGTAACCCAACGAGTAACACTGTCAACATGAAATTTCGGACAGGCCACTCCATTCCCTGCATTTAGGCCCTTTGGCACAAATCTACACCGTTTCTCCGATCTGAACCAAAATTTGTATACTTGCCCTTTGGAACCCGACGAGTAACACTGTCTACATGAAAATTCGGACAGACCACTCCATTCCCTGCATTCAGGCCCACAAATCTACACCGTTTCACCGATCTGAACCAAATTTTACATACTTACCCTTTGAAACTCGACGAGTAACAATGTCTGCATGAAATTTCGGAGAGACCACTCCATTCCCTGTATTTAGGCCCTTTGGCACAAAGCTACATCGTTTCACCGATCTGAACCAAACTTAATGTGCATACCCTTTGGAACCTGAAGAGTAACACTGTCTACATGAAAATTCGGACAGACCACTCCATTCCCTGCATTTAGGCCCACAAATCTACACCGTTTCACCGATCTGAACCAAATTTTACATACTTACCCTTTGAAACTCGACGAGTAACAATGTCTGCATGAAATTTCGGAGAGACCACTCCATTCCCTGTATTTAGGCCCTTTGGCACAAAGCTACATCGTTTCACCGATCTGAACCAAACTTAATGTGCATACCCTTTGGAACCTGAAGAGTAACACTGTCTACTTGAAATTTTGTAGAGACTACTCCAATCCCTGCATTTAGGCCCTTTGGCACAAATCTACACCGTTTCACCGATCTGAACCAAATGTTATATACTTAGCCTTTGGAACCCTGCGGGTAACACTGTCCACTTTAAATTTCGGACAGACCACTCCTTTCCCTGCATTTAGACCCTTTAGCATAAATCTACACCGTTTCACCTAATTGCACCAAATTTTTCATACTTACCCTTAGAAACCCTGCTGGTAGCACTGTCCTCTTGATATTTTGGACAACGCTCTCCATTCCCTACATTTAGAATAAGAGACAACATGAACTTGAAAACCACGTTTTAAGACCCTAGAACCATTCATGTCCGTAGTAGGGTAACTGTAAGAATATTTTAGAAAGTCTATTGTTGGCTGGCAATGTGGACTGCATTACGTCGCCCCTTCCAGTGTTCTGGTGCCGAATTGCAAAAATAGTACATCTTGCACTGCTTATAAATCGCAGTCACAGGGAATAAGTAGTGCAAGAATATTTCTTAGGACCCTTAAAACAGTTATCATCATGAAAATAGTATGCCTCTGTAATAGTTCGATGGTGTTGGTGCAGTACATTGAGGTTATCAGCTGCAATAAGCGTTGGTACTTTCAAATTTTCTTTCATTTATTCCGATCCTTATCCTTGAGCGCTATGTGGTGATAAATGACACTATTGTTAACTCAGTGACAGCCGAAGTTTTCCAAAGTGCTCTGATTATTTTTCTACGGCGCTATGCGACAAAAGGAGACGCACTCTTGGTCTCTACTTTTCTAACAGCCAATGAGATATACACCCTAGGCAGGCACTTACTCCTCTTTCTAATCATATTTTCAATTCTATTGTAAATTTCATATGTCAGTACTGTACTTAGTAAATAGCCGTTTCCCTATTCATTATTATCATTATCATTGCGGGAAAATGACCTGAATGTTACGTCCACTATACTGTACTATTTATCACCCCCACTATCACTACCACCACCACCACAAAATATTTTTTTCTTTTATTTTAAATATCATGTGCCAGTTCTGTAGCAGTATTCGTTATCATCCACAAAACAAATAATTCCACCGGGCAAAGACGGGCACTACTGCTTGTTTCCAATATGTTCATAGTCTAATACAAAAAATCCTCTCGGCACGCCGGAAGGCGGAGGTAGATTTCACCGGGCAAACTAGGGGATTGGCTATAATAGGCAAAATATGCAGGTTTTCGTAGGAGGATCAGACCTCATAGATTGCAAGAAAGTATTTTACATTTGGAGGTTAAAAATCAACTTTTTTTTCGTTTTTGTATGCATATTTTTATCATTTTATTGTCTATGGGGATGGTAACCTTCTTGTCATTCGGGGTTCATTTTTATACTTCTGATCACACTGTCCTTATGCAAGGTTTGGAACTGATGTGTAACTATCTGACAGTCTGTTACTTCTTCTCGCAAAATTTTATCTCCCGCAGAGATTTTTGTTGGTTCCTCAGTTTAGGGGCTGCGACAACGTGGTCATGTAACCCCGGGTGTGTAGAACCTGATAAACGGTGTTAATTTTGATGACTGTTTTAGTGTGTAATTCAGGTAAGGTCTGCAGACGGTCAATTTTAAGTAGTAGTTCCTAATTTTGTACCATATCCTGACGTGAACGACACCTAGCTGTGAACTTGGCTACTAGATGCCACCGCAACCAGCAACTTGCAACGAACGTTGGAACTTCTCCTCCAAAGGAAAGAATGCTGAGGGTTTTTTAGCGCTCTTAGAAAATCCGACGACTTTGGCCGGCTTTGAACCAGCGACCTTGGGCATATAAGTTCAGCATGCTACCAGTTAGCCACTTCCCACAGTCAGATGGAAAAATGAATGTGATCTCGTGCAATGGCGTTGTCTTGGCAACCTCTGATAGCTCATCCCTCATCAATTTAGAAGCGTTGTCACGGTGACCTCTGATGGCACTTGGCATGTTCTTTAATTCCGAAATCATTTTTCTCATCCCTTGGCGTAATGGTAGGTCAGATCAAAAATTCTTTCAGACAAAGTTTTAGGTAATTATTAGGGGAATATTTTCCATTATGTACGGGTTTGATATTGTGCCTATTAAGAGAGATATGATTAATGTTTCCCGAAAAAAACACTTTTTTCCACCCCTTTGGTCAATGGTTGGTGCTATCAAAAAACCTATTTGACATAAATTTTTGGCACTTATCCGACAAATATTATGAACTTTGAATTGATTCGATATTTCACGTATTAAGAGAGTTATAGCGACATTTCACTTTTTCGAAAAAAAAAAAAGCCGCCCCCCCCCCCCCATTTTCACCCCCTTTAACCGATTTTGCCCATTAACGAACTCGACCGATTTTTTAAGGGGTTACATATTATGTAAAACATTAAAGTGATTGGTGCAAAATTACGGCAGTTATCGTGTCCACAACAAACTGATATATATGCATATATATACACACACATATATATAAACTTTTGAACTGACGGTGGTTTGGGGGATGTGAAACACGAAGATATGTCGAAATTTTCCGGAAGTCGAAACATGGCACCCATTGCAATAGTTAGCTTTCTGATGAAATCTACCTAAAATAGGCTACAAAATTTAAAATACTACCATCAATGACACCTAGCTGTGAACATGGCTACTAGATGCCACCGGAACCATCAACTCGCAACGAACGTTGGAACTTCCCCTCCGAAGGAAAGCATACTCAGGGTTTTTTGGCGCTCTTAGTAAATCCGACGACTTCAGCCGGGTTTGAACCCGCGACCTTGGACATAGAAGTTCAGCATGCTACCAGTTCCGATACCGAAGTCGCTTCCCACAGACATATGAAAAAATTCCTCTCGGCACGCCGGAAGGCGGAGGTAGATTTCACCGGACAAACTTGGAGATAGGCGAAAGTAGGCAGGATATGCAGGTTTTCGTAGAAGGATCAGACCTCATTTATCGCGTGAAAGTATTTTATAATTGGAGATTAATTAACTTTGGTTTTCTTCATTTTAAACACACATCAAAAAAAGTTTTGCATCACCTCGGTTCCCAGATCTCCGGCATATAGACGTTGACTGTGTATATTGTATCCAAGATACAGTCCCTTTGACCGTTCATAGATGTCACTAAAACTGCTCAAAGATGTAAACAACCATGCATGAGCAGGGCCTATTAGACGGAGGGGGTACGACAGCCGATCAGTTCCAGTCATTCCACCAGGACGAAGGTACGCTGCTCATGTTGTCTGTAGTTCTACCATGCCTAGAAGGTCAATACCGCAGTTCGATCGCGTCCGCATTGTTACTTTGTGTCAAGAAGGGCTCTCAACAAGGGAAGTTTCCAGGCGTCTCAGAGTGAACCAAAGCGATGTTGTTCGGACATGGAGGAGGTACAGAGATACAGGAACTGTCGATGACAGGCCTCGCTCAGGCCGCCCAAGGGCTACTACTGTAGTGGATGACCGCTACTTACGGATTGCCGCTCGGAGGAACCCTGACAGCAATGCCACCATGTTGAAAAATGCGTTTCGTTCAGCCACAGGACGTCGTGTTTCAACTCAAACTGTGCGCAATAGGCTGCATGATGCGCAACTTCACTCCCGACGTCCATGGCGAGGTCCAGCTTTGCAACCCCGACACCATGCAGCGCGGTACAGATGGGCCCAACAACATGCTGAATGGACCCCACGGAATTGGCATCACGTTCTCTTCACCGATGAGTGTCGCATATGCCTTCAACCAGACAATCGTCGGAGACGTGTTTGGAGGCACCCTGGTCAGGCTGAACGTCTTAGACACACTGTCCAGCGAGTGCAGCAAGGTGGTGGTTCCCTGATGTTTTGGGGTGGCATTATGTGGGGCCGACGTACGCCACTGGTGGTCATGGAAGGCTCCGAAACGGCTTTACGATACCTGAATGACATCCTCCGACCCATAGTGCAACCATATCGGCAGAATATTGGAGAGGCATTTGTCTTCATGGACGACAATTCTCGACCTCATCGTGCACATCTTGTGAATGCGTTCCTTCAAGATAACGACATCGCTCGACTACAGTGGCCAGCATGTTCGCCAGACATGAACCCTATCGAACATGCCTGGGATATGTTGAAAAGGGCTGTTTATGGACGTCTTGACCCACCAACCACTCTGAGAGATTTACGCCGAATTGTCGTTGAGGAGTGGGACAATTTGGACCAACAGTGTCTTGATGAACTTGTGGATAGTATGCCACGGCGAATACAGGCATGCATTAATGCAAGAGGACGTGCTACTGGGTATTAGAGGTAGTGGTGTGTACTGCAATCTGGACCACAAATGCTGAAAGTCTAGCTGTATGATGGTACAACATGCAATGTGTGGGTCTCATGAGCAATAAAACGAGCTGAAATGTTGTTTGTGTTGATCTCTATTCCCTTTGTATTTAACGGTTCCGGAACTCTTGGAACCGAGGTGATGCAAAACTTTTTTTGATGTGTGTATTTTAAACATTTTATTGTCTTATGGGGACGGTAAACTTCTTGTCATTTGGAGTCCATTTTTAGCCTATTTTCAATTTTGAAAAAATAGGCTTATGAAATCACCTTTTGTCCGTGTGTGTGTGCGTGTGGGTGTGTGTGTGTGTGAGGTGTGTGTGTGTGTCCCCTAATAAAATCTAAACGGCTGGAGTGATTTCAGTGAAACTCGGTAAGTTCATAGCACTATTCCCGGCGACCTCGACCGTGCCCATCGAATTTTGTTACGTCTCACCAATCCAACATGGCGGCTGTGCGAAATATTTCACTAGCATTCAGTATCTCTGAAACTATCACGGATATCGCCCTGAAATTGTGTACGGTGATAAAGAGTACTACTAGAAGTTCACCTATGAGACTTTCAAAAACCTGGTTACTACATAACCAACATGGCGGCCAAGCGAAGTGGAGACTTTTAAATAGACTTTTCTCGCGATTTAAGTATCCAAACGTAATGAAACTTGGTACAGCAAATGTTTATACACATTGCAATGCAATGGAGTCTAATTTAGTTCAATTGTTTACATAACCTCAAAATGGCGGCTGTGCTAAATATTTCACTGATATTCTATATCCCCGAAACTATTACAGATATCACCCTGCAATTTTGTACGGTGATAAAGGGTACTGATACAAGTTTACCTATGTATAATTCATAAACCTGTAAAGTACAAAACGAACATGGCGACCAAGCGAATTTGAAATATTTTAATAGACTTTTCTCGTGAGTTAACTCTCTGAGCGCAGTGAAATGTGGTACAGTAAATGATTTTGCAGATTGTAATGTACTGCCATCTAATTTAATTGAATTGTTTACATAACCTCAAGATGGCGACTGTGCGAAATTTTAAAATTAAGTTTTTATTTCTTGTGTCGTAATCATGCGATCGAAGTGAAAGTTTGAATAATGAACCTAGGCAATAAGTGTCCTTGAATGGTACATAACTATATGGCCTATACATATAACAATCCTAAATGGCAAACTTCCGTAATATTTAGACGGTGCTCAATATCTATGAATCATTTACAGCAACCAAACTGAAATTTTTATGTTCATAGAGACTATGAACATATGTTCACCTATAGGACTTTCAGTAACCTGGTGAGCACGAATCCAACATGGCGGCGACGCGAAGTATAAATATTTAAATGGACGTTTCTCGCGAATTAACTATCCGAGTGCCGTGAAACGTTGCACGTTAAATGCTTACATAAATGTTGATCCACTGGCATCTAATTTATTTCAATTGTTTGCATAATCACAAGATGGCTGGTGTGCGTACTTTTAAAATCTCGTTTTTACTTCTTGTGTTCTAATCATGCGATTGAAGTTTGAATACCACACGTACACAATAATCTTAATATAATAGTACATAAATAAAAATCCAACCTGGCGACCATCTGAAATATTTAGACGGTTCTCAATATCTACGAATCTGTTACAGCAAATAAACTGAAATTTTGTGTGTTGATAGAGGCAATTAACATGAGCAGGATATATGAAAATAGGCTGTACAGTTCTTCACGGAACTACTTGTTACACTTGTGGTCACACTGTCCTTATGCAAGGTTTCGACACTGATGTGTAACTATGTAACGGTCTGTTACTTCTTCACGCATAATTATATCTCCCGCAGAGATGTTGGTTGGTTCCTCAGTTTAGGGGCTGCGACAACGCGGTCATATAACCCCGTGTACTTTGGGTGAGTGTAGAATCTGTCTGATAAACGGTGTGAATTGTGATGGCTGTATTAGTCTGTAATTCAGGTAAGGAATGCAGACGCTAAATTTCAAGCAGTAGTTCCTAATGTTGCTACCAGATACTAACGTCAACGCCACCTAGCTGTGAACTTGGCTACTAGATGTCATCTCAATCAGCAACTCGCAACGAACGTTGGAACTTCCCCTCCAAAGGAAAGCTTACTGAGGGATTTTTAGCGCTCTTAGAAAATCCGACGACTTTGGCCGGCTTTGAACCCGCGACCTTGGGCATAGAAGTTCAGCATGCTACCAGTTAGGCTACGTCACCGAAGCCGCTTCACACTTAGTCAGATGGAAATCTGAATCTGATCTCGCGCAAGTGCGTTGTCATGGCAACGTCTGATGGCTCATCCCTCATCAATTTAGTAGTGTTGCCATGTCAACCACTGATAGCTCTTGGCATTTTCTTATAATTCCGAAATCATTTTTCTCATCCCTTGGCGCAATGGTGGCTCATATCAAAAATTCTTTCAGACAAACGTTTTAGGTAATTATTAGGGGAATATTGTCCATTTTGTACGGTTTTGATATTTTGCCTATTAACAGAGGTATGATTAATGTTTCCCGAAAAAAACACTTTTTCCCACCCCTTTGGTCAATGGTTGGTGCTATCAAAAAACGTTTCAAACATACATTTCTGAGCTTTATCCGACACATAGTATGAACTTTGAACGGATTCGATATTTCACATATTAAGAGAGTTATAGCAATATTTCATTTTTTTTCGAAAAAAAAAGTCCCCCATGTTCATCCCCTTCGACCGATTTAGCCCAGTAACGAACTCGTCCGAGATTTTATGGGTATACATATTCGGTAAAAAGTTCAAAGTGATTGGTGCAAAATTACGGCAGTTATCGTGTCCACAAGAAACTGATATACATATATACATATATTACATAAATTATATATATAAACTTTTGAACTGACGGTGGTTTTGGGGTCTGGGGGATGTGAAACGCGAAGATATGTCGAAATTTTCCGGAAATCGAAACATGGTACCCATTGCAATAGTTAGCTTTCTAATGAAATCTACCTAAAATACTACCGTCAACGACACCTAGCTGTGAACTTGGCTACTAGATGCCACCTCAATCAGCAACTCGCAACGAACGTTGGAACTTCCCCTCCGAAGGAAAGCAAACTCAGGTTTTTTAGCGCTCTTAGTAAATCCGACGACTTCAGCCGGGTTTGAACCCGCGACCTTGGGCATAGAAGTTCAGCATGCTACCAGTTCCGATATCGAAGTCGCTTCCCACAGACATATGAAAACTGAATGTGATCTCGTGCAATGGCGTTGTCATAGCAACTGCTAATGGCTCATCCCTTATCAATTAAAAGTAAAGTTGTCATGGCAACCTCTCTTGGCACTTGGCATTTTCTTATAATTTAAATCATTTTGTTCACCCCGTGGCGTAATGGTGGGTCATATCAAAAATTCTTTCAGACAAAAGTTTTAGGTAATTATTGGAGGAATATTGTCCATTTTGTGCGGTTTTGATATTGTGCCTATTAACGGAGATATGATTAATGTTTCCCGAAAAACCCACTTTTTCCCACCCCTTTGGTCAATGGTTGGTGCTATCAAAAAACTTATTTGACATAAATTTTTGGCACTTATCCGACACATATTATGAACTTTGAAGGGATTTGATATTTCATGTATTAAGAGAGTTATAGCGATATTTCACTTTTTCGAAAAAAGCCCCCCATTTTCACCCCCTTTGACCGATTTTGCCCATTAACGAACTCGACCGAGATTTTATAGGGATACATATTATGTAAAAAATTCAAAGTGATTGGTGCAAAATTACGGCAGTTATCGTGTCCACAAGAAACTGATATATATATAGAGATAGATAGATAGATAGATAGATAGATAGATAGATACATATATACATAAATTATATATAAACTTTTGAACTGACGGTGGTTTTGGGGTCTGGGGGATGTGAAACGCGAAGATATGTCGAAATTTTCCGGAAGTCGAAACATGGGACCCATTGCAATAGTTAGCTTTCTAATGAAATCTACCTAAAACGTTTCAAACATAAATTTCTGAGCTTTATCCGACACATAGTATGAACTTTGAACGGATTCGATATTTCACATATTAAGAGAGTTTTAGCAATATTTCATTTTTTCGAAAAAAAAAGTCCCCCATTTTCATCCCCTTCGACCGATTTAGCCCAGTAACGAACTCGTCCGAGATTTTATGGGTATACATATTCGGTAAAAAATTCAAAGTGATTGGTGCAAAATTACGGCAGTTATCGTGTCCACAAGAAACTGATATACATATATACATATATTACATAAATTATATATATAAACTTTTGAACTGACGGTGGTTTTGGGGTCTGGGGGATGTGAAACGCGAAGATATGTCGAAATTTTCCGGAAATCGAAACATGGTACCCATTGCAATAGTTAGCTTTCTAATGAAATCTACCTAAAATACTGCCGTCAACGACACCTAGCTGTGAACTTGGCTACTAGATGCCACCTCAAACAGCAACTCGCAACGAACGTTGGAACTTCCCCTCCGAAGGAAAGCAAACTCAGGTTTTTTAGCGCTCTTAGTAAATCCGGCGACTTCAGCCGGGTTTGAACCCGCGACCTTGGGCATAGAAGTTCAGCATGCTACCAGTTCCGATACCGAAGTCGCTTCCCACTGACATATGAAAACTGAATGTGATCTCGTGCAGTGGCGTTGTCATAGCAACTGCTGATGGTCATCCCTTATCAATTAAAAGTAAAGTTGTCATGGCAACCTCTCTTGGCACTTGACATTTTCTTATAATTTAAATCATTTTGTTCACCCCGTGGCGTAATGGTGGGTCATATCAAAAATTCTTTCAGACAAAAGTTTTAGGTAATTATTGGAGGAATATTGTCCATTTTGTGCGGTTTTGATATTGTGCCTATTAACAGAGATATGATTAATGTTTCCCGAAAAACCCACTTTTTCCCACCCCTTTGGTCAATGGTTGGTGCTATCAAAAAACTTATTTGACATAAATTTTTGGCACTTATCCGACACATATTATGAACTTTGAAGGGATTCGATATTTCATGTATTAAGAGAGTTATAGCGATATTTCACTTTTTCGAAAAAAGCCCCCCATTTTTACCCCCTATGACCGATTTTGCCCATTAACGAACTCGACCGAGATTTTATAGGGATACATATTATGTAAAAAATTCAAAGTGATTGGTGCAAAATTACGGCAGTTATCGTGTCCACAAGAAACTGATATATATATATATATATATATATATATAAATATATATATAGATAGATACATATATACATAAATTATATATAAACTTTTGAACTGACGGTGGTTTTGGGGTCTGGGGGATGTGAAACGCGAAGATATGTCGAAATTTTCCGGAAGTCGAAACATGGGACCCATTGCAATAGTTAGCTTTCTAAAGAAATCTACCTAACAGAATGTGATCTCGTGCAGTGGCGTTGTCATAGCAACTGCTGATGGCTCAACCCGTATCAATTAAAAGTAAAGTTGTCATGGCAACCACTCTTGGCACTTGGAATTTTCTTATAATTTAAATCATTTTGCTCACTCCGTGGCGTAATGGTGGGTCATATCGAAAATTCTTTCAGACAAAAGTTTTAGGTAATTATTGGAGGAATATTGTCCATTTTGTACGGTTTTGATATTGTGCCTATTAAGAGAGATATGATTAATGTTTCCCGAAAAACCCACTTTTTTCCACCCCTTTGGTCAATGGTTGGTGCTATCAAAAAACTTATTTGACATAAATTTTTGGCACTTATACGACACATATTATGAACTTTGAATGGATTCGATATTTCACGTATTAAGAGAGTTATAGTGAAATTTCACTTTTTCGAAAAAAGCCCCCCATTTTCACCCCCTTCGACCGATTTTGCCCATTAACGAACTCAACCGAGATTTTATAGGGATACATGTTATGTAAAAAATTCAAAGTGATTGGTGCACAATTACGGCAGTTATCGTGTCCACAAGAAACTGATATATATATATATATATATAGATACATATATACATAAATTATATATAAACTTTTGAACTGACGGTGGTTTTGGGATCTGGGGGATGTGAAACGCGAAGATATGTCGAAATTTTCCGGAAGTCGAAACATGGTACCCATTGCAATAGTTAGCTTTCTAATGAAATCTACCTGAAACAGGGATTCCTACGGCATTTAAAATTTTTAATGTACTCCCGCCTCAAAAACATGGTGAATGAGAGGTGCCAAAAAGGAACTGTATGTAACTCTTGAAAATATTATATAGTTCTGTTTCCAAATAGGATTTTGTGCGGAAGGTAATCATATCTTTTTGCAACTGCAGCATCATCTATCACGAATCAGACATAGCATATGTATTTTTTGGCGTAGAATTTGAATCTGTAATTATTTGAGAAGTGGTGGGTTTAGGATCCCCTCGTCTAACCAGGAAGTAGTTTCCCTTCAAATCTTGTGTAGTAGAGTCAAATGCTGAGATGGTACCAAACTTAAGACCACGAACGCCTGCATATAAGTCCTAGGTCCAGTTACAAATGCATACACTTATACAAACACCTCAAATCTCTACATACCAAAATGGATCAACAACAACAACCATTAACAAATCGGTAACGCTAGAGTAAATTTCTACCTCTATCTGCGCGGAGGCCCGGGATGGATTCCCGGCTCTGTCAAGAAATGTAATACTGGTCTGAGGGCTGACACGGAGTACATTCAGCCTCTCGAGGCATGTTCGATTCCTATCTCAGCCATTCTGGAAATGGTTTTACGTGGTTTTCCCACCTCTCTTCCAGGCTAATGCCGGGATGGTACCCAACTTAAGGCCACGTTTGCGTCTTACCCAAATCCTACCTCAATTTAAAAAAAATACACACACTAATACAGACATCACAGAATACCAGATCAATTCTACACACAACGAAATACACGGGGCTACATTGCCACGGTACCGCAAAGCCACTAAAAGAATCAACAACAACATCAACACAAAATTCTACCTCGGGAGCCAGCTATTGCCTGCATTACTTACAGATTATTAGGTTCTAAAAGGGAGCACGTTTTTACAAAGGAAACAAATAAACTAATCTCTTAGTGTGTATAATACTGGGTGGCATCGTCATCCTCCCCAAGTCTGTCTATTCTACTGTGAAGCTCAATGACACGTCCACAAGAGGTGTCATCTCATCCATACCGCAACTGAAACTTCCACAATAATTGTCCCTCCAACACGACAAACCGTGGACAGCCAATTGTCCGTGAAGCCTTTTCAAATGTCCATCACTCATGTAGTTGTGACAGTTGGCGGATTTTGTGAAAAACTCTCTCCTGAATATGAAGAGAATCCATCCCAAAAGCAAAGTGATACGCACACAAACACAGACATTGTTTGTCGTTCTGTAAGCCAGCCGCCCCAGTGAGGCTTTTCTAAATCCAACCATAGTCCTGTTGTATTTTTTTTCTCTCGTTTTATATTTGTCTCCCGGTTAGCGACATTTTTTTATAATTATTATTCATAAATAAATGTTTATTATATCAAATGCTTAGTGTGAGATGAGCTCCGTCAATATATTAATACACAACGGTTCAGATTTGAATGACAGCCTGTCTATTAAATGCTCGTTAATGGGAAGAGAACAAACATGGAATGCGGAGAATGTGTCTGAGAATGAGGTCAAATTTATATGACACACACACAGGGGAAGGAGTTCTCCGAGCACGTCATGGTGTAGTGACTGTCACCTTTGCAGTCCGGATTCAATACCTGGCTCTGCTAAGAAAACTAATTCTGGTTTGAGTTTCTACACGCAAACTGGTTAGAATAATTGGATTCAATTCTCACCTCAACCATTATAGAAGAGGGTTTACGTGGTTACCTACTTTTACTAGAGGCAAATATCTGAATGGTTCCTATCCCTCAGTATGCCTTCCTTCGGAGGGGAAGTAAAGCCGGTGGGTCATGTCATAGATTTATGGCATGTAAAAGAACCTTCCTCTAACTAAACTTGTGAGTAGGTTAGGTTTGATTAATGCTCTTAAGTTCCATCATTCGTCACCCGGCGCTGGTTGTGATGGCATCTAGTAGTAGCCAAGTTCTAAGCTTGGTATCGTTGATGGTAGCATTTGGTAGCGAAAGTAGGAACTAATTGAAATTATCGTATGCAGCCCTTACCTGAATTAATAACAGATAACACACACTAATACAGTCATCACAATTAACACCGGTTATCAGACAGATTCTACACACCCAAAGTTCACGGGGCTACATGACCGCGTTAACGCAGCCCCTAAACTAAGGAACCAAGCAACCTGAATGGTTCCTAACTTAAGTTGCTCTGGAATGTTAATTTTCAACTTTTCGTTCACCATTCTCTCAGAAACATTTAAGAAGAACTATTTGAACATTTTCAGGGATGTTCTTTGGAGCTCTTTCCTCACTTTAACACAGGCATCTTGAAAATAAATGTAGCCTACTGTATTTTTGAATTTATTATAATTTTATAAAGGATAATTTTAACAGCCTTTCCATAAACATTTCCATGCGGAAAAGACAAACTCAAGTACATTTTGAAGAAAAAAAACGGCTACGTTAGAATATAACACATATATCCTAAGAAGGAATTACTTCTAAAAATATCAGCTATGTCGCAAAGTTCCAAATCAAAGGGAATTATTGTATTAAAAATGCATTTTAGGGAGTAACTGGTGCCAAAAAAATCCGCTATCTGAGAAAACGCTGACAGCTTTGTTTTAAGAACGACGTACGCCCAGAATCCACCACATCTGTTTCTTTTTCTGAAGATTGTGTCTTTTTAATGTCCATCGTCTAATAGAGAGAAACATAAAAAACCTAGAGACATCTAGTGAAAAATAGAGAGGAAAATAAAATCTAGAGTAGGGAATTTGAATTTGAATTTATTCATAGATAACTGCCGCTGAGGCTAAATAGCCCCTTTATGTAGCGTATACAATGTTCTGGTTTGAAATCTGTGCTGGACAAAACGGAGGCAGACAGGTTTTTCTCCGGGTACTCCGGTTTTCCCTGTCAAGATTTCATTCCAGCAACACTCTCCACTATCATTTCATTTCATTTCATCTGTCATTCATTTAATCATTGCCCCAGAGGAGTGCGTCAGGCCTCGGCAGCTGGCACATTTCATATCCTCGCCGCTAGATGGGGGCTTCATTCATTCCATTCCTGACCCAGTCGGAGACTGGAAGCAGGCTGTGGATTTTCATTTTTCAATAAAAAAAAGACTAAACCTAGTTTAACAACTAAGAAAAACAACATATAAAATATACTTATAACTAAACAAGCCAATTAGCAGACATTTCATACAAAATGAATAATACAAATTAGAATATAATAATTAAATAAATAACCTACCTAATGCATTATATCTATTAAAAGAAAACATTATAGTACGTTAACAAAGGGCTACAATTTTTTTGGAACTATAGTATGATATATTATTAAATACAAGTAGCCTACATGAGTGACATGAATACTAGAACTACTATCAATACCACGGAAGTTGTATTATGGATACTATAAATATTATAGAAAGCTGTATGGCACGGATATATTTCAAAAAATCTGTATGGAATATTTTTATTATTATTATTATTTAATATTTATAAAATCGATTGTTCTCTTTTAGGAGAGCGATTGAACTTGAATGCACGATTCCATCTTCGGGCGTTTTCCCCATTTTTAGCCTACTTTCGATTTTTGCAAAAAATGAAAGTAGACTTATGAGATCAACACAGGGCGAAAAAAGTGTGTCTGTCTGTGTGTGTGTGTGTGTGTGTGAGTCTGTGTGTGTGTGTATGTGTGTGTGTGAGTCTGTGTGTGTGTGTGTGTGTGTGTGTGTCTGTGTGTGTATGAGTGTGTGTACTCTGAATGTCTGTCCCCCCCTATCAATTCGAACACGGTGAATGCGAATTGAACGAAATTTGGTACAAAGGTAGCACTAGCAAAGGACACCTCAGTGTTATGTTTTATATCACCGCCATCTTGACGGAAACGTAATGGCGGCCACACGAATGTTCAAAGCTTAAATCAAATTACGACTAACCTAATCATCCGATCTCTACCAGATTTTGCAACAACATACCTTAATGGGGGGAGCATCCCTTGACCAAACCAATAGGTCATCAGCGTAATAGTTTGCGGATGGCGGCCATCTATGTGTGAAAATCGATTCCCCCTATTAATTCTAACACGGTGCAACCGAATAGAACGAAATTTGGTACAGAGGTAGTACTAACAAAAGGCACCTCAGTGTCATGTTTTATATCGCCGCCATCTTGACGGAAACGTAATGGCGGCCACACAAATGTTCAAAGCTTAAATCAAATTACGACTAACCTAATCATCCGATCTCTACCAAATTTTGCAACAACATACCTTTAAGGGGGGAGCATCCTTTGACCAAACTAATAGGTCACCAGCGTAATAGTTTGCGGATGGCGGCCATCTTTGTGAGAAAATCGATTCCCCCTATTAATTCGAACACGGTGCAACCGAATGGAACGAAATTTGGTACAGAGGTAGTACTAACAAAAGGCACCTCAGTGTCATGTTTTATATCGCCGCCATCTTGACAGAAACGTAATGGCGGCCAAACAAATGTTCAAAGCTTAAATCAAATTACGACTAACCTAATCATCCGATCTCTACCAAATTTAGCAACAACATACCTTTGTGGGGGGAGAATCCTTTGACCAAACTAATAGGTCATCAGCGTAATAGTTTGCGGATGGCGGCCATCTTTGTGTGCAAATCGATTCCCACTATTAATTCGAACACGGTGCAACCGAATGGAACGAAATTTGGTACAGAGGTAGTACTAACAAAAGGCGCCTCAGTGTCATGTTTTATATCGCCGCCATCGTGACGGAAACGTAATGGCGGCCACACAAATGTTCAAAGCTTAAATCAAATTACGATTAACCTAATCATCCGATCTCTACCAAATTTTGCAACAACATACCCTTATAGAGGAAGCATCCTTTGACCAAATGAATAGGTCATTAGCCTAATAGTTTGCGGATGGCGGCCATCTTTGTGTAAAAATCAATTCCCCTTATTAATTCAAGCACGGTGAACCCGAATGGAACGAAATTTGGTACAGAGGTAGCACTAGCAAGGGGCATCTCAGTGTCATGTTTTATATCGCCGCCATATTGACAAAAACGTAATGGCGGCCACACAAATGTTCAAAGCTTAAATCAAATTACGACTAACCTAATCATCCGATCTCTACCAAATTTTTCAACAACATACCTTTACGGGGGGAGCATCCTTTGACCCAACTAATAGGTCATCAGCATAATAGTTTGCGGATGGCGGCCATCTTTGTGTGCAAATCGATTCCCCCTATTAATTCGAACACGGTGCAACCGAATGGAACGAAATTCGGTACAGAGGTAGTACTAACAAAAGGCACCTCAGTGTCATGTCTTATATCGCCGCCATCTTGACGGAAACGTAATGGCGGCCACACAAATGTTCAAAGCTTAAATCAAATTACGATTAACCTAATCATCCGATCTCTACCAAATTTTGCAACAACATACCCTTATAGAGGAAGCATCCTTTGACCATATGAATAGGTCATTAGCCTAAGAGTTTGCGGATGGCGGCCATCTTTGTGTGAAAAACAATTCCCCCTATTAATTCAAACACGGTGAAAACGAATGGAACGAAATTTGGTACAGAGGTAGCACTAGCAAAGGGCATCTCAGTGTCATGTTTTATATCACCGCCATATTGACAGAAACGTAATGGCGGCCACACAAATATTCAAAGCTTAAGTTAAATTACGACTAACATAACCATCCGATCTCTAACAAACTTTGCAACAACATACCTTTATGTAGGGTGCATCCTTTGACCAATCTAATAGGTTATTAGCCTAATAGTTTGCGGATGGTGGCCATCTTTATGTCAAAATTGATTCCCCCTATTAATTCGAACTCGGTGGAACCGAATGGAACGAAATTTGGTACAGAGGTAGCACTAACAAAGGGTACCTCAGTGTCATGTTTTAAATCGCCGCCATCTTGACTGAAACGTAATGGCGGCCACACGAATGTTCAAAGCTTAAATCAAATTACGATTAACCTAATCATCCGATCTCTACCAAATTTTGCAACTACATACCTTTATGGAAGGAGCATCCTTTGACCAATCTAATAGGTCATTCGCCTAATAGTTTGCGGATGGCGGCCAACTTTGTGTCAGAATCGATTCCCCCTATTAATTCAAACACGGTGAAACCGAATGGAACGAAATTTGGTACAGAGATAGCACTAGCAATGGGCATCTCAGTGTCATGATTAGTATCACCGCCATATTGACAGAAACGTAATGGCGGCCACACAAATGTTTATAGCTTAAATCAAATTACGACTAACATAACCATCCGATCTCTACCAAACTTTGCAACAACATACCTTTATGGAGGGAGCATCCGTTGACCAATCTAATAGGCCATTAGCTTAATAGTTTGCGGATGGCGGCCATCTTTATGTCAAAATTGATTCCCCCTATTAATTCGAACACGGTGGAACCGAATGAACGAAATTTGGTACAGAGGTAGCACTAGCAAAGGGCACCTCAGTGTCATGTTTTATATCACCGCTATCTTGACGGAAACGTAATCGCGGCCACCCAAATGTTAAAAGCTAAAATGTATTTACGACCAACCTAATAATCTAGTCTCTAACAAATTTTGCAACACCATATCTTTATGTGGGAAACATATTCTGACCAAACTGCAAGAACATCAGCCCAATAGTTTGCAGATGGTGGCCAAGTATGTGTGCAAATCGATTCCCCCTATCAATTCAAACACGGTGAAACCGAATTGAACGAAATTTGGTACAGAGGTAGCACTAGCAAAGGGCACCTCATATTCATGTTTAATATCAATATAGCACGTTGTATTTCAACAAGCTACTACAACCAACATTCAATCATACTCCTTGAAAAGGACAAAGAGTTATAACAATACCCATGCATTTAGGAGAAAGTAGGCTATATGTTCTTTACTGAACATCTTGTTCTAGAGATACATCTAGTGAAAAATAGAGAAGAAAGTAAAATTTAGAGGGAAATCTAGTGAAAAATAGACAGGAAAATAAAATTTAGAGAGAAATCTAGTGAAAAGAGAGAAAAAAATATAGAGAGAAATCCAGTGAAAAGGAGAGGAAAATAAAAATCTAAAGAGATATTCAGTGAAAAGGAGTGGAAGATAAGAATGTAAAATACAAAACAATTCTTACAGTTACCATGTACAAACCTAATTCGAATAGCCCACCGCATTAGCAAAGTAAGAGCTACCCTCTATGTAGGGGACCTTTGCCCTTCTAGGGACATTCAGGCTATTATTATTATTATTATTATTATTTATTGTTTATTTAATCGATTGTTCTCATCCTCTCGGAATGCTCCACCTTCCGCTCAACTGTCCATACCATTTCAGGTTGTCGTGATGTTCTTTGCTCAATCTTAACATTTGTGATTTTATTCCTGCACTCGGAGCGGTCTTCGAGATTTTCTATGTTTACCAGTTGTAGGTCCCTCTAGACCTCTGTGAGCCACTCCGTGTTGCATTTACTCTTTGATTATTATTGTAATTATTATTACTATTATTATTATTAGTATTATTATTATTATTATTATTATTATTATTGACTAAGGTGAATAAATTTATTAAATACCCATTGGTATTCCATTTCGATCAGTAGGAGAAGGTAAAAATGTTCAAGATCTAAAATCTTTTCAGCTTTCTGCTGCCATTATCAATGCCGTTGAAGGTTTTGGGAATATTGTGCCACAAACGACACAAAAGGGTGATGTCATTACGCGATAACCTAAGTGTGTTGTGGATTCGGCTATAAAGTGTAAGAGAAGCAGAGGTAAACCCACGGGGCGATGCACTAATCCAATGTTTAACGATTTTAAGGTGGAGCAGAGGAAACCGCAGTGCTAACTATAAATAGAAGGTCGTAGTGGCGACTTGTCTAGGTGACTACACTTGCGACTGGACAGAACGGTGAACGGCAAAACAATGTCTCAAATTAAATAAATGAATGAAAAATAATGATGATTATAAGAATAATACTGTGTATGTAATTATGTTATTTGCTACGAGTTAAAGATTGTTTGGCTTATCCTATTGTTTTAGGGTCATCGGGGCCAACGTAGATCATTTTGACATCGGTCGGACTTTTAAAGCCGATTTATTATATTTTAATTAGCGTAAGACTTTACAGATACAATACGTAATTTTCCACAGAATAAATAGTATACACAATAGCATATCCTTGCAAACATCTCTTTTGAATTTCCCCTTTTTCAACAACTGACAAAGTATTCCATGTTTTGCATTTAATTTGGTTTTACACATTTTAAAGCTACAAAACAAACATATTTATATTTAAGATCATTAATTCACTCAAGGGCTCTCCAATAAGTATAACTTCCAACTTGAAGTTTTGGCGTCTTGCTGCTTAAAAAAGCCAAATAGAAGCAGCTATTTAAACTGATAAAGTTCTGACAGCGTTGTTACTGGCGGTTCTTTGGTTATATTCCATGTTCAATATTGTATCTTAGCCGGGAGAGAGATATGACCGGTCGCCTGTTCGCTGTTGCTCGCTTAGCACCACCCAGGGGTCCCGTGTAGGGTATTTTCAGGTGAAACCTACTGACCTGAGAAACAATGGACCCCCTGACACCACGTGATATTACAGCTGGAAGTTCCGTCTCCAAACACCGGGGATCGAATTCCACCGATCAGTTGAAAGACAAGTTGACAGAAAATAACAAAATAATCTTATATTGAGAGTCAGCTTTTATACAGCCCCATCAGCGATTTTTCACCCCAATGCGTCAGCTATATGATGATGATTGTTGTTTACGAGGCAGAACATCGAGATCATGTGCCCATGCCAGCTTTATCTTAGCTCAAATGTTGCTAGCCTTGTGTGTTCTATTATTTAAACTAGTTTCCATGATGGTTCCGTTTTGACATACTAAATAGTTTTAACAACAAATTGTATATCCGCCTTAGTCAATACATAAACGAAAATAAATTATAATTACACTTGCTCCTGGTACATGTTTCATGGATTAATAGATTGTATCACCTTCATCAGCCAAGACAAATATCCGAAGAAAAATATAAAATAGCGTAGCACTCAAAAAAACAAATGGCTATTTAACTTAATATGGTGCACCATATAAGTAGGTCACAGAAAAATGTTGAGCAAAACTAAAAAATATATGAAACAGCGATGATATTCAGCCATCAAAACACAGAGAATCAGTGGACAGTTCATTCGTGAATCCGCTCCAAAACACTGGTCGAAGCTTGAATTGGCAAAATTCACAATACTTCACCATATGAACACATCAATGAAGAAGCCTTATGCTTAACAGGTACATAAGTCAAATCAAATGCCTGCATACAAACTAGACGAGCGTGGAAAGAACAACTTCATATAGCCTTGTGTGTGGCAACTTGGACAGTCGCCGAATCCATTCTAACTTGGAAACTGTAATTAGAATCTTCACAACTCGACATTAACGGTAAGAATGCTTGTTAATTTGCAAGCACGGTATCTGAAAATGTCACCTATACAGTAAAGTATTAAACTCTTTACCCATATTTTAGAGAGGGGATAAACTCCCCTAATTGCCGGCAATTCGATTCTGTTCCAAGCACAATATTCATCACAAATTAAAACGTCTGCATGTTGACAGCTTGTTTACAAGAAACTTCCACTCGAAGAATAGGTAATGGAACTTCATTACTGTGGTGACCACACCACACATATCTTCATGCATGTCGTAATGATCCAACTATTTGATTTGAAACGTGAGAATTTTTCCTATGATAGTACTGCAGGCCTTCAGGAAGTTATTAGTGGCAGCGAGGTGTCTAAATATGGAACATGGTAATACAAAGTACTTCTTCTTTTTTCTCATGCACAGGAAGAATGGATTTTAATGAATTCACAGGTGACTTGAGATATACTCCTTTCTATACAGCCTTTACAATCACGCGTCCAGGTTTTTGAAAGTCACATAAGTGGCTTCGGTGGCGTAGCTGGTAGCATTCCGAACATCTATGCCCAAGATGGCGTGTTCAACCCCAGCAGAAGTCATCGGATTTTTAAGAGCGTTAAAAAGCCCTCAGTATGTCTTCCTTCGGAGAGGAAGTAAAGCAGGCCGTCCCATGTCATAGATTTACCGCATGTAAAAAATAATAAAAAAAATCCACTAATTACACTTGTGTGAAGCTAAATTATAGGTTATATTTCACTAACACTCCTAGGTTCCAACGTTCGTTGCCAGGAGCCGACTGCGGTGGCATCTAGTAACCAAGTTCAGAGCTATTTGTCTTTGACTGTGGCGTTTGATAGCAAAAGTAGGAACTACTTGAAAATTAGCTTGCCACGGTGGGTGAGTGGGTAGCGTGTCGGTCTACTAAACGCAAGATTGCAGGTTCGCTCCTGGCCGTGGTAAGTGATTTTTGAAAGGTGGCAAAAATACGACACGCATCGTCTTACGATTTTGGCATGTCAAAGAACCCATTTGAATTCAGTAGGCCGTGTTCATAATGGCAAAATTAATCTCGGGAGTTTCCGCCAACATAAAGTTCCTCATTTCTCTACTAGAAAGCGCTGTGGTGTTCAAGGAGCTTAGATATCTAACCTCCTTGACTTTCATAGTGATTCAAGGAACAACGAAATTTGGCATGCAAGCTACCCTCTGGGAGTCAAATTACAAAGCTTGCACCTGGCACCCGAGGCGATACGATATTATTATTATTACTTGAAAATTGAATGTATGCAGTCCTTACTTGAATTAAAAACAGATAACACACACGAATACAGCCATCACAATTAACACCGGTTATCAGACAGATTCTACACACACTCAAAGTTCACGGGGCTACATGACCGCGTTGTCACAGCGCCTAAACTGAGGAGGATCCAACCAAAGTCACATAGGTGAGCGTCTAGTATTTATCACAATACAACATTTCAGGGTGATATCTTTAACTGTTGCAGATATATAGAATGCCAGTTATATTCCACGCGGCCGCCATGTTGGATTGGTGAAACGTATTTAGTTGGCTAGAAACGCTCTATCAAGTTCCAACGTTCGCCACTAGGTGCCAGTGACAGTGGAATTTGGTAGCCCAAGTTGGAACTACTTGAAATTGAACTTGCCGGGAGCCTATGGGCATTCAATTTAAAGGCCATTGGCTGCAATTCATATCTTCTTCTTCTTCTTTCTCTCCTCAACCTGGCGGTTGGTGGGTAGCATGAATGGCTTCGTCCAAAGGTCTTCTATCCTGAGCCCACTGTTTGATCAGGTGGTACGGACATCTTCCTCCGATGTCATCAAAGAACTCTGCTCTTGGTCGTCCTCTTCCTGCCTTGCCTTCCATTTTCCCTTCAAGCAATGTGATGCACCATGGTGAATGCCGGAGTAGGTGGCCTATCCAATTATTTCTTCTTTTTTTTTTTTGATTGTTTCTGTCAGATTGATGGTTTCTTCTGCTCTTCTTAGAACCTCTTCATTAGTTAGCCTTAGGATCCAAGGTATCCGTAGCATTCGTCGCCAGCACCACATTTCAAATACACATAATCGTTTCTTGTCGGCATTCAATAGTGTCCAGGTTTCACAACCATAGGTCGCAATGCTCCAAATGTAGCTTTTTATGAAATGCTTTCTGACTTGTAGGGATATGACTCCTCTTCTTGTTGAAAGCTTCTTTAGCCTGGGCTATTCGAGAGCGAATATCCTTTTCACATCTGCCATCAGAAGTAATAATGTTTCCTAAGTACTTGAAAAGATTTACTTGAGCCAATCTTTCTCCTTCCAACCATACATTACTGTTCTGACTACCATGTCGACTATATTTCATTATCTTGGTTTTAGTTTTGTTAATGCAATTCATATGTATACTGTATATTCGGTCATTTGGGCCACCTATGGACCACGGTGCTTGTGCTTTAGCCGTTGCCTGCCACTTCTGGTGGATTGTTTGCCGGCTGCTTCTTTGCTGGAATCTTGAGCCTTTCTATTGGACCAGTAATGTTTCATTTTCTCGCTGAACTCTATCTTACGTACCTCGGACCATGTCTTGGACACGTTGTGGTGAACTTCTGTCGTGGTAAAGCTCTGCTCTCGATGTTCTGCCAACCAATGAAGAATTCATTTTAGCACTAAGGTTCCGTAGTTGGCACTCATGAACGCTCACATCAAACCAACCGACTGGCGGAAGCGGGAATAGTCTGTTTTGATTGATTTTCTTCGTGGTGTTGTTGGTTGTTTTGATTTGTTCGTTATTTTGATTATTTATTTGAATTGAATTGAGAGTCAATCATGCTACTGCAAGGGAGGAAAAATTGCCAAGCACCGGGATGTAAGAATTATAATGATAGTAAGAACAATACAGCAATTTTCATCTTCCTGGTGTTGACCATGTGTAAAACTAGTGGGCAATATGGACTACTCTCGAATAAAAATATATGGAGAATAAATGTGTGCATTTCATCTCTAGTTTGTTTTCTTACCCATTCTCCTTTGCATTGCAATAACATTTGTGGTTTAGGGCTACGGGGAGGGGTGTGTGGCAGCCGGCATGCTAGGCAAAAAGTGAGGTTATGGCAATATAGTGTGTGCATTTGGACAGTTTTCTTAAATTCATCGAATATCCCAACAATTCTGTAGAGTAGGAGAGCAATGTTTAAATAGCCTAAAGGTGAATTAAGGGGACTTATGAGTGAGTTTTCACGAAATATGGACCAAAATACGGAAATTTGGATTTTACCGAAAATTGATGCCCACACCTTTTCAGAATCAAGGGGTGTTGGATTTTTTTCCCGTGGCGCCATTTTTAAAGCCCAGGCGGTGATTTAAAGATGGATGCGCATCATTATTAAGACAAGACCTTCAGTGATGATCAGTGAGCAACGTGACCACATACGTCTTCGATAGAGCAGAAAAATGACCACCCCAGGAAAGAAAACTGCAAGAAAAAAGAGAAAACTGCTGAACTTGTCCCCAGAAGACAGGATGAAGAAGTCTGAGGGCTGTACATATGGTGCAGGGAAGTTCTGATGTAAGTAACTAACCTCCAACTTCAATTGCTGTTTTCTCATGAAGTGATTTTTGTTACAAGTAATATCATAAAAAATGCTCCTTGTATTGCAGTTTTGAAGATATTTGGTTCAAAGTTGGTTTGCATATTAAAATATGTATGAACATTACAATTTGCTCTGGATTTTTATGTCAGTGAAAATTAACTGTATTTTTTTGCTTTCAAAAAGAAATATTTTTTATTTTTAGGGCAAAACATGAATATTATCACTTTGACTATCATTTCTGACTCTCATATAAAAGGTACATAAAATTCCTGAGCAATTTCCATTTTTAAATGTATTGTGCTACTGTTTACCAAGTATGGATGAAAATAAGTGAAAACTCCATCGCAAGGAACTTTTTTTATGACCCTATGTTTTGAAAATATTTTTATTATTATTTCAGAAACGGTTAGAGTAATCAATTTGAAATTCAGAATATCCTCTAATTAGAGGCATATCTACATGTGGTTAAAATTTCAAATTGATCTGTCCAGTAGTTTCGGATTTTGGAAAGTCACTCATAAGTCCCCTTAAGCTCTAGAACGACATAACTGTGTCCTTCGTGACAAATCTATTGCCAACATTGATATATATATATATCAAAATGTATTATTTTCCTATCTGGACGTATATTTCAGCGCCTAGCGAAAGGCGCAGTTATGTTTGTGTCATTTTCATCAATAATCAATAATCATCGCAGAACATACTGTTCAATTACGTGTAATAAAGGCTACATTCATATGGCTTTTTACTTTTTATGTTGCCAGACTTGCCGGAGCAGTAGGCTACATAGCCTCAGGCGTTGCTCTCTCTCGGAAATTCTATAACCAAAAGTGACGAATTTCTTATAGTTAGTCATGATCCTTGGTCCATTCTGTACAGGTGGCAAAGCCAGGTGTCTCCTTCTGATGGCATCGGTGAGGTTTTCCTGGTATTTGTAGAATTCACAATTTTGTTTGTACCATAGTCTCCATCTGGTAAGATCCTTGGTCCCACTATTTTCCGCAAGAATTTTCCTTTCCTGTACCTCGAAGGCCCTTAGGGGGGTCTTCTTAGTTAGAAACAGGCACTCAGCTGCATAGAGGATTGATGGTCTGACTACTGCATAATAGTGTCTTAGTTTGATATTCATCGACAGATGTTTCGAGGCGTACAGTTTTCTGCCTAGTTTGATCCTCCTTTGTTCAAGAGCCATTATTTCACTGAGATCTTCTGAGATCCATTCTCCAATATATTTTACTGCTTTCACTCTTTTGATATGGTTAGTATAACTGACGCTCATGGTTTTAGGGGCTTCTTGAATATTGGAATTGAACTCTGTCTTTCCGATGTTGATCAACACACCCGTTTTCGCCGCTATTGAGTACAGTGCTTGGAGTTGTGTGGTGGCCTCTTGCATGTCGTTTGCCAGCAAAGTCAGGTCGTCAGCGAAGGCTAGGCAAGGGATCCTTAGGTTATCTGCTTTGGTACCCATCCTTAATCCGGTGTCGACTGGTAGTTTTCTGGTCCATTCCCTGACAATTTTTTCCAGAACACACAGTTAAATAATAATGGTAGATATACCATCTCCTTCCCTCGCCCCTGTTTCGATTGGGAAACTCTCCGAGAGCTGATTCACCTGGTATTTCTGTTATATGATAGAAGTGAAAGAGAAATTCAGTACACAACAAACACTGAAAAAGTAAAATTATCAAATTAAAAGGCCATGAAAATTCTGCCTGCAGTATTTAGGAAACTTAAGAAGACCAGTAAGATGAACGCGTAGACTAGCAGTGCTCCCAGCTGTTTGGTCCGATATGAGATTTTATCGAGATCACAGTTCAGTAGCCTATACAAGCTGCATCCGGTTTGTTCAATCACAGTAATCGGTAGAAAATTCGAATTTGAACCTTCGAATGAATCAAGTTGCACTGTAAATATACGTACATTTTAGAGATTAAAAAGACAAGTTAAAAAGCCAGGGATATCGTTTAAGCTTCAAGATATTGAAAAATTCAAGTTATATATATTCGCCTTACAGAGTAAAATCTACATGCATAATAATAATAATATTAATAATATCGTATGGCCTCGGGTGCCGGGTGCAAGCTTTGTTATTTGACACCCAAAGGGCATGTCGAATTTCGTTGTTCCTTAAAGCACTATGAAAACCAAGGAGGTTAGATATCTAAGCCCCTTGAACACTATACCGCTTTCTAGTAGAGAAATGAGGAACTTTGCGTTGGGGGTAAATCTCGAGATTAATTTTGCCATTATGAACACGGCCTACTGAATTCAAATGGGTTCTTTGACATGCCAACATTGTATGACATGGTGTCGTATATTTGCCGCCTTTCAAAAATCACTTACCACGGCCAGGAGCGAACCTGCAAGCTTGGGATTAGTAGACCGACACGTTGACCACTCACCCACCGTGGCAAGCTATCTACATGCAAACTATAGGAAACTAGCGGACCCGTGAGAGAAATCTCGCATGTTCATGAACCACACTTTCCCCAATAGGTTTATAGCCTAATGAGAGACGTATTATCCTACAGCAACAGTATCTGCAAATCACACACTTCGTACATTTTTTAAAAGTATTTTTTTTAAGAAATTGATATTTATGAAATTACTGTTTCTGAAATCCATGCAAAATGGGAAAGGAAAGAACTCAGAATGTTAAAAAGACATGAAACAGGCATCACAACGGCGAAAATGTGAAATGGACAGCAATTATGGAGCGTATTTTCCTACAGCAACAGTATCTGCATATCGCACGCTTCGTTCATTTTTTCAAAAGTAATTTTTTAAAGAAATTATAGATATTTATGAAATTAGAGTGCAATTCGTCACTGCTAATGTCTATTCTCTTTCATTTAAATGCTCATTTGTCATGATCGGTCGCTTGTGAGCGCCGCAGGAGGGATCTAGCCTATATACTACTGAAATAATATATACTAGTGCGCCCGTGCGAGCTTTCGCAACGTGAATGTAGGTTTATGGGTTAGTAGGGGAGAATGGGGGAGAAGGCAGTTTTAAATATTGAAGAAATGTATTTATTGTTGTTAAACGGCATGAGAAGATCACAAAGAAACTTTGCGCAAACTGTACTGCTAATGTCACTGTCAGGCACAATGCTGTCACATAATCTTGCAGCACAATAAGTTCTTCAATCCTCCTGTGGTTAATTGCCAAGGCAATCAGATCTTGTGGAGGCACAGTCACAGGCAAATTTTGTTGTCCGTCCTGAGTTGGCACTTGTGTGTGGTAAGAAATTGGTGGACGAACACGAATTCTTGTCGAAGACCTGGTTGGTTGAGGTTGAATGGATTGAATCCTTCTACGCCTCCTGGTTGGTGATGTGACACCTGAAAGTAGCTCGACAGGATGTGGTGAATGGATTGGATTGTTTGGAGCTGTTTGATGGGTTGACGTAGAAGGGATGCTGTTGGCATGTTGAAGTCCCGAAGTTGATGGATGTGCAGTTGTTGTCGGAGAAGATGTAACACTGCGCTTGGTTGTGATGAGGGCAAAGTTTTAGTACCTGTTGTTTCACCATGTTTCTGCAGGTTGCGGTTATCTCTTGCAGTGCGATAGTTTAGTGGCTTTTTCCTTGGCATATTTCACGCAGCGTGTAGGTCACTGCAAGGGAAATGAATGAGTAACCGTATTGTACAGAAATCTGAGATTAGGTAGTAGTCTATTGTAGGTCTTACCTTGTTCACATATGTTCAGGCACATGAGAAGTAATCATGCCAATGCAATGCAAGAAATGCAAAGCATAAATACAGTCTGGAAATGTTCACGTAAGTTCAGGCAAAAGTAAACATGCCAATGCAATGCAAGAAATGCAAGGCATAAATACAGTCTGGAAATACAGAAAGACATAGGTTAGGTATCTTGCCAATGCCGCCGCGCTGCCCTGCGCTCTAGCGGCAGGTTCGCTTAGTAGTACGCCGCGGTACAAATAGTGTTAAGTCTTTGTTAAGCTATACTGGGTTGACAGTGCTGTATGAGCAGTAGAGTAACTAACGGGATTCCTCGTAAAGAGCCTCATTTTCTATACCGGTTGTGGAGAGCGCTACTCGCATCCAGTCGGCCGTGTCTCGTCAAGAGCTACTGTTGCCTGGAAACGACATGACTTGCCATTCCTTCATGAGTTTATTTTATGACTTACTTTATAAGCCTATTCTTGAGTGCAAAATGGTATTTATTTAATCGTGAAGCATTTAAGGAGTAAGTGAGTGTGTTTCGCGCACACATTGGGTTATGCGGACCCTGTATGTACCCCATATGTATAGGTTGGTGTTAATAGGACGTTATTTTCGGTACAAAACTGGAATGGGACCTTAGCAGAATAATACAGGGAGGGACGATGATTTGTTCGGGATAAAATACTTAGTACGAGTTATCGAAAATTCGCGTAATAGAAGTTCAAGATATCAAGTTTCGTCTGTAAATATCGTGCCCGTCACTACTCAAGGGATTGAGCATGCTGCGCATTTAAACAATGAGTATATTGCCAGCACCCTTTACAGAGTTGGCAGATAAATATGATGATAAAACGGACAGGCCTACAGTATGTGTATTACCAACCGAACATTGTAATGCTCAATACTAACCAGAGAGGCCGAGGTGGCGCAGCGGTCAAGCTGTATGCCTCTCACCAAGGCGGACCGTGTTCGATTCCCGGTCAGTGCATGTGAGATTTTCGATGTGAAATGCCATGTCCTGTGGTTCGGATTCCACGTAAAACGGAGGTCCCGTGGCTTATGATCGCGAGATTAACGGTCACGTTAAACTACGTCTAGGTGTTGTTCTCGGGACCACCGACCAAAATCTGGTCCTTTGTCCCAATTCTGCTGGTTGTAATATTGTTTTTTATACTAACCAGAAGCTTTACAAAGTAGTAACGGAGATGGTTCATTGTATGGCCCGAGACATACAAGATGAAAATGCAAATAATGTTTTATTCCTTAAAGTGGATATGATGATATTGTAAGCCCTGATATAATTGACCAAGATTGGGTCTACCGGATACTGAAATCGTTAATAGCGGAAACTCTTCCTTGAAATGTGTAACAACGTTCCTACCGACATCTCGTGATTTGAGCTATAAGCTATACGGAGTTTATTCACAAACGAATAAAACATGGAACATTCCAGCCTATTCAACAATAATATAAGGCACAACGAATAATGAAATTGAGAAATCCCACATGTCCACATTTTGGACAATACCATTTTGATACAGAAAGTGGTTGCTTGCACCTATACCCACATATACAGGGAGAAACCCTGCATGTATTTCGCTTCGCTAGTGTTGCAGAGGCAAAGGTTGTTTGCATGTAATTGAGAAACTACACAAATCCTGGACATGTGGTGTTACTCCATTCCATCGTCTGACACATCGTCAGAATCTGACAGCATATAATGTCCGTTGTGAACAGTGCCGATTTCAAAAAGTGGTGGCGGAACTGTTGGAGGAAATCAGTCCTGTCGACAGAAACAGTTGCGATAGGTGTAGCAAAAGAACGGAAACAGCCATTCAACACCTCTGTTATTCTGCTCACCATGTCGGTACTGTTTAATGTAGACCGCAGAACAGTGTTTCAGAGCATCATATTCCTCTTGTGCACCGTAATAAGATTCCTGCACCACTATCGCAGCTAGCATACCCAGAGGGTTTCATACCCATCGAAGACAAGAAAATGGAAGACATTAGGAAGTTCAGGGGCTATCTAACTGATGATGAGGAGCAGGAGGAGGTCCGAAGCTTTCAAAGAAACATTTTTGTGTGACTGACCTCTACCAAAGGGGATGCATAACAAGTTTACAAATGCAGCGAGGTTTGATCAGTATCAAGAAAATTTGTAACTGAGAAAATTGGTAGTTATTTCTTTTGTGTACCAACCAAACACACAAAGGGTTCGAAATGTAACCTCATTCACTTTTATTATTTGAAATGTGCACATAATTATAAATAGAGTAAGAATTCTATACTCACATTTTCAAAATTCTGGCATGAATTAGAGAAACCCTACATGTCCATGGGTTATTGAAATTTAATTTGTCAATGATGAACAACTACTGTATTTTCATTCCAATAATGACTTATCAGATGTCAATTTAACCAATCTAATCAGGAAATAAGTATCAGCACAATAATGTAATCCTTAGTGAAAATACACAGATGTTTGTCTCCTGAAAGCTTTCTTTCCATGGATATGTGGGGTTTCTCAAATTCATGATTCAACTATAGGGGCATGTTTAGAGCAACATCAGCCAAAAATCTACACATATTGTAGTATAAAATAAATATTGTTGTTTTATTTGAGGGGCATGGACATCGTGGTCATTTAGCCTAGACTTAAAGCATAAAGTCTTCTGTTTTGTCAGTCTGTTTGTCTGGGCTAATTGCGAGAACTACTGGACGAATTTTGATGTGGTTTTCACCATTCTACGTAGGTATGAAGCATATTTCAACCAAGGTTCATATATGTAGAAATATTCATCTATCACCAAAGGAAGCCGAGCAATAACTATCTAAGTGAGGAAGTCCAAAAAAACCTCAACGTCCGTGGGCCTTTTCAGCTCGCGCTGGCTAAATTCGCAGAATATATCCACATTTTAGGCATACCCCGTGCGAATATATTGAAATCGTATTGGAGGACGCAGCTTTTGAGTTAGGGGAGTCCCGGCGAACGGACTACGATGACGCTCTTTAAATTAATAAGTAGGGAAGTTTTAATTATAACCAAAGCCAACTCCGTACAGGCCATGGAGGCCCTGGGAGTAATGGAAGGTAGAGGCTTCCACTCATTGTGACAACAACACTAGATGGGATGGAGTTGTCAACTCCATGCTCATTTCTGGTGTAAGCTGAGTGAACCCCAGGGCTATTTGCGTTTTTGAAAGTGGTAGTTTTGTTTGTTTCTAAAATCTACTACCCGGGTGGGGATCGAATCCACATAGGCTGACGAGTAGGCATGGTTTCGGTAGTAGCATCTGATTCATCGGAGTAAGGGCTGAGTACCATGTCGTCTGGAATATCGTCCGACCATTTCGGTTTATAATATAAACCTAGATTTTCATGTGTGGGGCTGGCAAGATGTGGGAGCCTAGGTGTGACGTGGGTGGTTGGTGGATGGTGGACTTCATAGTGGCCTTCATCGTTTATGGAGACTGTCTTCTTAAAATGCTCTAATGTGGCAATTTCCATTTCTTCCTTGGATGTTTTCTCCTCTGGTTCTTTTATTCCTAAGGTGTCCAGATTCCAAACATCAGCCACTGTCGATTTTAGAGTTAACAATGAAGTTAGAAGCATGTTGGAGGTGTCAAAGATCTTATCGGAAGATGTCCATCCAATAACAGTCCAGCCGAGACGCGTGTCAACTGCCACATGCTCACATTTCAAGTTTCTTACTCTTCTAGTCAGTACTACTTCATAGATGTCAGAACCCAAATTCAGATCTATCTTCGCCACAATAAGAAAGGGAAATTTTACAGTCCTTCAACTCTTGCATCCAAGATACCCTTTCAAGTCTGGGGATAACCCCACAAATCACAGGCTGGTGAAGCACCGGAGCTTCACAAACGTATCTGTCATCTAAACTGCTCAGCTTCAATTCGTAGTTTGAGTGCATCTATGTTGCTGAGTCAGCACCTCCAAAAAAGGCATGAGTCATTGTTTCTCAACCAGATAGTTTCAGTCCTACAGCGAATGCAGTTTTCTTCAGTATATACGAAAGATCCTCTGTCTATCAGAGCCCTCGCAATTCGTTCCCGCTTATTTCCTATGATTTTCACATTTGCTGAATTTCTGGGAAGCAAATGTGGTTACTTAGGGAAATATTGTGGACGTTTCCGCTTTATTCTTCTTTTTTCTGATTTTTATTGTGAGCCTTCGAAAGTAGGATGGGCACATCAACATAACATGTTTCCTCCCACAAATGTGACACCTAACACTGGCTTTACACATTTTTAGCCTACTTTTCACATTTTGCAAAAATGAGGAAAAAGTAGACTTATGAGATCGATCCGGGAAAATGTGTGTGTGTGTGTCTGTCTGTCCTTCTGTCAGGCTGTGTGTGTGTCCTCCCCTATCAACTCCTAAACGGCTGCAGCGATCTGAACCAAATTTAGTATGAGTAAAGATGTATACCGGAATATCTCAAGCCCATATTTGAAAATGATGTCAGTGCTACCAACTGCTGAAAAAACGCACAAGAAATTTGAGCTCCATGTTGGATATCTTGGAAGGTATGCATGGGAGCTATTTCAAAATTGTCACACATGTAGATAATACTATTTCAGTTTAATTTCAAGGAGGCCATACATGACAGTGTTGCCAAAATAATGTTAAGCCTTCTGATAGCTCAAATTTTTAAATGCATATAACTTCTACACTATCAATTGGATTTCAACCAAATTTTGTATGTAATAGGCCTATGGGTACATAAACATATATGACTGAGCGTATTATTAAGAGCCTCCAGGGCTGCCAACTGTTAATAATTGCTCTCTCTATTTTTATCCAAATACCAATATATCAGAAAGTATGCAAGCCGACAGCTTTAAACTATGGACACGTATGGTACCTGACATTTTAGATTAATTTGGAGTAATTCATATAAGTCAGTGCTGCCAACATGATTCTATGCCTGCTGGTATGTCCAATTTTAAAATACATGTAACTTCTATAATAACAAATGAATTTCATCCAAAATTGGCACAACAAGATATCATAATATTTCAGATTATTTCTGACTAGCACACGCATGACATTGTTGCCAATATGCTTTTACGCGTGCTGATAGATCCAATGTCTAACTGCATGTAACGTCCATTGGACTTCAAATTCTGTATTCTGTACCTTAAGAGATGGAAGTAAGAATATATTCAGTCACCAGGGCTGCCAATTGTAGTGCTCTATTAGGCTACATTATACCAGGTCTATTTCTAACTAATTAAACATTTCGATACTACCAACTTAATTTCGTCATTGTTCCAGATAGGTTCATATACTGTAGATTAATCATTGGCATGAATCTTAATTTTAAGAAAAGTAGGCTCTTTAGTTCGTTACGGAACTTCTTGTTGACGTCTGACCTTGCCAGAGTTATTGAAAACAGCGCCCAGCTTTCATTAAAATATCCGTTCGTTCCATTAAGGTCATCTTCTGGGCCTTAAAACACTCTCTGCTTTCATGAGGGTTCCGCAGAATACACAAACATTTCCATGATCTTGCGTATCTCCAAAGAATTAATTACTGGCAGTGGGGATTCTGTCTACAACACCCAACTATTTTTGATGCTTGAAATCCACATTGGGCAAGAGTAATCCTCTATTCTCCTTCGACTTCATTCTTGAGGAAAAGCAACACTTGTGATAGTTTGTTACAATATACATTATCTGCTTGATCAATCACAAGAAGCTGGACGGGAATCCTCAGCCATACCCCCCAGCAATTCTTCAAGGAGAGATGATGCAAATAATGGGAATAAAAGCGCTGCATATTTATCACCATTATGTCTAGAGACTCGACTTTGTAATGGCGTGACGTTCTGAATCACCAGTCCAAGTAGCTTCTCTACCAAATCTACTTTGAAGACACTCTTATCATAATTGTCGGCAGTCAGGGAAAATCTGTTAACAACATCTTAAGCTCTACTGCTAAAAACGGTGATCTGAAGGAGGTACTGGGATTTGTCTTCCTTCTCTATATTTAGTTCGTCGTGAATCCTTTGGAAATGACTCCAAAATCCTAACCATTCCCTAACCTCACCAGTACATTATCTTAGTTACATTTTTGAAATTTTTGAAGCTAACCTTTGAAGCTGGAGTTTCCTAATTTATGACATAGGCTACAATGCGGAAACACCGCTTACTCTCTGACGAGCTTTGTCCAGTTGAACGCGATATTCTTGCACTGTATCGTATTTAGTTTCGTATTCCACGTCGTCAGTGTGGTCGAGAATCATTTCTAATATTTTGACGTCTAAGTTCCTTTCCTTGTCTTTCTAACTGAGAAAAATGCAACTTTACATTGTCTAGATCGGTGTGGTTCATCAATAAATAGTAGTTCTTCGACAACGTCCCCCGTATCGGTTTTCCTTCTTCGTGTTGCTCTTCTTACGACTTTGCGTATCGTCGTAACCAATCCTGGTAGGGGCGCCACAAATGTTGCATCTAATAAGAAAATCTACCCGACTAACTGAAATTCGTCTTAAATTGGTGTTTGCTTTCAGGGAGAATATAATTATATAATTGTGTCATTTCCACAGTTGGCAAAAGATTTTTATTTATGTTTAGGTTGGCAGCAGTGACCTATAGACAGACAGTGAAGTAGCCATCATGGCTGAATGTGTTTGTGATTTGGAGCAACAGCTCCTTCGCATTTCAAGTGTTGTGTCTCATTTATCATGTACATTTTTGTAAATACAGTCCACTAGTGTTAATTTGTCATTTTCATTTATCCCCTGATGTTTCATCTGGGGCACGTATGTCGCATACAGAAATATGTTTTGGTCCTACACGGGCAGGATTCCCGCTTCATCAACTGAGGCCATGTGGTCCCGACAAACGCTAAAACTGCTGTATTTAAGTGAACCAGTGCGAAATACGTATGTAGAGACAATACTAGTACATCATTCAGAACAATGCCGGCTCAATTGTAATTCATTTATCAATGTTTGTCTGTTCGATCTAACTTATCTGAAAATTGAGCACAATGGCTGCCAAATAATGCCACCACCGAACCCATGTGCTATGCCTTCGTGTCGCCTCGGCTAGTGTCGTTTAGCTTCGGTACATGTGCTTGATCGCAGCTCGGCACGTAGCGCTCGCCAGCCTGCATGATTCAGCTGTTGTATTACAAATTTAATATTTGAATAAGTTAATTCATGCAGCGGGACTTGCAGAATTACACAATCATGATGAATATTGTATATTCGTAAAGGCATATCCAGTATTGTGAACGTTTCGGTGTGCAATTGAAAGCATCAATGAACGCATATGTGAGGCCATGCGTAAGTTCTCGCGACTTCCATTCAGAAGTGCAGCCTTCGATTCCTGACGGACACAGTTCCATTCAGCGGTGCAGCCTTCGATTCCTGACGGACACAGTTCCATTCAGCAGTGCAGCCTTCGATTCCTGACGGACGCAGTTCCATTCAGCAGTGCAGCCTTTGAGTCCTGACGGACACAGTTCCATTCAGCAGTGCAGCCTTTGATTCCTGACGGACACAGTTCCATTCAGTAGTGCAGCCTTCGATTCCTGACGGACGCAGTCCCATTCAGCGGTGCAGCCATCGATTCCTGACAGACGCAGTTCCATTCAGACGTCCTGGCTTCGATATCCAACCGTTGGGTGACGACGCAGACTGAAAGAACCTCTACACCAGATAAGTTAACAAAGGCATTTCATAGCAATTCCTTCCCATACCCAGCAATCCTTCCAGTGCATGATCCATTTTAAGCATGTCTACAGAACGTGAGATAAAGTCACTGACCAAGCGCAGAGGTGTTCTCCGAGCATCCCTCACGAGACTCCATACCCAAATTAATGAATTTAATAATGAGACTCCTAATGAAGTATTAAATGTGAAGAATGAACGTTTATTAGCTCTATTACCAGAATTTAATGAAATTCAAATAAATTGGAGGATTTCGATGAAAAGAATTCTCATGAGCAGGTCCGGTGTGAATTCGAAGATGATTATGATGAACTTAGGGCTAAGCTACAACAGTTAATAAATACCCATTGCACACATGCCTCATCTGTCTCTAGCAACGGTAGAGAATCTACAAGTAGTAATACAGGTTCGTACAGTTTGCCCAAGATACGGTTACCAGAATTTTCAGGTGTTGTTACACAATTCATGCATTTCCATGACCTGTTTGATTCATTAATACTGAAGAATCAGTCTTTGGGTAATGTTGAAAGGTTCCATTACTTAATGTCAGCACTGCGTGGCAATGCTCATCAACTCATTCAAAACATTCCTCTTAATGCAGATAACTTTGAGCTAGCTTGGGAAACGGTCTGCAAGCGATACCGCAATTCAAAGGTAATAGTAAATGCACATATCAAATTACTGTTATCTCCAGATATCGTCCAAAGGGAATCATCTTCTAGTCTACGCACACTTTTGAATCAAGTACAGTCCAATTTAAAGGCTGTTGAGTCTTTGAATTTGAATATTCCCCTACATGAAATCATAATAGGTAAAATCATACTTGACAAGTTACCTGAAGCCACACGTAAGCAATGGGAAATGAGCAACAAATCCAAGGAACTATCTACACTTACGGAGTTGTTAGAATATCTTGAAAGACGGGCTCAAACCCTTGAATTAATTGATTTTTCACCTACTAAGGGTCACAGTGATAAGATCAGCAGATTGTCTCAAGATAAAACTTCTAAGCATGGTTTCAAGCATGAGAAACAACCATTTACAAATAGTTCATACATTGCAATTAACAATAATTGTGAAGCCTGTAAGGGGCAACATCCAATCTTCAGATGTGATAAATTTTTAGGTTATGATGCTAATCGTAGATACAACCTAGATAAGCAGAATAAGCTTTGCTACAACTGTTTGCATGAATCACACGCTATAAGTTATTGTCCTTCAAAGTCAACATGCAAAACTTGCAACGGTCGTCACAACTCACTGTTGCATTTTGATTCTGGGAATCAGCAATTCAATGCCAACTCGTCTAAACAGTCTCAGCAAGGAGCTATCGCAGATGCTCAAACCCCGAGTCCAACCAGGCTCACAATGCTCAAGTTCGTGGTAACTCCTCCAGTTATTGCACTATGAAACTCAAACCACAAGCTCAAGTTCTACTTCCTACAGCAATAGTAAAGGTAAAGGATAGTGCTGGTAGGCTACACTTAGCTCGTTGCTTATTGGACAGTGGCAGACAAAGCAATTTTGTAACCGAGA